>CM043320.1:36253282-36853282 GCA_023736055.1 Quercus glauca
CAAAACCACCAAACCCACACACCACTACCATTGCCTAAAAGAAGAAAGAGACAATGAAAGGGTGAGCATAGAGAGGAGAGTGGGCCCAGTTGGAGAAAGAGAAACAGAGGGATGAGAGGGAGAAGAGAGGTTTGAGGGAGAAAGAGAGGAACGAGAGAGAGAGAGAGAGAGAGAGAGAGAGAAGAGATAGGTTTGTGAAAGAAAAAAGAAAAATGAGTAATGGAGCGACTAACGGTGTTAGGGATTAAGTTGTCTTTAAAGACCAAATTGGTCAATTTTGAAATGTCTTGGTCCTAATTGGCATTAGCCTAAACTTTAAGGTATACTAGTGGAATTTACCCTAATCTTTAATTCAAAAGAGAATGGAGAGAAAATGATGAGTTATTTAGTATTAGCCTTGGGTCGATGATTTTGGTCCTAAATGCAAGTGCAAGTCCTTTAAATGACATAACATTCAAGGAGGCTTTAACAAAATTGACCCAAGCCATGCATGTTGTGAAGGTGCACAAAATGTATTGCAACAGTCTACCACCACTCCAATACGCAAAGCTTTGTGTGAATGTTTCAAAAATGCTGCAAAAGCATTTCATATTATACCCGATAAAGGAAAACAACTTTCCAAATTATGCAAAATCAAAGTTCTTGTTCCTCTTGATCCTAGTGTCGACTTCAACTTGTAATCTCTCTCTCTATAGATGTGTGTGTAAAAAGTGACTTATTGCATATGAAATTATCTTATTCTTCTTCTTTTTCAATGAATCTTCTCATGTCTTAATTAATATGTTTGTCGTTAATGATGTACTGAGTCCTTTAATGCTCAACAGAGTTGAGATGTAAGTGAAATAAAATTTGGGAAGCAAGTGTGGAATTAATATAGCAAGTTTTTGTGTTGTAAAACTTGTTTAAGCATGACTTATTTTGGTTATTTCTTATTTATATATCACCTATTGTAAGTAAAATGAATAAAGATATTTTCTTAGGATGTATCCTAATTCTTCTTTTGATGATCGATTCAACATTTGGTAAAAAAGATGTACCTGCGTTATATTTCATTCTTTCAATAAGATTAGTAGTGAGCATAACAACTAGGATGACAAAATTTGACAAGACCCGCAAACTCGACACGACTAATTTATTTATAAATAAGTCATGGGTTGAGGCTAAACGGGTTCGGGTCATATTCGGGTTGACATG
Organism: Quercus glauca; assembly: GCA_023736055.1. Lineage (NCBI taxonomy): Eukaryota > Viridiplantae > Streptophyta > Magnoliopsida > Fagales > Fagaceae > Quercus > Quercus glauca. Next base: position 36,254,477 of record CM043320.1, read on the forward strand.
GCTAACCCGTTTAATAAACGGGTTGTGTTCATGTTCAACTTGTGAACTTGTCTAACCCGTTTAGGTTTTAGCTTATAAAGTTATTAGTTATTTTGATATTATTGCTTAATTTATGGTTTTTTTCATATGTTTATTACTATATTTATAGTTGTAATTGTATTTTAATTTTAAATATATGGAAATTGATAAAAATTATATAGATTAGGTATGACTTATTAATCAAATAGATTATTAAATGGGTTATTTGTATTGACCTTTACATGACTTGTTAATTAAAAGAGTTAAACATGTCGGGTTGAGTCGACTTGTTTAATAAACAGGTTGTATTCGGGTTAAGGGCTCCTAACACGTTTACTAAATAGATTGAGTTTAGGTCAAGCCATATAGCCAAATACTTATGGCTCAATACAACATGAACCCAACCCATGAACACGAATTGCCGCCCTTAATAACAGTCCTATTTTGAGTATCCTTAATCATAAAGAGAGATCAAGAGAGAGGTCTGAATATAAGACTGTAGGTGGAGTTGAATATGTACAAAGGCGAAGGTTTCTGGAAAAACATATTATCAAGAATAATGCTAGAGATACAAAATATTTTACAAAAAATTTTATAAACTGCTGATTTTGTGAGTGATCATTGAAAATGAAAAAGTGATATTAATAGTGGACTAAGATGAAAACCAATAAGAAATTAGCCACATTAATATTTTGTAAAAATATTGTAAAATAGTTTGTGGTTGCAGTATTACTCTGTTATCAATTCCATTGTCCTAAAGAAATTTCCAGTGTGAGCATGCAAATGGTGGTCTCTATATGTCATATGCATTAATACGCAACGGTGCAACCACAAATTCAAGACAGACAAGTAAGGCACTTATGTTACTTATTTAAAAAAAAAAATGTATTAGTTCATACTTTTATTTAACAAGTACAGTGCGTCAATTGAGATTTCAAAGAGAAATATCATTTTTCGCCGGGGGGCCGGAGATGGTTTGCTACAAGTCAACCTATCAAATTTAGAAGGAATGGTCACATGAATGCAATATAATGGCATTAATTGAAAATTTCATCGAAGTCTTTTATATATATATATATATATATATACATCAACCAATATAACAGAGGGTACATTGTCTTTTAAGATGTTCAATTATTTCTTCCTATTTATCTTTTTTAGGAGTCTTTTTTTTTCTTTTTCTTTTTCTTTTTTCATGAGCAATTCCATCGTTCTCTATGATGCTCATGCTACGAAGGAAGATTCTAGAGAAGGGCCTTTAGATCCGTTGAGAAATAGGTTGGGAAAATGAAGATAATGGAAGAGGAAGAAAGAAGCCGTTATCAAAAAAAGAAAAGAAAAGAAAGAAGCCAACATGGATGAATTTTCTTGAACACCTCCACGGAATTTTGTCTCTTTGAACTCAATGCTTTAGAAATTAACAAAGTGAAAAGAAGGTGGACATGGAGTATTTATTTTGGTCAATCCTACCAATACGCAGCAAATAATTTGGATGGGGGGATTAATTATTGACATTCAATAGTCAATATTTAATTGTAATTTTTTTATAGCTAAAATGGAGGAACTTAATTTTCATGACAAAGAGAGATTAAAGGAACAGAAGACTGGGTCAAATAGTTTTTCAACCGCATGCAACTTAAGTGAAAAATAACAACCTCAAAAACTATTACGGCCGACAAGGAGGCTTTATCAAATTCCCAAAAAATAACATAATCTTTTTCCTTTATAAATGAGATCCATTTTCTTTGTACCTAGTCCTCTGAATCAAATCTCCGTCTAAACAAAAAAAGAAAGAAAAGAAAAGAAAAAGAGCAAGCAGTAGCAATGGTAAAGTCTATTATTATCCAGGCATCTGCCCTTTGCTTCTTGTCCCTCCTTAGTCTCGCTTACTGCGAAGACCGCTTCTTTGTGGAGGGCAAGGTTTACTGTGACACCTGCCGTACCCAGTTTGTAACAAGGATCAGCACGTACATGAAAGGTAAATATTACTTCATTATCAGTTTCTTAAAACACTAAAAGGGCGGGTTTGGATTCACCTCTGGCTGCGTCTGCGTCCAGCTCTTTTTTTTTTTTTTTTTTTTTTTCCCAGCGCATGTTTCTCCTTTTAGAGACAAAGTGCACTGTTCATAAACAGTGCACATACTGTTTATAAACAGTGTATATACTGTTCATATACTGTGCAAGTATTATTCATGAACACTTTAATTAAAAAAATATTAAAAATAAGTTCCACAGCGCTATTTATACATTTAAAAATTATTTTGCTACAGTTCTTTCGTTTATTGGTTTTATTGTATTGTTGATGTAGCACCGGTCATACTAATTGTCAAGTTAATTTTACGCTATTTTCATGTAACAAAATTAGTTTAGACTTCTTAACGAATTATTGAGATTATGTAACTACGTGCTGTTGATGTAGATGCAAGAGTGCGCATAGAGTGCAGGGACCGCGAAGGCGGTAGCGTAATATACAGCAATGAGGCTGTGACTGACGCGTCGGGAAGCTACCAACTTCTGGTGGACGGAAATCATGAAGAAGAGATTTGTGAAGTAGCCCTGGTTAAGAGCTCTGATCCTAACTGCAACGAGTTGAGCAAGGATCCTTTCCTCAAGAGGAGTGCTACGGTCAGCCTCACACATAACAATGGCATTTCAAGCCCGGTACGCCTTGCCAATCCTCTTGGTTTCTTGAGGAAGGAACGTCTTCCCCAGTGCGATGCAGTCCTTAAAGAAATTGAGCTCGTCCCTGCTGATATCATCCTACAATAGAAATCCCTTTAATTTGTTACAGAATAAACCATGTTTTTTTTTTTTTTTTTGGGTTTTCAAAAGAAGTACTGTGAGAATGTTATGTATGTACTAATACTCCTTTCGTTGTAGTTTGTGAGGTTTAAATGATGAATCTATAATTGTTTGGTTTTTGCCATCCGTATAATATTTCATAGGTATTGTGAGTAATTCTTATATAGGGTTTGTTTGGGATATAATACCTTCAACGGCCAAATTGCGCTCAACGATTTCTTCTATGTGACTAAAGGTGTGTTTGATAGATTGTAATAGAGACTACATAGGAATAGGAATATATATTACAAGAAATACAAGATGTTGTAATGTAATACTTATTACTATTTATTTGTTTGGTGACAACACAAGAATAGAACCTTAAGGATAATGAAATATTTAAATCAAATTGTCTAAATTGTAACACTAGAATTGATAGGTCAAGAATGTATTGATCCCTAATAATGAATTAACAAATTAATTAGCCAAGTTAATTAATTAATTCAATTAGCATGCAATACGCCTGATAACACAAACAAATCACCAACTACACTAAATACAACAAAAATTAAATTAACACGGTGATTTGTTTACGAATACGAAAAACCTACACGGCAAAAACCTCCACTGGGTGATTTTAAGGTTATCATTCCCAAGAATTCATTATTATCACAACAAGCGGTTACAAGTAAAGGAATCCCAATACCTTATACCAACCTACAGTTGAACTTTTACCCCAATACCCAATTGAACTTGTTCTGTAGTGACAATCTCTCCTTTTAATGCACGGCTCCCAGTATGTGACTAACCAATTCGATGCACAGATCCCAGTACGCGATTGGCTCACCAACTTGAGAAAGATATTGGCTGCAAAGTTCTTCAGTTTATCACTCGATGATAATCACGAAACTCCTTGGTTACAAAACCCTACAGTGTACAAATACAACAGCTTCTTGAAGAGAAAGATGAACTAGGGCATATGTCTCTGATTCACAATATGTTTATGAAAAACTTTTGCATTGAGTTGCATCAGCTGTGACGGCCCTTATAAACAATCCTTATATATGTTTAGAGTTGTGAGAAAGAAAGCTTAAACATTTATTCACGGATTGGAGTGAAATTAACTCTGAAAAACTGAATTTCATAAACCTAGATAGATAGCTTATTTGTCGAGAAGTTGTTGAGCATCGGGCTTCAACAGCCTTTTAAACCTCAATAGATACTAGCTGTCGAGTTTTAAAATCCGGCACTTCTTCACTTGTTTTTTAAACAGATTTGCATGGTTTTAACACTTGAACTTGAAACCTTATTCCTTGAGGTATTAAATGCATCATAGATCTACCCAATTACAAGTAAAGTGCATTTTGTCAAAAGATTAGCCAATTATATAACATATTGACATATGTTCCTAACATTATTCACATATGTCCTAACAAGAATAAGACTTAAAATATATTTTAGGAAGTATCTTACTTATATAATTTTATTTCCTAAAAAATAATATTTTTTAAATTTGAAAGAAACTTTAGTTATTTTTAATGATTTTTTATTTTCATAATTGTTATGTGTATATGGAAAATTTGTTTATTTAGAAATATATTAATTTTAGAAATTAATACACCTATTAAGAAATAGCTATTACAACCATTTTAGAGAGAAATTAATAGTTATTCCTCATTTTAAAAAATAGTTATTCATAAGAAATGACTACTCCCTATAACAAAAACATAAAAAAACCACTGAATAGTTTTTTTTTTTCCCTTCGAGAATGAAATCATGAATAGTTAAATCATAAGAATAACTATTACATTACAGTGTCTATTACAGTCTACCTAATATACCCTAAGTTTTAAAAGCTTACATCTTTAATGTGACTCTGATATCCCATGGGTTGTAGTTTGCATGCAAAGCAAGTATACAGCAGAAATGCATTGTAAAAAAAAAAAAACTAAAATTTGTATTAAGTGAACGTTTTGTGGGCTGAAAAAAACCGTTGAACTTTTTCACTCCCTACTCACAAGTGCCAAAGCAACAACGCAATCAAACATCAAGCAGACCACTCTGTTTCTTAGCATGGCTCTTGCCATGATTTCTTTGCCATTCCTCTTCACATCAATGTTATCTGTATGTGATCATTTTAAATTTCACAAGTAAATTCTTTCTAATTTTTACGAAAGCTTACTAATTACTACGAATTACAAATTTTCCGTCACAATTTTTCCTTCTAAAAACTTCTGGTTTTATTTACTCTTTTTTTTTTTTGTATAAAAAAATTAAGATAAATTTTATTTTTCTACCATAAATTATATATTAGATTGCTTTTATTTATATATATATATATATATACACACATACATACATATTGATATATATATATATATATATGTGTGTGTGTATTTTTTTTTTTTTTTTAACATATATACATCATCATATTGGTCGGTGGTGGAGCTATATATGTTGGGGAAGGAGGGGCCATGGCCGCCCTAGCTTTTAAAATTTTTTATTAAAGTCCCAAATTAAACTGCAAGTATAAAAATTTGTTTATCTGCCCCTTCAAATTTTAGACTTGCTTTGAGCTCTCTCAAAGTTTAAAATTTGAGGGCCAGTTTTAAATTTTATTTTTATGAATGGTATCAAAAAAAAAAAAAAAAAAAGACAAACAATTTTTTTATTATTTGTTTTTTTTATTACATCTAAACAGTAGTTCATACTCAATTATAAATGATTTTAATACAATGAAAGAAACACAAGATGGAACTTTATTGAGTTAAAAGGTTAATTAATTAATTTTAAAAAATATATATTTGTCTTAGGTCACGAATTTTGTTTATCTAAGATATATATATATATATATATATATATATATATAATTTTATACGTATATCTGGCGGGACCCTTGGTTTATGAGGCAAAGTATATACATGATGGGCCACAAGATCAAATTGTCAAATACGAAAATATCATATATAAGAAAACCAAGATATCTATACCAACAATGACAACACAATATCGTAGCAGTTGGATTCGTCATCAAGATCCCAAAAGAAGTCAATGATGTAATAATTAATGAATCCAACGGATTATAATACTTTTTAATAATGTAATAAAATATAGAATGAGACTGCGGAATTTATGATAATGAAATAAATTAATAAAGCACAATATAAATATATTTACATCTTCCACTCATCTTCATGGAACCAACGTTGCACTTTCTTTTTCTCAAAAAAAAAAAAAAAAAAAAATTGGTGCACTTTCTTTTTCCTCTCTCTTTCTCTCTCAAAACTCAAACAACACGTACCCTCAAACGCGCTCTACGCCAAACCCTTTTAAAGAAAAAAAAACTCTTCCAAAACCATATGAGATAAGCAACATAGATAAACACACACAAAGAGAGTTGAACAAGTCTTTTGTTGTGAATTTGTGAGATATCTTCAGCATTTGGCAATGGCTGAATTTTTATCTACTACAAGTAAAACCAATTCCCAGAAGGGTCTAACTGAGTTAGACATGGCTGCGGCTCAGCAACTCATGCAACTTAGCGACGAAGATAGCAACAACGATGAAAGAAGATGCAGCAAGAGGGACTCAGATGATGATCAGAGTCAAAGTGAAATAACCTCGGCTTTGATCAAAGAGATTTTCGGGAAAGAAGACGAAGAGGTGTATCGTCTGAAGAAGAGAAAGTATCGGTCTCTTGTTAGTATTTATACCGCGACGAAACCAGTGAATGCTAGATTTCAGAAGAAGGTGAGGTCTTACAATAATGGGGTTTTAACTTAGGAGAGAGTGTGATGAAATCTAGTAATATTAACAACTTGTGGTATAGAGGGTTTTTACTAATTTTCCATTTTATAGAATAATTGAAGACTGTTCCATTGTTTGCATGTTAATAAAGTTGAGGCTTTTTTAATTTAATTTATTGTAGAAATTTTCGGGATTGGTTTGGAGATTGATCTAAATTCTAATACCATCATGGGTGGATCGAAATATGAGTTTAGACTATGAATATGAGGGTGTCAATACTTAATAGTACTCTATTCCAAGTTTAATGTACTAGAAAATGGTTTATTTCTCTCTTTTAGGAATCTAAGATATTTTGTTCAAGTTTATTACTTGCAAGCAACAACAAAGCATCGAAGAGTATTCATGAATATTGTATATATCTATAATTGTAGGCACAAGATAAGATAAATCTCAACAAATCAACAATTCCAAATACAAGCCAAGAACAGTGTATCTCACTCATATCATGATATCATATTTCCTGGTTCTCTCATAAAGAAGAACAATCCTTATACTCCCACTTGTTGTAAGCATTAATAAAAAATAAAAATACAAACTTAATACAAATTAACTTTTAATCACAACATTATCTTATGCGTCACTCAAGTTAAAGGTTCACAGGAGAAGAGTTCAAGTTGAAGGTTCATAGGAGAAGAGTTTCAACTTGGAGAAATACATCAAAATTATTGTTTAAGCAAATATTTAAATTAGAGAAAGACATTAAAATCATCATATTTTTAAGACACAGGATAATACCAAAGAAATTTTGAATAACTAACCCAAAAAGATTCCATGAAATAACAATGGCCATCAGTTGAGGATATATATAAGAAAAGGTTCCTATAAGACCAAACTTTAATGTGAAAAGCATCATGATGATGATAACCAAGTCTATTATCTCAGGATGTAGAGTTCTCTAGTTCAGTGAGATGATATTGAAAGTTTCAAACTGAAAGAGGTGGTTGAGGAAGAAGGAAGCTTGTAGAGATCAAAGTCATTTTCCCTTTAATTTGAAGCAACACCCTCTTGGTGACCTGATACTTGCTAGGAAAACGTGAGGGATAAATTGAAAGAAGATACCATCATATTTGTTAAAGCCATAAACAAAATGTAAAGATTTAGCGATGGAGAGTACATGTAGAACATTAAATAACTGAAATGACGAAGAAGGGTTAAGGAAAGAGGACGAGCAAATGTGAGAAATATGATATAGAATAGACCACCATGATTATCTTGGACTCTTACATGTGTCTGAAATTATTGCATAAGGCAAAAAAACGCTAGTAGAAATTATGGGTCTTGAAGTCGAAATTGCATGAAATTTGGCAAGTTAAATTGCTGAAACGAAATGGCATTCTGAGCAATATTCGTAACTTTGCCATGAGGTACCTTCTGAAAATGACGAATTCCTTTATTTAGGCCTCGAAAACTGCAATTTTGCCATTTATAATAATCTTTGTTACCTTAATAACTTTTTGCTTAAAAGTCAGAATATATAAGGTTTCGCTTGTTTTGGGATGATCCTTAAGTTCAGTAGTTTATGATTCTGTATTTGAAATTTTTGGTAAATTTGGGTATTTTGCCACCTAATCGCGTAATTAGTGTGAATTAGAGTTTCAGACGTTTTTCTCAGTATTTATATGTTTTGTAGCCGTCAGAGGCAAATCAAATTATTATCCATAAACATAGACTTCATGACTTTTGTACTTTTGATTCTCTGCATGTGAGACGATAGGCTAATAAGCCAGCTCATACCTTAGCATCCTATGCTAAAGATTTAGACTCTTTTGTAACCTGGATAGAAGATTGTCCATTTTTCATTGAATCGTTGGTGATTCAAGACCTTTGTTATTTTCCCCAGCTCAATAAAACTTGCACATTTCGTATAAAAAAAAAAAAGTATTTTTTTGGTTAATTTTTTTTAAAAAATGTTTTCTTCTAATCATACCCCTGAACCGAAATCCTGACTTGGCCATTGATATTAATAATTTTTCATCTTATTAGTTATAGAGAGTAGAATGTTGCCAATACTTTCAGGCTGGCAATCCTTCACAATCACCTACCTGCAAAAAAGCGCTCCGTTCAGAATATATAACCAACCATGCAATTTTGCCGAATGTTGCATGCATACACGTCTAAACATAGTTTACAGTCGGATATGAAAATATTTATATGAAGCATGGGCAATAAGAAAGAAGGCACAACAAAACTTATCTTGAGAGTGTTTTCAACCAGGATGGTATGAAAATTCGATTGATATAAAAAAAATAAATAAATAAAACCTTAAAAACAAAAGGAAATATAATTATATGAAAATCTAGGACCACAAACTAATATTATCCATACATGGATGATATGAATAAAGTCAAGTGACCTAAAAAAATTCACTAATATTTTTCATAATCATTCAAGTATGCATGTTGTAAATAATGCATAAACAAAAATCATATGATGTGCCATTGTGGTAAGATTATGTTAAAGTGATGTGAAGAAAATCGTGTCCCTAACAAGATTAATGTTCATTTAACTAAACTTTTTTTTTGCAAATGAATCTTACAAGTTGCAACATCTTCTCCACTATCTCTTTTATTCCATGTAAATAACATTTGATTCTCTTTCTCATCCTCTCAACTCAAATCCCCAAAACTTAAAAGAGGGAGAGAAGGAGATAGAACTTCACTAATTGCGTAGGGCAGTCACATTACTCTTCACCTAAACCATTCAATCGGCCTCCCCCTCCCCGCAATAGCTATGCATCACCTTCATCCCATCCCTTCCTACTCCAATGGTCACGATCCACGTATACCTCGCCAAGACTGTGAAGTCAAATATCAAATACAACTTGACAACTTGGACTTGTAATACTCAAGTACAGGTCACCATTTTTCAGTGGGGATGATATTCACATTTCACACACATGATTGTTATGCCACCTACGAAGAGCATGACGGAGAACCAAGGATTTTTTTTTTTTTTGGAGGGTAGAGAAAACACAATATTTCTCATGTTTGGAATGGTGGTCTTGGGTCTTGGGAAACAAAGAAGTAGATAATTTTATTGAAAGTAAATCGTAACCATTAAGAAATGGCGTAAATGCACTTTTAATCCCTATATTTTTGCTTTTTTTCATTTTGGTCCCTACATTTTAATTTTACTACTTTTAGTCCATAAACTAATTAATGCGTGTTATTTTCGTCATTTCCATCAGTCAACATTAGTATCTAATTTTTTTTTAAAAATACTTTATCAATTTTAACTAAATAAAAAAAAACAACAAAACTAAAATTTAAAAAATACATAAATCTAGATCTAGTTTCATCTTCAACAAGAACACAAACCTAGATTTGAATATAAGATGAACACAAAATGCTATCTAATTTTCATTTTCTTTCCTCTCCTCTGTGTCGAAGCTCCATGGCCACCATGGCCGGAGCTTCCTCCACCTCCAATCTCTCTACCACTCAAACTAAATCTCACACATTTTGAACACTTGAGACCTAAAACCTAATCTGAGTGCATCTCTCTCTAGTCCTTGGCTTTTCTCTCTTTGATCCAAAACGAGGCACAACCTCCCTGTTCCACCATGGAACTCAGCAAACACCACCATGGAACCCAACGCTCACAAGACTCTCGACCTAAGCCCAAAATCAACAAACACTCTCTCTAAACCCGAATCTCTTTACTCCCAAACCCAGAAGCTACTCTCCGATCTACAAGCTAAGAGCATCTTAAACGGCGCTTGATCCACAAAAATGAGATGTGGAGGCCAGTTAAAGGGCAAAACATAGGGTAAATGCTGGGTATATGTGTTTGTGTGCTCAGTGTTGTGAGGCTTTGAGAGCATGTAACATGTGTGATAACACGCACACCTAGATTGGGTTGGTTAGGTTTGATGGTTGTGCCAGATTGGTGGAGGTGGAGATCGTGGTGGCTGGGTCAGATCAGTGGTGTTGGTTCAATTTTTTTGGGTCGCAGGTGGTGGGTAGATCTGGGTTTAATTTCTGGGTTTGGATTGGCTAGGTCCATTGTGGGTTTAAAGAGAGGCTGAAATGTTTTGCTTTGTGTTGATATGGTTGAGGGATTGAGTTAGGTTTGTTCAATTTTGTGGGTATTTTGTTAATGATTGTATTGATTTAATTTTCAGATTTAAATCTATTTTTTTCTTTTGGATAATTTGGTTTGTGTATATATATGGATTGATTTTTTTTTTTTGGGTACAATATTCTTTTATGATTTTTCTGTGTTTGATTTCTGGGTTTGTATGATTTTTTTGAGTCCAAATTCTCTGTACCACTTTTTGTGTACCACTTTATATTCCACCAATCACTACTTGCCATGTTTTCATTTTACTTTCCTTATAGAATAACTGAAATTTAAAATGGAAAACCATCATACACATGGTAAGTAATGATTGGTGGAACATAGAATGGTACACAAAAAGTGGTACAGAGGATTTGCATTCGATTTTTTTGGGTTTGTGCTCTTGTGTGTTCTTGATGGGTTTGTATGATTTTCTGGATTTGACTTGGCATTTATTTTGAGAGTAAATAGTTTATGTTTGTTATTGTTTTCTTTGTGTTTTTAAATTTGAGTTTGTATTTGGTTCTAGGTTTGTGCTCTTATGTTCTTGTGTTGATGTTTAAATCTGTGATTATGTTCTTGTGTGTTCTTGTTCAAAATAAATTAGATCTAAATTTATATATTTTATTGTTTTTAATTATGTTTTTTCTTTTTTTATTTTGTTAAAATTGATTAATAAATTTCTAAAGGGGGCGGGAAACCCATGTGGCATGGGTGATGAGTGCCACAGTAGATTTTTTATAATATTTTAAATCCTCCGTCAGCCACCTCAGATATTTCCGTCTGTTGATTGATAGAAAGAACGAAAATAACACGCGTTAATCGGTTTAGGGACTAAAAGTGGTAAAATTAAAATGTAGAGATTAAAATGGAAAAAAGTCAAAATGTAGGGACTAAAAGTGGATTTACACCTTAAGAAATTAAATACACTACATTACCTTTTTTTTTTTGGAAAAGAATACACTACATTACCTTGATACTTTAATCGACGCTATTATGAAATTAGGAATTTATTTGTTTCTATCAATTATTATACTTGACGTGCTTACTTAGTATAAGATGTGTTAATCATCTTGGGTCAAATATACATACATACATGCATACACACACGCGCATATATATATATATATATACATATTTTTTTAAACGGTTTGAAATAAGTCATGTTGTATAAATTTTCTTAATAAAACAAGCAGTGTTATGATTATTAAATGGGTTGATTTAGGTTAATCTTAACCTATGTAATCGAATACTTCAATATCAACACAACACAAACATGACCCACCAAGATAAAGTACCACCCCTACCAGTGATTTGGGTTCAAAATAGGTTGGATCTATATTGATGTATGCGTGTGTGGTTGCTATTGGTGAATGGGGATTGGCAAGTTTGCATGAGACGGTTAAGGGGGAGTGAATTGAGATAGTAAGAAGAAAGTGAAGAAAAATAAGAAGAAAGAGAAAACAAAAAGAGATAATACTTTTACTAAATGTTAATCTAAAATAAAATGAATATTTTTTTAAAAACAAAATGATTTTTTTTTAAAGTGAGAGAAATTTCACCATATCTCAAATATTCCTTTGGGTTTTTCCTTTTAAATTTTTTTTTTTTTATATAAATTCTCCTTCAAAAAATCTTATGGCTAACTCTAAGGGGTTGACTAAGTGATTCCTAAAACCTTATGATGTTCATGAGATCCTAGATTTAAAACCTCTTGTCAATATTTTGGAGCCACTCCTAAGAAATTTCTCAATGTAATAACTTGATATGTGTGGAACAGGGAACTGCATATATTTGAAGGAATAATCACATATTCGGGAAAGTCTAGATACCATTGTTTGTAAAAAGAATTAAAAAAAAAAAAAAATCTTATGGGTTTTCTATATTGTATAAGTGCTTGTGGAATGTGAGGGGTAAAGGTCAGGGTTTAAGTCTTCAGGAGGGAATTTTCACATACATATATACTTAGATTGGGCTAGAATATAATTTTTATTTTGTATAAAAAAATAAAAAATAAAATTCAAAAAATATAAAAAGAAAAAAAATTTAAAAAATCCCATGTGTCAATACTCAAATGGCAGTAAATTGAAACATCAGGGCATGCGCTTAAAATTCACCCAAAGCGAAAGGGCCTTTTTGCATATTTGACTTTTATATGCACGCAAGATCAAAGATTATAAAACCCCCAAAAAAGGATAGTAACGGTAACTTTACCCCCCAACGGTCACAAAATTCAAATTCGAGAGAGCATTCTCATTCTCATTTCTCAAACCAAACCCACAGCAAAAATTAGAAGAAACCCGAAAATTTCAAACGCTTCAAACTCAACTTTCTTGCTTCAAAGAAAAAAAAAAAGCTATATATCCTTCACCGTACTCTTTTTTCTTTGTTAGCAAACACCTAAAGCAAAAAGCCCCAATTTCCATGGAAGAGATGCAATTCAAGACTTGTCAAGACTCAGAAACCCTAGTTCCAGATTCCTCTGTCTGCGATTCGGAAAAAGTTGAACCCTTGAATCAAGAACAGCAAGGTTCTGGCGGCGATGAGTCTTTCGTGGATTCGATGCTTTGCGACTCCGGTTCAAGACTAATCGCTACCGGTTTTACCAGATCCAACTTCACCGGTTAGTGTTTGTTAACTAAGCCCAAGATTTTTCTCATATGGAATTTAGTCTTTTTTTGCTTTGCTTAGGGAAATGAAAAGAATTTACATTCTGGGTCTTTCTTCTTTTCGTTATTTAGGATGTGAGAGCCAAGAAAATGAGCGTGATAATTACATTCTTTGGATGAATGCATTTTATTTTATTTTTTCCGTTTTATTTCTCAGGAACCAAACATAGGGTTATAGAGGGCTTAGGGTTTTTATTGATTTGGGCTTATATGTTATGTAGGATTTGTTCTGTTATTTAATGGAAAACCCTAGAATTTCCAATTCACATTAGTAATTTTATCAGTTTATAATATTTTTTTGTTAATATAATACAGTCGATTTGGATCTCATGGTTTATACTGAAAGTTTTTCTTAATGATTGTGATTACTTTGTCAATTATTTATTAGTAAATTTTGTTGGAAATATTTAACAAAGGCTAAAACTTTTGAGCTTTTTAGTGGATTGGAAGGACTTTTTTTTTTTTTGGGGATGGTGGGGATTTTGGCAAATTATAGTATTTATAAACTATTACATTGTCTTCTTGAACCAGAGGAATGTGTGATGTTTGTAAATGCTGGAGGTGAGGCTCCAAATGAGGTAGATTCAAGTATGAAAATTTTGGGTGATACGTATTATGATGGAGGGCATGGTTTAAGGACCAATGAGCCAATAACTGAGGCTGGAGATTGTCCATTCATCTATCAGTCTGCACGATTGGGAAACTTTTGTTATCGGTTCACTGATCTTCCTCCTGGAGACTATTTTATCGACCTTCATTTTGCGGAGATCATAAACACAAATGGACCTAAAGGAATGAGGGTATTCAATGTATACATCCAGGAAGAGAAGGCAAGTCATTTTAAGCAAAGGTTTAAGCGCATATACAGTCATTATTAGTATTAAAACTGATTATTGTACTATTCTTGGTGTTCTTGTTGTTGGTGAATATGGCAGGTCCTATCAGACTTTGATATTTTCTCTGTAGTTGGAGCCAATAAGCCATTGCAGCTGGTTAATTTGAGGGTCTTGATGAAGGAGGATGGAGTCATTGTGATAAGATTTGAAGGGGTCAATGGAAGTCCAGTAGTTAGTGGAATTTGTATCAGGAAAGCACCAAAATTGTCAGGTAGTTTTATTTGCATATCTTTTGTTTGCTTTGTTATCTTGTGGACACTGTAATTTGTGAACATTTTTTTTTATCATGTTTTAATATACTTATGATTTGAGTACAGTTCCTCGGGTGATGCATGAATATCTTACATGTAACAACTGTGCTGCTGAGATAGAAGTTCCTTCAGCTCAGGTTATATACAACTTACATGAACAGTTAAAGGGTAAAGCTTCTTAATTGTTGCTTACATTGTCTGTGAATTTGGGTTTTGTAGAAGAAAGTCATGCAAACAAAGTCCACCATAAAATATGAGAAGAAGATAGAGGAACTCACCGAGCAGTGCCAGCGAAAGACAAAAGAATGCTACGAGGCTTGGATGTCGCTGACTACTGCAAATGAACAGCTCGACCAGGTCAGGATGGAACTCGACAACGTGACATTTAAGACACTAACTCTAGGTAAGTCTGATGTTTAGTATGCTTTGAATTTATAATAGAAGGAGAGTGTTTTAGCAATGTTCTTGAACTTTGTTTATAATAATGATATGTTTGATGATTCAACTGTGTCAATCTACTTTGGGACTAAAACTTACTTATCAGGAACAAAAAAATTTATTTCACATTCGAGACAGAACTCAACTGAATAAAGGTTAATTACTTATCCATTACATGAAAAGAATAAATGGATGACGAAAAGATTTATTAGATTAGTGGGTATTGGGTAACATTATTCAAGGCAGGTTTACCTATCACTACCAGGACCCTATTTGAGTTCCACCACAGGATATCCTTGGCTTTATAGTTTATACTCCTCTGAAAATAATAACCTTTCAAATTTTGTTTTTTCCCTGTCAGATCAAACCATGGCGAAACAAGCTGAAAATCTGAGGAATATCTCTAGCAAGTATGAGCACGATAAGAAGTACTGGACAGCGGCAATCAGTGAGTTACATGAAAAAATAAAGGTAAGGGTCAGACATGCTATTAAAGATCACATTTTAAATCATTCTATATATTCTCTTAATTTTTACTTCATTTTAATTTTCTGTTAAGAACTTTCACAAATGATTTGTTTGGCAGGTGATGAAAGCAGAGCATTCTCAGCTTTCTTTTGAAGCTCATGATTGTGCTGATTCCGTTCCTGAGTTGAATAAAATGGTTTTTGCAGTTCGGGAACTGGGTATGTTTAAGTTACAACACCCCCTTTTCTGCAATAAAAAACTTGATTGCTTGAGTTAGACTTAATATTGTAAGTTGGTATCTTGATATTTTGACTCATTGAATCACTCTGCAGTTAAACAGTGTGAAGATCTCAAAGTGAAGTACAATGAAGAGCAAGCTAAGAGGAGGAAACTCTTTAATGAAGTTCAGGATGCTAAAGGTATGTTTCACTTCTATGCCAACTGAACCAATTATGAGTGTGTTACAATATTTGTCAAGATTTTTAACCCAGCAACTTATATGTGTTTCATATCAGGTAATATCAGGGTTTTCTGCCGCTGTCGTCCATTGAGTAAGGGCGAGATATCAGCAGGTTGTACAACAGTTGTAGACTTTGATGCAGCAAAGGAAGGAAGTCTTGGAATTTTAACTGGTGGTACCACAAAAAAGTCTTTCAAATTTGACCGAGTTTACACACCAAAAGATGATCAAGGTAATATATATACATATTTCTGTCTTTTGGTTGATACACTAACAATATTTTGATTTTGTTAAATGTTTATTATTATTTTTTTGTTTCACAGTTGAGGTGTTTTCGGATGCTTCACCAATGGTGATATCAGTGCTAGATGGCTACAACGTTTGTATATTTGCTTATGGGCAAACAGGGACAGGGAAGACATTTACAATGGAGGGTACTGAGCAAAACAGAGGAGTAAATTATAGGACTCTTGAGCACTTGTTTAACATTGCCAAGGAAAGGAGTGAAACTTTTACATACAACATATCTGTTAGTGTTCTTGAAGTTTACAATGAGCAAATTAGAGATTTGTTGGCAACATCTCCAACATCAAAAAAGTAAGATTGCTGCTGCTTTCTTTAAATGCACACCTGTAAGAAAACTCAACCAAGCAAGTCAAGCTTTGGAAGCATACTAGACTTGCTGGTTTGAACTCATCAAGTGATTCACTTGACTAGGTCGAGATAAATATTTATAGAACAAAAGGCTTAGTCAACACTTTCTTTTGGTATCAGGTTGGAGATAAAGCAAGCTTCTGAAGGGTCTCATCATGTTCCAGGAATTGTTGAAGCCAAAGTTGATAACATTAAGGATGTTTGGAGTGTACTGCAAGCTGGAAGTAATGCCAGAGCTGTTGGAAGTAATAATGTGAATGAGCATAGCAGTCGATCTCACTGGTAACAAGCTCCTTTTTTTTTTTTAATAATTGTGTATGACCACAGAAATCTTTGTTTTTATTTTTTATATGTTCTTTTCATTAATGATTGACCTTTTTTCCAGCATGCTTTGTATAATGGTAAGAGCAAAGAACTTGGTGAATGGCGAGTGCACCAAGAGCAAGCTTTGGCTTGTAGATTTGGCTGGCAGTGAGAGGCTTGCAAAAACTGATGTGCAAGGGGAACGCCTGAAGGAGGCACAAAATATAAATAGATCGCTTTCAGCTCTTGGAGATGTTATATCTGCTTTGGCAACTAAAAGTAGTCACATTCCATACAGGTAAACATTACATCTTGCTTGCCTTTATGTTGTTTCTCCATCATAATTCAAATGCGATTCTAACAATGTTAGTTTTTTGGTTTCAGGAACTCCAAATTGACACATTTACTTCAAGACTCATTAGGTATTTAAGTCAGTTTGGTTATGAATGTGTATGTGTGTGTACAAAATTTTGCTTCGTATGTTCATGCTATTGGTATCAGACAGTGGATATGAGTATGATCACAAGATTTTGACCTTGCTTGTTTTTGTTGCTTCTTTTTCATGTAGTTATTTATATATGTGTGTTGGCAGGGGGGGATTCCAAAACTTTGATGTTTGTTCAAATTAGTCCTTCAGACCAGGATGTGGGTGAGACTTTGAGTTCTTTAAATTTTGCATCACGGGTTCGAGGAATTGAGTTGGGACCTGTCAGGAAGCAGATTGATACAAGTGAGCTTCAAAAGGTTAAAGCAATGGTAGGTCTTTTACGTTCAGTTTACATTTTCATAATTTTTTTAACACACAAGAAATTTACGTTTGAATTTTGAATTTCTTTATTTATTTTCATAAAGCTTGAAAAAGCAAGGCAGGAATCCAAATCTAAAGATGAAACTTTAAGGAAACTAGAAGAGAACTTCCAGAACCTGGAGAGCAAGGCAAAAGGCAAAGATCAGTTTTACAAAAACCTACAAGAGAAGATTAAAGAACTTGAAGGCCAAATTGAGTTAAAGACAGCCGTGCACAGCCAGTCTGAGAAGCAAGTCTCACAACTATCTGAGAGACTAAAGGGGAGGGAAGAAATCTGCAGTAATCTCCAGCAAAAGGTTGCTTTCCCCTTGAATTTGAAATTTCTAGCTTCCTGTTTGTTTATTGCTAATTTGAAATTAATTTCTCTCCTTAGGTCAAAGAACTAGAGATTAAGCTTGTAGAGCAACAGCAGTTAGAATCTGCATCTTTCCAACAGAAGGTTTGTGTATTTAACTTTAAAATCTCTGTTTTTTCAAACGGAAATTAATTTGGGAGGTGATAATTTTTTACTTTATTATTGTATCTTGAGGAAGAAGTATACTTCTAATATGCATTGTTGGTGACCTAATGATGGGATCTTCAATTTTCTAGAGCTGTGTTACTTCAACCAATTATGCTGATGTTAAAAGAAAAGCTAAAATGGTTAATCAATGTTTTACTTCAAGCAGGTTAAGGAACTTGAAAACAAGCTCAAAAAGCAATTGCAGGAGTCTGAGTCTCATACTGTCATCCTTCAACATAAGGTTGTCAAAAACTCAGTGGTGTTAGTTTATACCTTAATGAGCTAATAGTAGGAAGTCAAAATTAAAGATGTCGTTTGCTTGTTTACTTCTTTTTCAGGTTAATGAGCTGGAGAGAAAATTGAGAGAGCAGGAACAGAATTCAGAGTGTGTCTTACTTCACCAAAAGGTTCTTTTTCTCCTCTTTACTTATAAAATAGGAATACTGTGATTGAGGATATTGGATAATCTCACTTCACAGTTAATTATGAAATATTTTTTGCATTGTTGAAGAAGTTTCATTGTGTTACAATTTTTATTGTTGCCTGTAGAGCCTGAAATGATCATATGCTGGTTCAAGTCAATAATTCCACTGAATAAGCGTATTATATTATCAAAATGTTCAAGGGGTCCAATAGCCTCCATGGCTAAAAATCTCTAGCCTTCTTAGAAAAAAAATATGAAAAGAAAAAAAATATGAAAAAAAAAGAAAAGAAGTGGAACTAGATATTTCTAATGGAATTTTCGGCTATATTATCATGTTTCACATATTTTAGATTGATTTCATTTCTTATTTGTTCTTAGGTAAGAAGTAATTTCTCTATTCAATAATTTATTCTTTTTAATTTCCTCATATATAATGATCACATTTCTAGCTAAAATTCTTATAATTAGATAAAATTTGATCTTTATTTATGCTCAAGACTAATAAAATTGTAATTACCACTTGAGATCATGGGGAGTCCAAGCAAATGAAGAACATATAAAGTCTCAATTTTTCCTAAACAAATTGGTATCAATGTTGAATTTTGCACGTAAGTTAGAGGGTAAAATCGTGGGTTCAAGACCCCCCCACGGGTTATGTAACTTACCAATAATTAAAAAAGAAAAAGAAAAAAAGAATGTTACTTGTAATTAATTTATGTTGATATCTGCATTAATTAACATTTGCCAAATCAATTTTATGTTTCATACTTATGTTTCAATTTCCCTCTCCCTATCAATATCCTTGATCCACCATTGTTTTACCATGTTATGTATATTCATGCTATGTCACTACCATTGTGTAATTTTTCAAATCAATCTTAAATTTGGTACTTACATAGTTACTTTTCAATATAAAGTAATCTTTTTAATGATGCATTGTAATTAGCTTCTCAATCTTAATTTTTTTTTTAGGGAGGTCATTTTATTGACAAAGCTAATATCTGTTTGACATGTTATGGCAGATAAAGGAGCTTGAAGACAAGTTGAGGCCGAAAGAGCAACAGTGGCAGCATACTCATGACTACACTGATGCAGTTAGGGCCACTCCCATTGAAGTAAAAACCTTTGTAAGAGAAGAATACATGAATGAGATTGAGCCTCATATATTGAGAAGTTCAAATTCAGTGAACCGCCAAATGAGTCAAGGGTCTAGTTTGTTAAGAGGAATTGAGCCTCTCCACGAGACAAGAAGGAAACGAGAGTCTCGAAGTTCTGATATAGAGAACAACTTTATTGTACCATCTTCTTTAAATGACAGGAAGATTAGTAGGAAATCTGATCCACCAAAAATAGCAAGAGTTGTGAGAACAACAAAGCTAACAGCCACTGCTGCTCAGGGGCCCTTGACTCACAAGAGGACTAGTAGAGATCCGATTCAAGGGATTAAGGAGAGGGATAATAAGAAGAAGATTTGGTCAAGATAGTGAAGCAAATTCAACTCAAGTCAGTCAGTCAACTTGTTTTCTACGTTGACTTCCTATTTTCATTTTTACTTCAATGTTCCATATGCCTTCTCTTTTGAATGTAAAATTCTGTACCATGATTGAATGTTATCTGGAATTCATTTCTATCATTAAACAAAAGGAAGAAATGAATTTTTTTTATTTGTTTGTAAATCATACATGTTAAAAGACTATGTTGAATGGGGCTATTGATAGCAATGCCAGATGATTGAATATCTGCATTAAACTACAAGAAGTAGTTTTTTCTGGGGGTATTATTGAAATTGTAGTAATGAAGATGAAAGCAAATTCATGGAGGAGGAGAATGATTTAGAGAAAACGGGCGTGTCTTTTTCCTCAAAAAAAAAAGTGTTAATTTGTAGCAATTTCGGCTTAATTTAGACTATACATGTTGGAGGATCTCAGATTTGTCTTTCTAAATAGAGAAAGTATAGCAACATAATTCTTTTCACCACAATTTTAACGTTATCCACCACTATAAGTGGTGGATTTATGTGAAAATGATTGTCCTAAATATAGTATCAAAAAGTTGTGGTCATAGAAGTGTTGTTCTAAATATAGTATTAATTAATAGAAGTGAAACCCTGATAGTAAAATCTTTTTTCAACATGATTTCAGACCTAAGATCCACCCAACTTGTCCCTCCCCTTTTACTGCTTAATCAGCATAAAATAGTTTTCAGACTCAAATTCAATATTAAGGATTCTTATGATATATTTATTTTTTGGAGAAGATATTTGTTTCTTTGGTAATCTTGTTTAATGGGCTTTAAGAATTTGGTGAGATTTAAGTTTAGTGCATCCAGTGCACAAGACCCGTTAAGATCGTGACACGTGTCATTATCTCAACGGGTCAAGTGCAATTGGGTATTGGAGCCAAACCTCACCCTTAAGAATTAAGAGGCAGGAAAAAGAACCCAAAAAAAAAAAAAAAAAAAAAACCTCCTAGGCTGGCTATGATGTTAACTGTCAATGGCTCAACCCGCACACAATGTTTTAATAGACACGGCTTGTGTCCAGTGGAAATGTGGACACGTGTCCGAATCCGGACGTGTCCAGTGGAAATTTCCACTGGACACAAGCCGGACCCTGTTTTAATGACCTTTACTTATACCAGTGTACGCAGTGGGTTGATGATTCTGCAATGATACGCAGTAGCCAGTACCAGTAGTACACATAGTGAACACTGGAATAAAAAAATTTAGTGGCTGAGGCCTAAATATAATAAATGTAACCTAGGATTCAAATAATAATAATAATAAAAAATAAGTGTAACCTAGAAACAGCAGCTCGCCAGTACCTTGTGATTTTAAATGGATGGGAAGATCTTCTCTTTGTTATTTCGCGAATAGATTCTGGTGGATTATTCTCTTAAAACTGGAAAATATTTATAATATACTTCAGAAAATATAATATATTACAATCTAACAGTCAAAGGACTACTTTGACTGAAAACAGTGACCAAAATCAGGACTATGTAAGAAATTAGAACTATGCATAGGACAGAATGAAATCAAACTGTTCAGCTAATCAAGAGAAACAAAGGGGGGCATGTGACATTAAAATGAGGTAAACTGGTTGTTCTAATTGTTGTTAATGTTGAGCAATGTACTAACAAGAATATCACAAGGAACTTCATCGTAATAGACAGTATCAACACAATAATCCTTAAGGTCCTCATCCAATGACAAATAATTCAGCCCAATGACCTTGTATTTCCATCAACAGAAACTTGCAGCTTCGCTCCATAATATAATATCAGAAATTGGGTTTTAGAACCATACCAGAGTGATGCTGAGGGAACACCAACACAAAGAATTCCATGTTGGTGTCACCAAGGGTCCAATACACACTAGTGGATTATTATAACAATAATATCTCTACAATAATTTGTCTTTTTATTTATTTATTTATTTTTTATATTACAATAATTTGTCTTTTGCAGAATATAAATGCAAACATCCATAAAAGGATATATAACGGATTCAGATCCTCTAGATTTCCTAGGGTACTCTACTAAATAGATTTCCTTAAATCTTAACCATTCTTTAATGATTTAATGGTCTAGATTCTGCCATGTCAGCATTCCACTAACAATAATCTTAATTATTTTGTTTGTAACATTATTTTATTATTTTAAGAATATTGTTAATGAAATTCTAACACGACAGAATTTTGATTATTAAATCATTAAAGAGAGGTTAGGATTTAAAGAAATTTACTAGTAGAGTACCCTAAGAAATCTAGAGGATCTGAATCCATATAGATCATGTATTATGTTTGATGTTTACGAAGGAGCTAGGATTTTAGTTAGAAGGAGCAAGGCTAAAATAAAAGGTTAAAAACAAAATTAATTCCTTAAAAAGAAAAAAGAAAAAGAAATCAACATAGCACATAAGTAACAAAATAAACAAATAGGTAAAAAGAGTAATCGAAAAAAATATAATGTAAATTTAAGTTGTAATTTACATTTAATATATGTTCTGCATCAATTAATATTTTTGCATCTAATATCTATGTTTCTCCATAATTTTAATTAGGGTTTTCGCGGTGCGGTGCGTTGTGGTTTTGGGCCATTTTTAGTACCACACCTTGCGGTGCCATTTAGGCAAAACTATATTTGCACCGTACCTTATTTTTGCGGTCATATATGCAGTAAAGTACGGTTTAGAGTTAGCGAAAACCATAACCGAACCGCACCTCATTGTTGCGGTCAATTGTGTGGTGCGGTGTATAAGATGCGGCTTGAAATTAATATATTTTTCAGATTTTGGGCTATTCTTGCTTAGCAAAAAACTAATATTCCCCTTTGTTTTGGGCCAAGTCTTAAAATATTGAGTTAGTTTTTCTTTATTTTGGGTTGGCTTTCCTAATTAACACTTACAAGGGTTATTAAAATTTTTTTTTGAAAACTAGAGTTATTAAACTATTAAATTTTTTTTTTTAGAAGTATTAAACTATTAATTAATAATATTGGGCTAGAGAATTTGGCAACCCCGGCCCATTCTATGCTAAACCCAAGGCCCACGCCAAGGAGAAAAGAGTGTTTGAGGACGAGTCAAGAAAGCTTCATTCGCCAGGAGTACCACCGAGGACAATCATGTCCTCGGCCCGCATGGACCATTGAAAGGAAGAGCAAAGTGCCTTCAGAGGTAACCTTCCAGAGCGATCCAAGACACAGGCAAGTACAACGGGTTGGCCATGGAAGCATGGCGGAGGAGCAATCCTAAGAGGAATTGTCACCTCCACATTAAATGCCCACAACTAACGTTCTGGCCGCATTAATTGAGAAGTGACTCCTGAACAGTGCCGCCTTAGCTGCTACCACCCACAGGAGGGATAGGAAAGTGGTTGATGGGACAGACACTCAAGTGGTGACCTGCATGATCAACAAATAGAGGGTTAGGATTAACCAGAAGGGGATATAAAATGTAACAAATTCTCCAGAAAGGAGGACGGCAGTTTTAGAAGAGAAAAGGACCGTGGCACTTGTATGATCTTTGTAACCTAGTACCAGAGAAGTAATAAGAAATATACGATCCAAGAAAGTGGCCGAGGAGCCTAGTTTCATATTTTAGTTTGTGTTCTTGCCACCCAATCCATGTATTACCATGTTCAATTGTTGTAATCCTCACTAGGGCCTAGTTCTTTGACCCGCACTCTATAAATTCATTGTATTGGGCCAGCTGGGCTTGAGTCCACTCATTCTTAAGGAATAGTGCTCGAACTTGGTCCCTACAAATATATTTAATATTAAAAAAATAAATATATTAATATATAGAGTGGGTGTGATGCGGTGCGGTTTGTGCGGTTTTCTTATTATAAAACCGCAAACTACACTGTACCATGCGGTGCAATGCATTGTTACTTGCGGTACGGTGCGGTTATGCCATTTTGCGAGCGGTTTTAATGTGATTTATGCAGTTTGTGCGGTTTGGTGAACACCCCTAATTTTAGTCAACTATAAGTATATAATTGGCTTGAAAATGCTTTGGTCCTCAAGTTGTAGGGTCAATTTCATTTTAATACTCAATAATTATTTTTGGTCAATTTAGTCCTTAGCTACTTACTTATTTCAAACATGTTTCAAATGCTACCTTTGCCATTATCTAGCTCACAAAATTTAATGAGGTGGTTGGTTAAATGCTTAGTGACTCATTAAAGGGTTTAATAACAATAAAAAAAGAAGTCTAATTGGTTTCAGTTGAAAAAATAAGAAGAAAAAAAACCACCACAAGTAAAAATTAACTCACAAAAAACCATATATTTCTAAATAAAAATACCGTAATTTCTTTTTCTTGATTTTCCTCCACTTTCTTAACAATCAACTACTAAGAAACCATTTTAAGATTATATTAATTAAGCACACCGGCCATCCACTGCAAACCCCTATTTTAGCCTCTCAATGTGTTTATGTTAGTTTTTTTTTTTAATCCTTGTTAATATATTAGCTTATTTATTTATGTAACATTTCTCAAAGCCCCACTTCTTTTAAATAAATTTTTTAACAAAAATTTAAGAGTAATGTTCAGGCATACACTATTTTACATCTTTATAAACTATTGATGTAATAAATTCTCACTAGTTTTTAACTGGACTCACCACAAATATCACATTTATACTTACTAATAACCTCCCATCATATTAGTAGTTTGTAAAATAGTTTATGACTTTAGCAATTTTCAAAGCTTAATCCAAACGCATGTTTAAACTGATATTTATGCTTAGTTTTGGCCAATCAATTTGGTGACTATTCATCAAGTAATTGTCCAGTGATGATAGTATTTTTTGTGGTGCCTAATGTTTGTAGTTTGAACTCCATTATTTTTTGTGGTACCTAATGTTTGTAGTTGGAACTCCATTACCCCTCTTCCAATATCTACTTATCTAATAAAAAAATAAAAAAAAAATATTTTTATTGTTTTTTTTGAATAACCCTAGCCTTAGATACACTAGTTTTAATGGATTTGAATTTGCATTTGGGTGTCCTATATACCATTACTTTCAAAGAAGGTTGTCAAAAATCGTTATACCTATCCAGAAAGAGTAGGATCGTATAAATAGGATCGTGTAGAATCATGTAGGATTGAATCATAGGATTGTTCTGATCCCACTCAAAAATGAAAATTGGTTTGAGCTGACAAAAAGCCAAATACCTCCAATGGATACCAAATTACCAATTGCCCAATAGAACCTTATGAATACTAAAGTGTCAAAATTACACCTAGGTGAACTTAAAATTAATCTTAAAAAATACTAAACTTTAAAACTTTAAAATCCCTATTCATTATTCAATAACTAAAAATCGCATAGCCCCCTTTGTGATTACCCCATGGATGTTGGTGTTGAGTTGGACATGGATGGCAAAATGGATGATGATGATGATAATGATTATAATGGTGGTTATGCAAGAACCTTGGAATGGATGATTCAATATTCACTTCAACTTATTATTCATATTGCTTTTGGAGTATTTCATATTGTAGTTGGCTAGTTTCCATTTGCTAACTTATTTTAACTTTTGAACTTGAAACTTAGAACTTGAAACTTATTTTGAAACTTTTTCCATATGTGTTGATAGTTATTTTGGTATTTGATTGCTAATTAAATATTTGTTGAACTTTTTGGATATATTGTGTTAAAACTTAATTATATTTTTTTCATTAATATAGATGTGACGATGTATGGTATACAAATTACGTCACATTGATACAAATGGTTGTTTTTTTTTTGTTTTTTTTATTTTTTATGGATGAGTTCATAATTTATGTGATTATTCAATATAAAAAGTCATTACTATGGTATTTTTTGTTATATTCCCCCCAAAAAATACTCCTATAATCTTAAGTATGTTTTGCAATTCGATCCTATAGTCCACAATTCCACTTACCTCTCACGATTTTACATAAGATCCTGATTTTGATAAGCTTGCTTCCAACCATTGTTTTAAAGTTTGGAAAAGGTATCAGTTTTAAAGTTTTTTGGCCCAATCAATGATGTTGCAAATAATTTAATTAATTATTTAAGAATATAAATAAAAACTTAGATAGAATAAATTTAATTAGAAATAATTTTTAGTTGTGACATTGCAATTCAATCAATCCACCATCGTATAAAAAAAAAAAAAAAAATTAAAAACACACAAACTACACGCCACTAGAGGCTAAAATAGGAATGATGGTGATGGCTTGGTGGAAGGTGTGGGGTTGAATCGTCAGGGTTAAGATTAGAACTTAGAAATAGAAGAGGCCAAAAAGGGTGATGTGATGAAAGTATTTTTCTCGTTTTGAAAGAGGTGAGGCCCTTTCACCGTTAAACAGGTCATCACAGACAACACAACAAATTAAATAACGTTATTATGCGATGATGACATGTTTGATTAGTCTAATTTCCAATTTGCCACATAGGGCCTTTTTAGATATATATCTATAGAGAGAGTGGATCTTCTAATTACACTATCAGACTCACACATAGCAATTATTTCATTCCTTACGAATCAAAATGATGATAAAAGATATTGATTGATGAATCACATTAATTCACAGTTTGGTTGGTGATTATCATTTATCAGTCGTCTGATCAATTCAAACGATTATGGCGTCTGGAATTTGGTTTATTTGTTTTCTTTTTAATAATTTATACAATTAACAAAAAAAAAAAAAAAAAAAAACTTATGTATAGTATCTTAGAGGTTGTTCCTTAGATTTCTGTTTTAAAATTCAGCCATGTGGCTACTCAACTAAAAAATCCACTTTCATTTTATGAGAAAAAAGATATATGATAGAATTTTAAGAAGAGAATCTAAAAAACAATATTTAAGTATTGTATTTAAGTTTTACCCTAATAAATATCCCCTTGTAAGGGAAAGTGGCCACTTGACTTAACTACAAATTCTTGGCAAATTTGTTCATCTTTAATATGTTTAAATTTCAACTTGTAATTAGTGTATCGTGGTGGTTTCAACTTTTATGTATAAACAATGTAATTTTGCTTCATTTGTTTCACTGTAAAACACAAATTAATGTAAAATATTTTTCTAGTGTTTTGTGTGACATGTCAAGTGTTTTTCAAGTAGTGTTTTGTGTAACATGAAAAATTTTTCAAGCATAAACCATTAAAAGTTGCCGATGCCGAAGGTTTAGTGATATGACTGCCGTCACCTATGACTTTGGCAATCAAACTACCTTCCACTAGGCCATTGGACCCTGACACTAAATGTCAAACCAACCAGGCTAATGATTTAGCCACCAGATGGGGGGGGAAGATCGTAAAATGTTTTACTAAATTTTTAAAGTTAAAATGTTTTACAATATTTAACAAAAGATTTTACAATTAATGAAAAATATTTTTAGGCTTAAACAAATTTTACAATGAAACAAATATAATAAAATGTTAAAAATATTTTATAGCAAAATATACGGAATTGACAATTAGATGTTAATATTTAAATATGTTGTAAAATTGAAGATGAATTTGGGTATATCTCTATATGGACAGAGGGAAAATGTAGCGTTATTCCCATGCACTTACACATGGAAAAGTGCGCTCCAATCATATACATCTACAGAAAACGAAGATAGGATTAGTATATATAGATCGAACAGTGCAGTCACCCGTGCAATTAACAACCTTTCAGCAAAGCAAGAACACACCGCATGACTTTTGTGGTGCATTTTGACATATAAGGAGTTCTGAGTGGATCCTTCTCAAAAAAAAAAGGAGTTCTGAGTGGATGGTTGATGAAGCCATCAAGGTCGGTTGGTGGGGCCAGGATAATGAGGTACCATGATAGGTGGGGTGAAGATGAGGAGCACCATAGAGTTTCTCATTCAGTCATGAGCTTCTTGCAGGGTGTAAGTTGTAAATGACAGTTGACACAAACACAAGCAGTCACAACCAAAAAGTTTCTCCCACTCACTCTATCACGTTAATCACGCAACTTCATGTTCAGTTCTTCTTCAGCCCTCTCTCTCTCTCTCTCTCTCTCTCTCTCTCTAACAAAGTACTAATTATCATATACAGATAAGATGGAAAATTTGACTGTAAATAATACTTTAATTGTTTTGTACCATACTACTTGCATTTAATTTAAAAGGAAAGCCCATGCAAGGTTATTTCAAAAATTTTCACCACATTTTTTTTTACCATTCATGGTCTATCGCATTAGAATTGTGACAAAATTAGTGATACAAAAATTATTATATTCACACTTTGTACATATATAAAACAAATGTTGAAATGATTGCTATACTTTTGAGGAGTTTGTGAGAGAGAGAGAGAGAGGAGAGAGAGAGAGAGAGAGAGAGAGAGAGAGAGAGAGAGAGATGTTACACAACATATTTTAAGCACGAGAAAGAAGATAAAGTTAACTAGGCAAGATTGGGAACCTAACAAGCAAACAAGTTAGGGGGTTGGTATATCTACAATATATGACCTCTTTAACTTCAAAAAACCTAGGAATGTTGGATATATAACATGTCCAGAACGAATATAGTAGCTAACAGGGACGGAACTAGGATTCGAAGTCGATGAGGGCAAATATAATTTTCTTGAGAGGGGCAAATATAATTTTTCTTGAGTTATTTTCTAAAATCTTAAATATGTATCTACTATTTAATATTTAAAAAAAATTTGGGGGGGGGGGGGGGGGGAGCCACAGCCCCCCTCAACTTGTACATGGTTCTGTATCTGGTGGCTAACATCAGAAAAGGGTCTCAAGAAAGGAAGCCTGGCAAATGTAAATTACATAATGTAATAGCTCACTGTATTGAGCGTGCATTTGTCTAAAAATTATTTTGCGTTTTGTATTTTTGGTTGGGTCCCACGACACTATTCACGACCCAACCAAACTTGTGAAAACGCGCTTAACCAGTAAATCTTAGGTCCCACGGCACTATTCATAATTTTAAAATTATTTGCTATAGTGTTTTCAGCAATATATTTTCAATTTTCAACAAAATAAACGATATTCATACAGATCTGAATGTCACTTTGCAATGCTGTAAGCAAAAGAAAAGGCGGAGAGAGAGAGAGAGAGAGAGAGAGGTTAGCCTTTGTTATAGGCTGTGATCACTGACCACTCAGTTACAGTCTACAGGCAATATATAGTGGCGAAAGACTGGAAGTGGTAGAGCTCTCAGAAGGAAGAGAGAGAGATAGATTATCTTTGTACAAGAAAGAATAGCGCACTAATAATAACCTTTTTGGCATTTAAGGAAAAGAAGAAGAAATGGGGTAAAAGTTAATTAGGGGAAAAAGCTAGAAATCCATCTATTTACGTGACAATGGTAACTATTCCAAGAAGAAGTAGAAGAAGAATTCGTATTAGTGGAGGACCAAAAAACCTAATCATTCATATGAAAGTCAAGTTACATGCTTCTACATATGGGCCAAAACAATGTGGTGTTTAATAATTGAAACAATTGCATGCACATATATCCTCTTTTAATAAGAGATACAGAGGGAGCTTAATGCTAATCTTTTTCAAGATTGAGGGGTCCAGTTTTTTCACAGAAATAGTGAAAGTGAAGAATAAAGATAGCAAAAGCAGCAAAGAAAAAGCAAAGCTTTCTCTCTCACTGGTCACAAAACAGAATCACAATGAGAGATGATATGCTCAGTGGCAATTAGCACGGAGGGAGAGGCTCACTCTCCAAGACTCTAAAAAGCTTAACACAAAACATTTATTTATTTATTTATTTTTGCAATACATACCAAAAAGAAAAGAAAAACGAACCCTAAGCTTTAGATGCCACATTTCTCTCTTTTTCTTACTCTCTCATTCATTCAAATGTTGACAGTCTTTCATTCAATACGCTTTCAAACCACCACTTTTTCAGACACTACCAAATCACACCACACTGCCCCTAATTATTATGGGGTGCCCTACAGAAATAGAGAGAGGGGCAAACACTATAGGCCAAGCTAAACACTGAGAGCCTAGGAAGAGGCCGAGAATCAGCTAAGGCCTTACCCAGCCACTGCTACTGTGCTTGTTTCATATATCGACATAGTTCTGTTGGCTGTAGCTGAGCAACCTGAAACTCAGACCTTGATAGTTGAAAGAGATAGAGAGGGACAAACCGAGACAGTGAGAGTTCGGATACAAACTGAACATAAAACAAATCAAAGATATGCCATTAAGGCACATATAATAACAGTCCCAAGTCCACCATATAGATTCCAAAGTGATTTTTTTGAGAAGAGTAGAGCATTAACAACGACGCTTCAACAAAGTATTGAGGTAGAACATCAAATCCTTTGAAAATCTGTGCCAAATAACAGATTCCATTTTTCAAATCAAACTTCATAAATATAATGATCAGCCCTGCACAGACATATTTGTATATATTTAACTAGTAATTTGCTACCGTAGTCGGCAATATTGGTCCTGCATTTACATGCAAAAGAAATGGAAATCACTACAATCAACAGCATCAATACTAGCAACCAAAAGAAGAACTAATTATGGCAAATGATCAACATAAAATAATAAAAATATTAGCTTGATTAATTTTAGAATAAAACACTATCTCCTTTTCGCAACTTTTACAATTTGATCTGCACCCACAAAAGAAAAATAAACAAACAAACAAAAACAAACATATACCTAAATGAGTTTCAGATAGTTTCACATTTTCCCTATTTTCACCATCCTTTAATTAAGCTCTCTAGCTACCTCTTGATGCTCCTCATCATCTAGGGCAAAGCACTATATTGTTGCAAGTCACCCCCCCATGCTTGAATTCCATTCCAGTTGCTCGCGTTGTCATTACCACGATTGCCTTCACTGTCGGTTGGAGTAGGAGTCACTGACCCATAAGAGTTCCCAAAGAACCACTCAGTTGGTGTGTCACCACTTGTACCACCTCCTTTTCTTGAGTTTTCAACACCACAAGCTTCCGGTTTTGAAATCTCCAGGTTCTGAAAAACAATGGGTTGTGGTTTCTGTGCGTGGTTTTCAAGAGGAACTGAGGAAACACTGTTATCCTTGTGAGTATCTCCACCAAATAGCATAGCTAGCCTCTGCTGTTGCAGCTTCCAGTGCAAGTCTTGGTTGATAGAACTCAGAGATTCTATAGAAGAAGCAAGACTGCTGTGAACGTTGAGAGTGCTCGTGTTCTGAGCTGGAGCACTAAAACCAACACCGCTATTATTAGGATAATTAAAACCCATCAGAGAATTAGAGGTTCCAGATGGATCGAGAGCAAAACAAGGACTAGTAACACTTCCAGAAGCCAAAGTAGCAGAGACATCTCCAAGTCCAAAAGAAGAAAACTGGTTGTAAACAGCAGTAGTTGGAGGGTGATGAAGTCTTGGGAATGATAACCCACCAAGTTGAAAATCCATGGCTGTAGGAGATAAACCATGGAAGAATTTCAAACCACCGATCTCTGAAGATGATGAACCAGAGTCTTTGGAGTCACAAGACAGCCTTGAAGACGACTTGACCTTCTTGTTTTTACGGCAGCCACCACCAATGGGAACGTTTCTCAAGGCCCCACCTTTTGTCCAGTACCTTCTACAAGTCTTGCAGAAATGCCTTGGCTGTGTGAGACTGTAGTTGTTGTAGTAGCAGAATTTAGTGTTTGGTGAGTCACAACGTGGGCACTTTAGACCTTGCTCTGGTGGCCTTGCCGCCGCTGTTTTCCGGCTACCGGCGGAGCCTTGATTCTCATCTTTTGTCACGGGCTTTGCCGGAATGTTATCTTGTGACATCATTGCACTAGCAATTGCAAAAAGAGAGAAAGAGAGAAAGATAGGTATGTGGGAAAGAAAAAAAAAATTTAGATGTGGGTGTTGTTTTGTTTGATCAGTTTCCTTTGGCAGAGGCAAAGATACTAAATTGAATGGTTTCATGCATGGGGGTGAAAAATGGTGAGATCAAGGATGTTGATGGATGGGTGCCTGTGATCTTCATCAAAGAGAGGGGGATTGGGATTTTAGAATATAATTATAAATATTATTAAATATATATATATATATATATATATATATATATATATTTATATCCTATATATATTATGGAGGGTACTTTAGGAGCCGGGGGACTAGATCTGTGAGAAGTGGAATAAATTTAGTAAAAAAAGCTACTAGCTTCCACATGAGACTAGAAAAAAAGTAGTCGGTCTATATATGTACAAGGAGAGAGAAAGAAAGAGAGAGAGAGAGTAGAGACAAGGAAGCTATAGATTATCTGAAACTGAACTGGCAGAATGAGAGATCCACAACTACAAGAAAACGATTGGATATAACAAAATTCCTATTCTTCATGGATGATGATGAGAAATGTTGGTCATATATGAATCATAATTAAATCTCATGTAATTAAGCACACAAAGGGGATTCCTTTAATACAAATATATAACAAATCATTCCATTAATTGTATATGTATGGTACTTTCGTAATACAGATATACTAGTTTTTACTTTTTACTTGGTATTTTTAAGACATTTATCCCCCTTTCACTTTAAAATGTACTATATAAAAATAAAAAACACTCATCTCCTTAAAAATCCCTACTTGATAAAATCTTTAAAGGTTGGTTTAAAAATAATGCAATTTGTGAATGCTCTTTTTATCTAAAGTATAGCATTATAAATTTATGATTGACTTCATAGATAATTTGTTCTAAATTACTCGCTCATGTAATGTACTCAAATTTCGATTTGTTTGTTAAAAACATCACTATCCCGATTCTGTTGTGGGATTACTACTACATAACCAAAAAAATGAAAAACAAAGAATCAAGTAGGTACGGGCATTTGGTCATCTTTTGGATGTGACGAGTGTAAGGGAAGCATGATTCATATACATGAAAGCGTTAGCATAAAAATGCTTGAAGTCTGGGATTTAATAGGAAAAAGAAGAGGGTATTTTATCCAAGTGGGGATAAGAGAGAGCAGCAATGACAGGGGGCAGTGGGAGTAGGGCTAATTAGTAGGGTGAAGCATAGAGTCAGTGAGGCAAGCAGCAGTGCAGCAGTGGGGCTCTGCCACTCCCTGCAACCTTGTCTATTCCTTCCCATGTAATGTCCCTTTTGAACCTAAAAAATAACCTCATCTCACTTTACAGAGCCCATACAGGAACTCGCACGTACGAAATTCCCTTCTTTCTCTCATTTTTGTCATCTCATATTAACCCTTTCATAAACAATAATTAAGGAATTATGGCACAAATACCACCAAAGATTGTGGCTAGGTGATAGGAGTTCTCGTATCGCTTCACATGATACTTAGTAGGAATTGAGTGATTCCAGTAATAATGCTTCAATAAGTGTGTTGTATTCATT
Organism: Quercus glauca; assembly: GCA_023736055.1. Classification (NCBI taxonomy): domain Eukaryota; kingdom Viridiplantae; phylum Streptophyta; class Magnoliopsida; order Fagales; family Fagaceae; genus Quercus; species Quercus glauca. Next base: position 36,287,829 of record CM043320.1, read on the forward strand.
ATAATAGCTTTATCAAGGTCTTAGTAGTATACGTTGTATTACCTATTACTGTCATGTAATGTGGAGTTAATAAATCCACACTAAAAACCCATTTTTTATTGAGCAAAAAAAGAATCATGACATAAATAAAAAAAGGATTGCTTTCAATATATATTTGCATAATTTCTCTCATAATATATGAGTAATTATTTGAGTGGGGGGACTATTTAATTAGAAATACAATAAATCTAGATTCGCAACTGTATGAACTGTCAGATTGTAACTAAAGAATTATAAAGTAGTTTTATTGATAGGCAAATACGAAAATCAATAAAATTTGTGAAATTTGTTTTAAAAACTCTTTTATTTTTAACATTTACTCTTATAAATATGGCCTTAGTAAAATGCTGCTGATTTGGTTTAAGAGTCTCAAGATTAGACTAGTCCTTTATGGAGGCAGTCCAGCAACAAAAAAGAAGATGCTCAACTCAGTATGCCATATGCCTTTGATCAGTAGCCAATTACTCCATATGAGCAATGCAAAGAAAGCTTTTTTAATTAGTTCATTGATTTGCATTAATGACTTGTGAAGCTCTCTCAAGTCTCAATCTTTTAAATTCATGAACACCCATATGTCTCAACCAGAGTAACCAAACTACTCTCCTATGGTACATGAGTCAGGGGTGCAGAAGAAAGTACATCTCTGACGAACCTCAAAACTGCAAAAAGATACCCTTCCCAATACTTGAACAACCGGGTTTTAACGGTCGCGATCATTTCTTGCTAGTTTGTCTTCTTGTAGCTTTGGCTGATGGAAAACTTTCTGGGAACCAGAAGATCTAGTTTACTATAAGAGAGAGAAAAAAAAGAGATTTTCTTTGAGCCCATTTTATCTGCTATTAATTGCAGGGAGACAATGGAAATTTCTTTCCGGCCTTATCCATTAGAAACAATAAATTTAGTCACAGTTATTTATTTAAGAATTAATGGTTATGTTAGTGATAAAATCTTCTATCCTATGTGAACTCAACAAAGCAACTTTTTTTATTTTATTTTTATCTGAAACAAATTCACTAGCAATTCAACACAATTTTCAAAAATTAGGGCCCAACCTAACCAGCCAAAAATATGAAATTTTCACTTATTAAAGTGGCCTTTAACAATTGTTTATTTTTTCAAGCTTATTTTTATATTAATTATTAAAAGATATAATTTTTGGTAATTTTTATATTAAACATGTCATAAAAAGTTAAAAACTAGATTATTTACTAAAAAAAAAAAACTAAACTTCTTTCAACAGTTTCCAAACACACACTTAGTTTCAACTTTGCTCCCCTTCCATTTGATTTTTTTTTTCTTCTCTTTTAATGAATTTCTTTATATATTTCTTGGTATATATTTCTTTTATATCATAATTATAACCAACAATACGCTATTATTTTTTACATGTCAAAATTTATTCAAAAATAGATAGAAAATATTTATATTTGTACTTTCTTTTATGGTTCAAATTTATAGAAGGAAAGTGAAGATAGAAATAACAAACTAGGAAGAAATGTGTAAAAAAGGAACATTGTTGATACATTTGGACTGTGATAAAAGAAATTAATAACACCTTAAATTCTTTATATAGTAATTTATTTTCCTTCAAGCAATTCATGTATAAACATTTAATAAAATTTGAGATAGTTATATAATAGTATGAGTACTCCCTCTTCCTGTGTGTATGTTAAAAATACTTAGTATTCTAAAAAAGAAAAGTACTATTACGACTACAACTATTTTACAACATTGTACAAATTGTTGTTATGACCAACTTTTTATTAGTTCTCATTTGGGAAATATTATAAGGTTCTTATGGTAGACAAATGATGTGGTCCACCATTCTATTAAAAGCTTCCCATTTGTTTAAAATTTCTGAATCAGTATTCAATTTTTATTTAAAACTTCATAATTTTAAACAAGTGGGAAGCTTTTAATGGAATAGTGTACCACATTACTTGTCTACCATGAAGACCTTATAATTTCTCCTCATTTGGGCTAACCAATAACATCACTTTTTTATTTATTAATAATCACTCATCATATTAGTAGTTTGTAAAAGGTTTTGTAAAAAAATTTGTATCTTTAACATTTTCTTAATAATATAAAAATACCAAAGTTATACTTGGTGCCGATCTAAAAACTGAAAATCCTACATTTCTTAATGGAATTTTGACTTAAACCTAACCAACTTATTTAGCTTTTAAAAAGTTATATATAAAAGTTAAACTTATAAAATAAGATTTAGCCAAACAAATACTAAGTATGCATATGAATGAAATTTTATATTTTATATCGGTGTCAAGTATAATGAAGACCGAAGCTAATTAAAGATGACCATGGCCGAAGTTGCTTCGAAGATTAATGCCACTGATCTCAATGCTTTTCTCATTGATATCATCTTAAGCACTACCAAATTTTTTCTTGTATTTGGGACTTTTGACCTTGTTTTGGAGTGTATTCCAAAAGGTTGGTAGCTAAAAAAAGAAAAAAGACTTTCTAGAAAAATTTAGTTAGAATTTTGTTGAGTTCATTGAGGATGCACTTTGCGATGGACTGATTATAAATCTTCTACCCCACATGAGCATCGTAGACTAGCTACCACACATTACCTTTATTTTTTCCTTAATTAAAAGTAACCAAAGTTTAAAATGAAATAAAAAAAGTGCGGTTGCTGGAACAGTAAAAATGGAATAAACGATATGTATTCATGGAGAACCCATGTAAGAAACAATTCACCACCTTAAAAAGTTGTGAAACTCACGCAATGACGGTGTAATTTGTCCAAAATAAAAATTTTATTTGTAACCTTAAAATGAAAAAGAAAGAAAAAACATGTTGACACTCAATTTTTTATTGAGCCTTAACAAGTGATAAGTGATAATGTAGGATGGAAATCAAATATTGTTTAACCAACAAATAAATTGCAATGAGAGAGAGAACCAACAAATTATGATTATTCAACTTTTATATATATATATATATATATATATATATATATAATTCGACAGTTAAGACTTGAGAGAATAGAAATTTGAACTTTAAATAATTTTGTTAAAAATATCAAATTGTGCCAAATGAGTTACAAGGTTTTGACAACTTATGCTTACTTATTTTAATCTCAAATAATGCATAAAATAATAGTCTTTGTGTAGATTTGTATTCTTAATCACAGCATTACTTCATAGATTGGCCCCTAAGAAGTAAGAACGACAGTTTCCATTACTTAGCTTTGGACGTGCCATAAAAATATGTTTGTTTGTTTTCTTTCATAATGACCGAGTGAACTAAGAAGTATAGCCTATTTGTTGGACAAAGAAAACCCAAGACAAGCAACTGGACCAAAAAAAGCTGCAAATAAACACTCGAATTTCGTACCTCAAAAAATCTCTCTAATCACAGCAAATGATACTCCCAGTTCTACTACCCCCAACACCCTATTTTTGACTTTCTCCCCTTCTAATCATTAGAAGTATAGCCTATTAGCCTCCTCTAATTATTTGTAAGCATTAATTTATGATTTATCTGCAGCCAAAGAAAATCTGTTTTACTGTTAGTTGTCTTGGATCATTCATCATCATCATCACTAGCAATATAAGCCTAGTAAAGTAAGAACTCCCTAGTCCCCACCCAAACAAGGCACTACCGACCAAAAACGTTAAGAAAGAACACATTTCATTGGTCATTGTAAAATAACAAGTTATGCGCTATAAACAGTTAGGTCCTGCCAGATAGATAGTTCACATTTGAGAGAGAAAGAGGAACACGTGAGAGGGGTGGCTGGATTCCCGTGAGATGAGAGCAAACCAAAGACAAAGCCCATACATACAAATTACAATACAAGTACAATACATGCATACACCAATGTTTCTTCCCACTTATCAAACGTTACCATCTGATCTCACTGCTCTCCCCGTCTCAATCTAACCACTTCAGTTTCATTCAGTTTTTGTAATCATATATATATATATATATATATATATATGTATTTTTATTTTTTCCCCATAAAATAGTTATGCCAATTAATCAGAATTTTCATTAAGCATTTCAAAATCATCCAAGTTCTGGATTTTAGACCTCTATTTTCCTGCTGAAAGTTCTCTGTTTTTATTCCTTTTTTTTAATATCAAAGTTAATGTAAAATTAAGGTTAGACTTTAGTACGGCTTGGCACCAATTTTATCAATTTATTAATGTCAAGTCAAAATAGTTAATTAGTCGAATTCAATTATAATATGGATAAACAGTAAAATCAATCACACACATGAGAAGAGATAGAGAAATTTTTCACAAAGTAAAAACCTAACAAGAAAAACACTCTTGGAGCTCTTATCACATCCAATATGGAAAAGTTGCAACACAATCAAGACTTTTCAGTACATGTAACTTTGACTTGTATCTAAGCTCACAGCTCTTGCTACAAGCTTGCAACTGCTCCTCAATTTCCTCCTTCTTCACAATGAATTGCCGCCACAAGTCAAGATGCCGACCGCAAAACCAATGTCTTGGTTACTTTAAGGCCACCTGAAGATTATTTTATGTTTATATATGATTTCAACAGATGTCCAACACCAAACAATCAAATGAAAATAAAAATACGTATAGCCCAATCTATGAACGCCTATATATTAATTTATTTAAATTAGGACATACAGGAGCCAAACAAAATTTTGCTTTAAATATTGAGTCAACTAAAAGATGAGGGCGAAAGTTATTGATTGAGATGACGTGCTCATGTTTAGAGAAAAGAGATTAATCTACTAGTGAGAGAGAATGAGTCAATTCAAATTGGAGGAACAAAAAATAAATAGAAGAAAACCAAAAAATTAATATTAATAAAAATTAATAATACAAAATGATGTGTTAATTAAGAAAATAACAAAAAGTATGATTTTCAGGTATATAATAGAATGATGGGAAAATATGCATATTCATATAACTAACCTTAACTAGTTTGTTAGTGGTCAATAACTAAGCCCAAAAATTTTGAGACTAATTAATGTTTGGTTATTATTGTTTTTTGTATTGAGAAAATTAAATAAAATTTCAAATTATAATAGAAAAGTAGAATACTCATAGACCCACCTGCAAATAAGCTATTCTATGTACAAGTGTGACAAAAACAATCCCAAACGCACAAAAAGAATAGATTATGAATTAAAGAGTTTTGACCAAGCTATATCCAAAAAGTTTATAAATCTTATTATATTGTTTTGTCTTTTTGGATACTGCAACTTATATAGCATCAAACTCCAATATTAGGGATAGATAGACAAAGGCCAGGTGACCCTTCTGGCTCCACTGTTGGGCATGCCTTGTTTTGCTATGTTCCATGGCAGCCACAGAGCCAAGTGTGCAAAACTGCAAATATATTTAGGCTGGTAAAATCTTGTGGCAGGACGAAATAGTGTAAAATCCATGTCCGGGTTGGCAGTATATATGATTCCAAATTACTATACGTAAATATACATATTGCACATTGTTATTAGAAACCCAGTTTCATTTTATTATTTGCTTGGTCAATATAAAGAGGTTGGCCCACAGGGTTCTACAAGACAAAAAAAGTGGCCAGGGCAGTACTTCCTATATTATACGAACTAGTAGGTTTGTCAAATGAACAATCACTATCACTTGTAATGCAAAGTGTCAGATTGACTGATTGTGAAAATAATTACCAAAACTACAACAATAAAAAAAGGGGAAGGATTTGTTTTGTTATTAGCTCTCTCACTGCAACCCTTCTCTGGTTGTGTCTTAGTCTGTAGTCTGTAGTCTGTAATCTGTAATCTGAACCGTACCACAGCTCTATTAGTATGTATTTAGGCTCTCTGTCGATAGTCTCGATGAAACCTACCACCTCCAAGAGTACGGCTGAGCGTGCTCTGTATCCACTGCCTATTATGGCTTCCCCCGAGGGTGCTCTCGTTATTTTATTTCACATGTTAACATTTCGTGAAGTCGCTCTCTCACTCCTACTCCCACTCGGATCATTATCATTTTTGTTTTATTGATAACGCAAGTATTAATGTGACAATGTCAAGGATTAATATTTACCCAATGTTAGTACGTACATAAAAAATTTTGAAAAAAAATTCACTACATTTTTTACACCCATTGAATTGGTAAATTTTTATTGGTTTTCATTTGAAATAATTACTAAGGATGTCCAACCCATTGCCCACCCAACAAACCCGCACAACCCAACCATATCCAACCCGCCGCCACTTGATTCAACTGCTTTGGCAGTCGGATGCGGGTCCCGACCTTCAAAAACCCAACATCAATAGGCCGGTTGCGAGTCTTTTACTCCAAAACCCGTGAAACCCAACCTGACCAAAAAACATCAAGTTTGGCGATTTTTAGGCTTTTTGGCGACTTTTCCAACTAGATGCTATTGATTTCGATGACTAATACAATTAGATTCGGTGGAGATACACCAGATTTGGTGAGTTCTCTGCATGATTTGGTGAAAATCTGTCTGGATCTGACAAGATATCCACTAGATTTAGCTAGATCTCACTGGATCATAGACAGATCTAGAGAGATCTTGCTAAATCTGAAGAGATTTCACCGATTTTCGATGGTTTTTAGAGATTTTCGGCTTCACCCAAAATTGACTACCACACGATAGTTAACCAAACCACCCAACTCAATAGTCTTACAGTTCGGTTATAGGTCTAAAAACTCCCCACCTGATCTAATCGAATCAGTTGCAGGTTGGGCACAAACCCAACCCAATGACAGCCCTAGGGATAACCATTGAACATTACTTTTTGCTTATTACTAATAATCTGTCATATCATCATTTGTCATTTTTTTTTTTGTTCATAGACTTTCTCTTATTATTTTGGTTTCGTGACAAGGTTATTGTATTTCTAAGTTGCCCTTCTTGCTGTTTTGTTGAGAGGATACATTGTTGGTTTAAATCCCCACCTCTCAATATTGAATTATCAACAAATATTGAGGTATCATAATCGGTTCTTGTAAATTCAATTGACGAGATCTCATGTTTTTATTAAAAAGTAAAAGCATTGAGCTTGTCAATGGGCCGTTACCCCTAAAATTTTGGAGAAATATTGTAGTATACATATGTTTTAACTTTTTAAAAATTGTGTAGGTTCAAAAATTTGAGTTGGCCCCTGACCCTATGTTCCATTTTTTCATATAGTTTAATCTTTGTAATACATGATATTAATCCCCTCCCACAAAAAAGCATGATTAGGGTTCTAATCTTGTCATTGGAAAGATGTATACATATAAAAAATAAGAAAATTTTCATTTTAAACCTATGCTTTAGGGTGGTTACAAATTAAACCTTCATCACTCAAAATAAGACATTTAAAAAAAAGGGTTGTTTGACTACCCGCTTCAAGCCACATACCAATTGCCATTGTTGAATGAAACATTTGTCTTGAAAGAAAAGTCTCAATCGATTTAAATAAAAAAAAAATCCGTTTTTTCATCACACTCCATGGTTCGACCAACCTCCCCCTTCAGACAATTCACCATCGTCCGTATGTTTGCCCCCTTAGGTTGCACACTATCATCATCTCACTAGACATTGCCATTGGGCATTTATTTAGGGGACGTTAAATTTGATTTAGGTTTGGATATACATTGGATTGATTTTGACTTAGGTATTTGGATTATATTTAGTTTTGTTTTGGATATTTTTGTTAGATTTGGTTCTGTTTTAGGTAATGGGTTAGATTAATTTAGGATAAAAGGAAAATGATTTGGTGATGGATTCTATTTGTAAATGAGACTCAATTTTGGGGATGGACCTTTTCGGACTTCAGTTCAATGAAAGGCATTGAAATAAACGATTCTTATATCATTAAAAGCGAGTGGATTTTTGGATTAGAGTTCAATGGTCAAGATAAAGGTAGGGCCTTTGTGTGATATTAGGTGTTTTTCATTAAAATGATAGGTTGCAAGTTGGGGCCCAAGAATCAACCTTTTAAAAAGGAAAAAAAAAAAAAAAAAAAAATTAAGGATATGGTTATCTACCAATCACCTCTCCTAATACTTGCAAAAATTAAAGGTTTATGCAGTGAGTACATCTTTTATAATTTAATGATCATGATTGAAAAAAGAGGTCAATGACTTCCCAAATTCAATTGTTCGAGTTCTTTACCATCTATACACCTTTTGGCTTTAGTGACAAACTGACAATGGCTTTGTTGATTGTGCTGTATTTTTTTTTTTTTTTTTTTGAGAAATAAATTTGCTCATATTAATTCAAACAAAAGGCTAAATCCGCCTGAACAAAAAGAAAAGCTAATGGTAGAATATCTTCCATCCATACATCAGTATTTGACAAATTAAGCGATAACCTCGCAAAACAATATGCAACTTTGTGTTTGTTACCCTACCTCTTAATACAAGAGTAGGATAATTCTGTAAAATTTCTTTCTAATACTCACGTAGTCAATGAATAGACCATACGAAGCCATACCTATATTTTTTTGCCATCAATGCTTGCGTAAGAGCATTCGTATTAAGAGTTTTAAATGCTAAAAGATGCTTTTTTTAGCATTTTTGACCCAAAAGTTTGCTCTATCAAGAGTTTCAAATGCCAAAAATTTTGGCATTGATGAACAGTGCGGTTTCATATTTGAAACCGCACTGTTCACCAAATGGTAAAATGTATATTATTTTTTTATTCAATTGGGGCCCACTTGTTTTATTCAATTGAGAAAGAGAGAGACAAAGGAGAGAGAAGGAAAAATAAAAAATGATAAAGAAAGAATATTTAAATTGAATGTTAAAAAAAATAGAAGTTTTGATGGAGGAGATGTTGTAAAGTGGGGTGTTATATGTTATAAAATTAGAATTTGAGAGGGTAAATGCTAAATTTTTTACAAACCTTGATAAGAATGCTCTAACAACACTAGAAAGATGTCAAGTGGTCTACCGAAAGTCTTAAACCAACTTTTTTGTTAATTATTATTATTATTATTATTATTTTATTTATTTATATTTTATTTATTTATTTATACAACGGCTGTGTTGATTGTTCTATATAGACATTGTTTTTTCAATATTAAGAGTTTCGAACGAGTGTACACTATTTTCATGGACCCAACACTAGTTTCAAAATTTTACAATTTTGCTTTGAACATATCTTTTTTCACAGCTTGTTGAAGTGTAAGGTTGCTAGCATGAATAATTACTTTCACATGGTAGCACCATTAACATTTATTTTATTTCCACCATTCATAACTTGTCACTTCAACAAGAGTGAAAAAAATTGTTTTATTAAATTTATTCTTTTTTCAATGACAAAATTTATTCTAGCAACTCTTTTTCTTGATTGATTGGGACAAAGTATTTTTTTTTTTTTTTATATTTTATTTTAAGTTTTGTATATACTACTATTTAAGGGACTTTAAAGCCATTTAAGTCATGAACTCTAAGGTGTAAACTCTAAATAAAACTCCTAAATTTTAGGTAAATTAAATAAAAAAAAATTCTCACAATGTTTCTCCATATTCCATAAAATTAGGCACCACCTCTCTTTACACTTTGGCTGGGTTTGGATAGGAAGTTGCGTTTGTCGTTTGCATTTGCTGCCTTTTTTTTTTTTTTTTTTTTCTTCTTTCACGCGCGTTTTCAGACGGGTTTAGAGACATATTTTACTGTTTATAAACAATAAATACACTTTTTCATACTGTTTGAGACAATTTTTATTGTTCATGAACAGTAAATATACTGTTTATGCACTGTGCGTGCATTGTTCACGCACTGTGCACGCACTGTTTATAAACACTTTATTTAAAAAAATATTAAAAATGAGTCCCACAATACTATTCACACATTTAAAAATTATTTTGCTACAGTATTTTCAGTTCAGTTCAGCAAAATAAGTTATATCCAAACGAACCATTTCTTTCTATTTTTTTTTTGGAGATTATATCAACTTGGGTTTATTTATGATAGAGTTGAACATGTGCAAAAAAATGACAGATTTTATAAGTAACCTAAAATTTTAAATTTTAAAACTTAATATTTTTATTTAGATAAGTGGAAAAGAGTAGTGAATAACTAGATACTTTTAACTATATGGGATAATCTTATAAAAAAAAAAAAAAACTACATGGAAATATGAGATAAGGTTACATAACGTAGTTTTTTTTTTTAATTTTTTATAATAATATAGGAACCTGTTTTTTTTTTTTTATTATTTTTTTTAATTTATTTAGAAAATTGAAATGAGCGTCATTTTAATTTACATATATATAAAAAAGGATAAAATTTAGCTACAAAATTAGTTGTAGCCTTAGGCTACAAACTTACTTAATATCTTTTTGTTGGAGGTGAATTTTGACAAATTCACCATTGGATTACATCTTCTTCTTATATCCTCCATACTTGCAAAATTTCAAGAAAATTAAAGATCAATAGCTATGTCATCAATAAATTTTTTAAATTGCAAGTTTTTGTAATTTAAAATTATGCACAAAATATAAGCTTATAGATCATATAGTAAATGATATCTGATTGACACAAAATTTAATATGTGTATTAAGGGCATAAAAAACATGCAATTCAATGGTTAGATTTTCAAAATATGTTGTAGTATTTATTTTATTGAGTGAGTTTGTAGCCTTAAGCTACAACCCATTTTGTAGCTAAACTTTTTCCTATAAAAAAAAAAAAAAAAAAAGACTTTGAGCAGAAGCGCAGCTGCGCAGGTGCGTGCTCGAAGGCTTTTATTTTTTTTTATTTTTTTTATTTTATATAAATAAATTATTTATTTATTTTTTATAATAGTCTTTTCACTTAAGAGACGCACAATCCTCGTAAAAAATGTTTAATTTGCTATTTTTTGAAATTTAATGGTTTAATTTACTACTTTTTAAAAGTTTAAATAAAAGTATTGGGCCTAAATAAAGTAAAAATTTCCCAAAATATTAGTACAAAGCAAACTGGGTGGGCCAAAAACCCGTTCTGAGAGTGGGCTTGTGCTGACATTTCAGGCGCGATGTGCACAAGCTTTGGCTAGCAGGCGTTGCAGGAAGCCGCGAACCACCTCCGAAATCGGAGTCTCCAGCCTCCACGCAATCAACTAAGGCAAGTAATGGACTCCATTGAAGTTTTTGTCTTTTCTTCTCAGTAGCCAAACCAGGGCATGGTATTGACTATTGTGTTCTGGGTCTGTCTCTTTTGTTTCCAGAATTTGTTTCATGGTTAAACTGAAAATATTGCACACCATCTGTTCGATGAAAAGCGTGAACGAGTTCTATGTTATTCTATTGCTTGTTGTAGATTGTTTTTTTTTTTTTTTTTTCCATTGTATACAATACCCAGATAGTTAAACAGCATTCTTGCTTTGAATTGATGTTATATGGATTAAATTCTATGTCATAAGGCCACCCAATAAAGCTAATGCAGTGATGAGTACTGTACTGAAATTATAGCTTAGCTAAAAATTTTGTTTTCTTATGAGCATTGATATTGATTTAATTCTATATTGATAATGAATAATCAAATTATTGTAGAGCCTGTTAACAATAACATAGTCATGGCTACGAGCAAGCCTCGGACAAGCAGCTTCTCTCGCAACCTTGCAACTTTACCATCTAGTACACCGGGGCTCAAGTATGGTCCCAACGGCACCATCTTTATTTCATCCGGGATTCCAGACCTTGACAGTAATTCTTTACATTTACCACTTTCTTTGGATTAGTTATAGACTGAAATTCGGAAAAAAAGCAATGAAATCATTATTGTTTAACAATTTATGTGTATGGTCTGAATTTGTGGAGGTTTTTGATTGGTTGTCTTTGATTTGTAGAGATTTTAGGCGGTGGGTTTCCTTTAGGAAGCCTTGTCATGGTGATGGAGGATGCAGAAGCTCCTCATCACATGCTTTTGTTGAGGAATTTTATGTCACAAGGACTTGTTCACAAGCACCCCCTACTCTATGCCAGTCCATCCAAGGACCCAAAAGGATTTCTGGGTACCCTGCCTACTCCAGGGTCATACAAAGATGATAAATCTCGTGATCGTGATCCTGAAAATGTGCCTTGCTTCTTCCATTTCCTTTTACTGTTTATTTCTGTGATTTTTGATTTGGATGAAGTTTAAGCATTTTAATACTTAGTTTGTATAAATTACAGGAGAATGGTTTGAGGATTGCTTGGCAATATAAGAAATACTTCGGTGATAATCAGCATCATTTTGATAGTAACAGAGGTAAGCTTGTCTAGAACAATGCTCTCATTCTTTTTTATTTATACTTTATGCTGATGCTGCTTATGTTTTAACTGTCTCAATATATAGTTTTTAAGTGGCATAGTTTGTGAAATATAGTCCTAAACATGAAAAATATAGTTTGCCAAAAGAAAACTAATATTTATATTGGTGATAAGAACCTTGGAAGTGAAGCAGTCTACACAATTTACATTTTTTTATAATGAATAGTGTACATTATTATTGTATACATGGTACAACTGTACAAGTTTACAAGCTTGTTGGTATGCAATCATGGGGAGAGCTCATTATATTATAGTCATGCAGATGTTAAGCATGAGTACTGCCATGACTTTGACTTGCGGAAGCCCTTAGAAAAGCATTTTATAAGTGGCCAACATATTGATTGTGTCAGCATTCTAGATTCTCCAAATCTTGCTGCTCTTCGTGACCGTTGTGCTACATTTTTGGCTCAATTTCCAAGGTATTATCATACTTTTATTACCAGAAATCTACTTATGCAAATTGTCAATTTCGCTTTGTGAAAAAGTCGTAAAACTGGTTTGGCTTTGAAGATAGCTTCTTTTGTTTATTTGACTAGAATTTTGTCTCCTCTGAGCAGGGAAGATCCTAGCTACCCGTGGGTAGATTCTGACCGGATACAATTAAACAAAAGTTTGTTAATAGAAATTTTTGCACTATATCCAATTAGACTAGACTTTTAGGAAACATTGTTGCTGCAATGGTAGGCTTGTAGCCAGCTATAAATTCCTGGCCATCTTAGTGTTCTCCTTCTGTCTATCTTCATAGAATAAAGAAGAGGAAATTGTTGCAGAATGCAGATTCTGGCATGAGTTTTTTAATTGACATAGATGTCTTTGTAGATTACAAGCTTAGAACTTGTTTCAGTGTTATAAACCACTTCTATAGCATGCTGGGAGACATTCTTGAGATTACTTCAGAGATTGTATACAAATGGTTGTTCTTTTAACTATATTTATAGCTCCTGTGATGTCAAAACTCATTTGAGCTTGCTGCCAAATTTGACTTATGTTTTTTAATCTTGTTTTTTTTACTACTCGTTAAATTTATCTCTCTCTCAGCCTTTTTGTTTAATTCACCCCCATCCACAAAACACACCACCCCCACCCACCCCCCCCCCCCCCCCCCCCCCCCCCCCCCACATGCTTTTTCTTCTTCTCCCTGGGGTTAGTGGGTCTCAAATTCAATTTCTCTGACAAGAGTACTTGGCTGCTTGTAAAAATAATCCATCACTTGATGGTATTTCTAGTGGCTCCTATCTATTTTTGTTGTCCTCTAAAATTTTCAATTCTGACATATAATTCTACCTTTGCATGGCATCCCAGAAATGATAGCAGCATTTCTTCAGCCGGTCGAATTGCTATCCAGTCATTTTGTTCTCCTCAATGCAAATATTCCAACATGGTTAGTGCCCTTACATTTTTTCTTTTAAGCTCCTATCTGCAGAAAATCTTTAGAAGTGGCTCTTGTTTCATTTGCTTCATATTTCTGTTGGATTGCTACAACTTATGCACTTTCCTATTCAGAGAAATCTTCTTTAATTCATAGCTGAGCTTGATAAATGCATTTTGTTGTATCCTTGACAATAATGGTCATTTTGAGTCTTATTTTTTCTACCTATTTTAATTTGGAATTTTAAGGCTACCAAACAGTATTAGTGTGTGTGTGTGTGTGTGTGTATTTCATCAACATGTAAGCATTGCAGGAATGGGATATGCTTTCCTTTATTAGATCTCTGAGGAGCATGGTCCGGTCTTCAAATGCAGTTGCTGTTGTGACATTTCCTCCTTCCCTTCTTTCACCATCCTTCTCTAGACGGTGGCAGCATATGGCGGACACGTTACTGTCCGTCAGAGCAATCCCAGGTTTAGTGTCACTTTACTTCTTTTATGCTGTTATCTTTTGTTACATATCAACGATAATTTTCAAGAAGGTGCTTGTTTCAGATGAGGACAAGGAAATGGCAAAACTTCTCACTGGTTATCAGGACATGGTTGGGCTTCTAAATGTGCACAAAGTAGCACGCATTAATACACAGGTACCACCAAGTCATGCTTCTTCCTGATCCTTATATACTAATAGGTAGCAGTGCTTGCAGTATACTAGTTTTCTTATTCAGGCAGTTCACCTACAAACATGCACATGCATGCAAGTTTGTGCATGCAAAGACATACACCCACCTGCCTACCAATTTATCCATTTGTACTTGGCTGCTACGGGTTTTTTTTTTCTTAAATTGATTTGGTTCTCATTCACTCACAAAGAACACAGAATCCTGCATTCCTTTGTGTTCTGCTTGTTGAGCTTTGGTTATGGTGTGCAATTTTCGCAGTCAATTGCATTAGCCCTATGATATTTTCTTGCTCAACTCATCACTGATTTTGTTTTGTTATGTTTTATCAAATCCATTCAGGTTCCTGTTATTCTTGACACCACAACATTCTCAATAAAGTTGCAAAAGCGGAGGTTTCTAGTTTTAGAAAGTCTAAATCAAGCGCCTATTGACAGTTCAAGTGGGACTTCATATGGCACATCTGCTAGTTGTTCTGGGTCTTCAAATACTGGGACGCTTGATTTCTAATTCCTTACTAAGTCTCACTTGTCCCTGTCACAAACAAGTTACTTCAAGAATGATCAACACTTGCCAGAAAATGTGCTGCTTTTTGCTGCCCAAGTCCATTAGGTTTTCTGATCTTCAATTGACCTTAGAAATACCATCATCTGAATAGGTCATTATGTATACTTGGCAACAGAAGAATTGCAAGTAGCGACCTTTTCTTTTTATCTTTTTTGGGAATATTTTTTGTAAAACTTTCCATTATGGTGGTTTATAATGTTTAGGCAGTTTGCTAGACAGTGGAAGCAGAGAGGTGTAGTTTCTTATTTCTTACAGAATAGAGTTTGAGAGAGAGAACTTGAGCGTGCAGATATTCCTTATGATTGCTGAACTGTGGAACTTCCCTGAATAATGTGTGCTTATTGTATATAAAAACCTCATACAGTGTTCCTGACTAACAGTTTTTTAGGCAATATTTGAGACTGCTTCATACCAGTTTTGGAATAAAAAAATTGAGAGTCAGGCATTGTAATTGAAGCAAATTGACCTGGAAACTGTTAATGCATTGAACAAGCTGCCCAGATATGCGGGTCATTTAAACTGTTGAGCTGTTTGATGGCAGTGTATATCACTCTCTGAGTAGATTTTTTTTTGGTCTGATATCATGCAAGATTTACAATAGTCCACCACAAGTTTATTATGGTGATTTTTTTTTAAACATTTCTAAGGTGCGCTAAACTGATCTTTTGTCGATTACTCTTTATTTGCACAACCAGCCTTCTGTTGTTATACAATTTGCTTTAAGCATCTCTTTAATCCACCACCAATTGCTTGATGAAACCGTTTGCTTTAGCAATTGAAAACAAATGTCTATGGTCTCTCTTCAGTGGTAAATGTTCCACCACTTTGACCATAGAGACATTAATATAAAGTATATTAAGCAACTCCCTTCTCTAGCATAAAAAGACAATAATGTCTTTGCCATATAAAATTTCATGACGTAGCTTAAAATTAAGGTGAGGTGTAGATATCTCACACCATACACCTACCTTAACTCTGACATAGCATGGAAATTTGAAGAGATGAAATGAACTAAACCAAAATTATTAGACGACTTGGCTCAATTGCTGGAGTCCTTTTCAAATGACATTACTAATCTGAAACAGGAGAAGAGATTACAAGGACTTAGAACTCACTGAATGATTAAAAATTAAAATCCAAAACCAACAAATTATTGCAACTTCTGTTTTTCCAACACGGGCAGCCTATTATTTCTTTTCCATCATAATATTTGGAAGACTTATTCAAAAAAACAGAACTAGAAGATAACAAAATTCCAGATATAAGACGATTTTATCAACTGAATACATATCCTAGTCTGGTCAGCAACTCTTGCTCAAAAGGCAGCAAAATTCAAGCGTTCGACTTCAATGTATTTGCAATGTCAATGACGAATCGATATCTGACATCTGCTTTCTGGAGGCGTTCCATGGCAGTGTTCACATAATCGATCGGAATAACCTCAATGTCAGCCTTTATGTTGTGTTTGGCTGCAAAATCAATCATTTCTTGTGTTTCCTTCATGCCTCCAATGCAACTACCACCCAATAACTTCCTTGCTGTCATTCCATAATATTTATTAATACACAGTTCATTAGTGGAAATGCATAGGAAGCAATCAGGCTTGTACAACACAAGGGTACATAATAATAATACACACAAAGTTTTATATAGTTATATAATTAGTTAATTACTAAGTCAAATTAACATGACAAGCAAGTTCTTATCCCTTTTCAAATCAAATGTCACAATTGTTAGATATAATATGTTTTACCCATGATTAATGGAAAAACTGCTAACTCAAGTGGTTTCTCTGGCGCACCAACCATAACGAGCTTTCCTTGTGTTTTCAATAAACCAATTAGAGGTAGGAGAGGGTGCTGAGCAGAGACTGTATCAATGATACCATCCATTGTGCCCTGGGCTGCCTATATATATAGTATATCAAATTAGAAACATAATTAGATATTGTACACATATGGTAACTCACATTGACAATGCAACATGTTAACAAGTCAGTACCTGCATCTGATCTTGGTCTCTACTAACTAAAAATGAGTCAGCACCAAGATGTTCCATAGCTTCTTTCTTCTTATTAGGTGAAGTACTGATCACTGTCACCTTAACCCCCATAGCTTTAGCAAACTTCACAGCAACATGGCCTAGACCACCAAGGCCAACCACACCCACATGCATACCAGGTTTGTCAAGTCCATAAAATCTCAAGGGACTGTATACTGTGATCCCAGCACAAAGGAGAGGGGCACTAGAATCTAGTGGAAGGTTTTCTGGAATACGGATCACAAAGTGCTCATCCGAAACCATGGTGTCGGAGTATCCTCCATAGGTGGTGGTTCCATCATAATACTTAGCACCATAGGTGAGAATCGTTTTGGGGCAGTAGTTTTCAAGATGGTTGGTGCAGCTATCGCAAGAAAGACATGCTCCAACCATGCAGCCAACGCCAACCTTGTCTCCAACTTTGAACTTTTGTACTTTACCGCCCACCTCTGTCACTTCACCCACAATCTCATGCCTGCATTATCCAATTCAGTTCACATGATTTCAATATGGGATACTAAAAAGACTAGAAAGTAAAATCCATTCACTAGTTTAATGATAATTTATTAACATGTAATGGACAAATAGCATGTAAATTTTGGCAAAGTGTTTGAATTGAATTACTTACAAAGTAAACACTCTTAACTTTGATTTGTTTTTATCTTTGTGATCCGTATAGTTTTAATTTTTCAATTTTTAGTCTTTTAACTTACACATTCGTTTTCAATGTATAGACTATAGTCCTACTTCCATCTCTCTATCCAAATGTGTTGTTAAACTCCATTTATTTTCAATGAGAATGTCTTAGAAACACAAAAATTTTGACACTTAGATTAGATCAGAGTAAAATTTCTATCTTATCTTATATATATATATATATATATATATATATATTGGTGCCCTAGAAAATTGATATGCTTTGTTGAACGATATCTTTTAGGTTACTCAATCCATGGATATAGACAAAAAAGAGTAGGGGTGTCAATTTGGGTTAGCGTGTCGGGTTCGTGTCATGTCGAGGTAGGGGTATTCAACTAAATGGCTAAATCCTAACCCGACCCTTTTAATAATTGTGTAATGATCCTTCAACCCTAACCCGACCTGTTAATAAGGCGGGTTGACCTGACCTGACCTGACCCAACTCATTTGACACGCTTAATAAACGAGTCATGTTGGGTTGACACAAATGTAACACAACTCATTTCAACCTACATAATATTTAATATAACATCCATCTAGAAATAATTTTTTTTACATCCTAAAAGCAGTGTATACACTTCAAGTCTTCAACCCACATTCAAAATAATATAGTTTAACAAAAATATAATATTCATCTAGAAATAAGTTCTTTACACTCCAAAAGAAGTACATACACTTCAACCCAAATTTAAAATAATATAGTTTAACGAAAATAACATAGTTCAACAAAAATATAATATCATTGGAACTTGCCAAATGCTAAGTATCAATATTGAAAGAATTGGAGCAAACAATAGACTAATCCTAACTATGATTACGATTATCATCCATAGAGAGAGAGAGCAATAACTGATTTAAGATTTTGAGTTTGAGAATTGTAGATGAGACTATAAGATAGTAGAGTGAATAGTATGGTTGAAATAAAAAAATAAAAGTAGATATTTATAAGAATGTTTAGAGATTTAGGGTTTGTAGGTTTTAGAGATTTAGAGTTCGTAAAGTTTTAATTTCCAATTATATCCCTTGTAAGTTTTTGTAATTATTCACTTTTTTTTTTAAATTTAAAATATATGTTAAATATAAAAGGTATTTGGCAAATCTAAAATAAAATTAATATTTATTTGTTATACGAGTTAAACATGTTGTGTTAAGTGGGTCATTTCAGGTTAACACAAATAAATTGGCGTGTTAAACGTGTCTATTGAGGGTTATGTGAGTTGACCCACTTATAATACGTTTCTTATCGTATCACTTTCAGGTCGACCCGTTTATGACCCAAACCCATTGCAAAAATTCATGTTGGGTTCGTGTTGTGTTCGCGAGTTAGGTACACCCTACAGGAGCACGTCATTTTCCAAAATAAACAAAAAAGTATCACTATATTATAATACTATGGAATTTTGAATATTAAAATATATAAAATATTATTCCAATTTAAATGAAATATTTAAAACAACAAAATTCTTTATGAAAAGGCGAAGATACAGTGATAGAAGTAGGAAACATTCGTATCAAAAAAAAAAAAAAAAAAAGAAGTAGGAAACATTAACATACCCAGGGATAAGTGGGTAGGTGGTCGCGCCCCATTCGTTCAAGATCATGTGAAGGTCCGAGTGGCATATTCCACAGTAAAGAACTTTGAACTTTACATCCTTCTCTCCTGTTGCCCTGCCAACATACCAGTAACCATTTAATTTAGCAGAAACCATCAATTCAGAAAAAAGGGTGGAAATGATGGATCATTGTCAATGCTAATTGACCAATCACCAGGTACACCATAATTAATTGATCAAATAAATGTATTCTTATTTGGCTAAATGGCCTTTGTAATGCCAAGAGCCTGTGCCTTCATTTTTCCTTTTTCTAATTATTAAATTATATAAAAAAGAAAAAGAAAAATCAAGAGTCTTATAACTTATTTAACACTATTTTGTATTTACAAAAGAGACTTTTGGAGTAAGATCCTCCTTCCTTAATTATCGAATTATTAAAAAAAATCTCATTAATGTCACAATGTAACTGTCTAATAAAATGAAATGAAAAAAAAAAAAAAATGCAAGCCTTTTCAAAGTGCATAACAAAATGATCCAATTTCATTTTAAATAAAAATATTTTGTATAATTGAATGATCCAATTTCATTTTTATTGGCTTTTCACCCCATAGTATATGAGGAAAACAAAATTATTAGAGCACTTGTATAATAGAAAAAGTGTCACATTTTAGCCAATCAAGCTCAAAATTCATCCACATCGATCTATGTAAAGTTGTGTAAAAATAAATTATTGCTACAATAACCGTATAAATTTATAGTGATATTATTCATTTTGCATTTAATTTTTTATTCTTTCTTTATGTATCTAGAGGATGAAGGAAGAAAGTGAATGATGGTTGTTGCATGTGAAGAAAAAGAAACAAATAAAAGAAAACAAGAAAAATTAATATTTTAATAAAATATAGTATAAAATAGATAATCTGATGTGTCGATCCATGCAAAATTGTATAAAAATACATGATTACTGTAATAACCATGTAAATTTACAGTGACACTATCCATTTTGCATTTAATTTTTTATTCTTTCTTTATGTATCTAGAGGATGAAGGAAGAGAGTGAATGATGGTTGTTGTTGTGTGAAGAAAGAAAAACAATTAAAAAAAATAAAGAAAAATTGATATTTTAATGAAATGTAGTGTAAAATAGATAATCTGATGTGGAGTGTTTTGAAAAGTGAGTATGTAAAATAGAAAAGTGGGTTTTTATACTAAAATCGACATAAAATTTTGTATGAGCTGATGCAAATGCTCTTACAAGCATAACAAAATGATCTAATTTCTTAGGATAATCAAGATTTAGATTAAAACGAAAAAAGAAAATCAAACAAGATTGGATGAAGAGGGAGAGAGAGGGAGGACCTTCTTGAGAAATTGAAGGGAGAGAGGATCCCAGAAGTATCCCTGGCTGCCCAGCCCAAGGCTTTGTTGGGGTGCTCAACCTCTGGTGATTTCGCCATTGAATTTTCTCTAGAAAGCAGCAATGAAGAAACAATTGTAATGTTTTGGCAATGCAATTCCTATGGGCCAGTAAATGACTAATAAATAAAGTGTGTGATTATAGGTATAGAAATGTATCTATATATAACGAATACATTTATAAAATTTAAACTTTCTTGCTGACTTTTCCACTCTTTCTGAACCAGTAATTTGTTAAGGCTTCTTAGTTCTTACATGCTACACTTTCGGTCTTCTCATTCCACTTTCTTCTTTTAGACATTCGAAAATTTTCTTGGTTCGCCTCCGGATATGGAAAAGGTCAAGGTCCTTACGTTTCTTGTTGTGGTGCCAAAAAGTGCCTTTTTTTTAATTTATTTTTAATTTGAAGTTTTTAATGTTTATGGATCAATTTATTATGGTCGATTCACCTGTTTTTTGCTGCTTACCCGAAAAAAGATCCGGTTTATGTTACCATAAACTCACCGAAATACTTGTGTTTGGCTTTCCTAAGTTAGTGGTTTTTTTTTTTTTTTTTTTTTTTAATTATTATTTTAATGTGAATTTCAGTTAGCTCAACTAATAAAATCTCTAATGGTTTGATAAGAGATATGAAGATTAATTCCCACTTACATAAAAAATCAATTGGTGTCTTAGTCTAATGATAAAAACTACTAGAAATCAATCTTCACCTACATCAAAAATCGATCTGTGTTTTGGTCTGATAATAAAGAACTATTATTAGGAGCAGAACCCATAAATTGAAACTCTCTATAAAAAAAATTATTATTTTAATAATCAAACACTAATTTAAATTTACAAACATTTGTTTCATGATAAAACTTTTACCATTAGAATAAAAGACTTTTTTATAAAAGACATTAATAATTGAACTATTTGGCTATGATCCTGCTTTGGTTTCGAAGAAATCAACCGAGGTATAGCACTCTAGCTCATAGCCCTACCCTTTTGAACAGGTACTACAACAGGCTTGAGATTGACTTATGGGTTTCATGGCAGTCTCCTCTGGTTGATATGTTTAAGAATTAAGGTCAACTTTGATGGAGACATTTTAAGGAACAAGAACGAGCTGGTATTGGGGTTATTGTAAGGGAACACCTGAAAATTTTTAAGTTAAGAGTTGTGTGGCACCATTAATTAATATGAATTAATCTCAAATGTGTTGTTGATTAATTATCATGCAATATTATTTATTACCTTAGTTGAAGGTTTTACCACTAAACGCATCCGATAATGAAATATTGTAAGATTTTATTTGGTAGGTGACCTATTGACCCAATGGTAGTTGTACTTAATAAGACATTCCCAATCTAATTAAAGAAGGGAAGAGATTGCAAGGGACAATAACTCACCAAATGTTTGAAATCCCAAAGCAAAAATCACTTCATTTCTTATTTATCACAAATACAACTTTTGCATCCTCTACTCAAAAAAAAAAAAAAAAAAAAAAACATCTTTGCCACACTATGAGAAAGACATGTTCAGAAAACCCAAAAAAACGAGGCTAAAAATGCCGGAAAAAAACTTAATCAACTAAAAGGTATCCTCATCACACAAGGGAGACATACTAAAAAGATAGCAAAAATCAAGAGCTTGACTTCAATGTGTTCCCAATATCAATGACAAATCGGTATCTAACATCTGCTTTCACAAGTCGTTCCATTGCAGTGTTCACATAATCAATTGGAATAACCTCAATGTCAGAAGTAATGTTGTGTTTGGCTGCAAAATCAATCATTTCTTGTGTTTCCTTCATGCCTCCAATGCAACTACCACCCACTAACTTCCTTCCTGTCATTCCATAACATTTATTAATACACAATTTATCAGTGAAAATGCACAGGCGACAATTAGGCTTGTACTACACAAGAGTATATAATAATAATACACCCACGGTCTTATATAATTTCTAAGTCAAATTAACATAACAAGAAACTTCAGATCCCATTTTCAAATCAAATATAACAATTGTCAGATGTAACATGCATGCTTACCCATAAGTAATGGAAAAACTGGTAGCTCAAGTGGATTCACTGGCGCCCCAACCATAATGAGCTTCCCTTGTGTCTTCAATAGACCAAGTAGAGGCATGAGAGGGTGCTGAGCAGAGACTGTATCAATGATACCATCCAATGTGCCCTGGGCAGCCTATATAGTAGATAAAGTTAGAAACTAAGATACTGTACACTTATGGTAACTCACATAAAATAACTTGACAATGCAACATGTTAACAACTAAACTAAGTACCTGCATTTGATCTTGGTCTTTGCTAACCAAAAAGGAGTCAGCACCAAGATGTTCCAAAGCTTCCTTCTTCTTGTTGGGTGAAGTACTGATAACTGTCACCTTAACCCCCATAGCTTTAGCAAACTTCACAGCAACATGGCCTAGACCACCGAGGCCAACCACACCCACATGCATACCAGGTTTGTCAAGTCCATAAAATCTCAAGGGACTGTACACTGTGATCCCAGCACAAAGGAGAGGGGCACCAGCATCAAGTGGTAGGTTGTCTGGAATACGGATCACAAAGTGTTCATCAGAAACCAAGCTGTCAGAGTAGCCTCCATATGTGGTGGTTCCATCATAATACTTAGCACCATAGGTGAGAATCATTTTGGGGCAGTAATTTTCAAGGTGGTTGGTGCAGTTATCGCAAGAATGACACGCACCGACCACGCAGCCAACGCCAACCTTGTCTCCAACTTTGAACTTTTGTACTCCGCTGCCCACCTCAGTTACTACCCCCACAATCTCATGCCTGCATTAATTATCCAGTTAAATTCACATGATTTCGATATGAGATACTAACATGTAATGGACAAATAGCGTGTAAATTTACTCGTTTCTTTGAGAATGTACTAACATGTAATGGACAAATAGCGTGTAAATTTTGGCAAATTAAGTGTTGAATTGAATTGCTTAGAAATTACACCTTCTAATTATGATTTGTTTATATTTTTCTCCCTATAGTTCGAATTTCTCAAATTTTAGTCTTTTAACTTACAAATTTGTTTTCCATGTATAGTCCTACTCCTTTCGTCAATCTCTATCCAGAGTACGCTGTTAAACTACATTTATTTTAATAGCATAATTACGTCATTTATGGGTTTTAATTGTGCGATACGGATGGAATGACTACATTGAATGCATACATAAGTTGAAACATTAAAATAAAATAAAAAATGTTAAAGAAAAAAAATAAAAACATTTCAAATTTAGAGAATGTAATTTGTAATTTAACTACTAATAATAATAACAACGCATAAACCAAAATAATTAACAAATTGAACCAAACTTCATCAAATCGTTATTTATATTTTCGGAAAACAATTTTTCTGTACTCGCGGGATTCTATCTATATAAAGAATTGAGCACTATAACTAAATTTGCAAAAGTCTTAAACAACATAAAATAGGAAAAAAAAATTCTTTCACACTGTGTTTTTATAATCTGAAAACGTGAGTTACGTTTTCAGTTTATAAAAATGATGTGAAAAAAAATACTGCCCAGAAAAAATATATCATGCTCTAGAAAACTGATATGTATTTGTTGTCTGTTGAATAGTATCTTTTAGGTTACTTAATCCATAGATATAGACAAAAAGGAGCACATTATTCTCCAACTTAAACCAAAAAAATACCAATATAAACAATATAATAATACCATGGAACATTAACATTCACATACCCTGGGATAAGTGGATAGGTGGACATGCCCCATTCGTTCTTGACCATGTGGAGGTCCGAGTGACATATCCCACAATAAAGAACTTTGAACGTTACATCCTTCTCTCCTGTTGCCCTACAGACATGCCATACTATTTCATATTTAGCACAAACCAACATTTAGGAACCATAAAAAATAATTTTTTTTAAAAAAAAAATGGTAGAGGATGGATCATTGTCGATACTAATTTGAGCCATCATTATGATTAATTGATCAAATAAATGCATTCTTATTTTATTAAATAAAAATAAAATAACGAGATGGTCAAATAAAATGAAATGAAAATAAGAAAAAACGCAAGCTTTTTAGAATTTAGAGAACAAGGATTCAAAAGATCTATAAGAGATTTGTAAGGTATAATCTATTCTCTTTTATGAGGAGAAGTAAAATTTCGATTCCCTTCCCCTATTAAAAATTATATTATCCGACGTTCCTACTATTCTTATAAAATATTTCTCTTACAACACATGTAAATTCAATGCATGAGTCTCACATGTTGTGAATCTCTCCATTATTATTATAATATTTGAATTATACAAAAAGAAAAAAAAAATTCCAATTTTGTCTTGGATAAATTATTTTAGTATTCAAAATATTAGATTAAAACGAAAAACACATCAAACAAGATTGAATGAAGAGAGAGAGAGAGAGAGAGAGAGAGGGGACCTTCTTGAGAAATTGAAGGGAGAGAGGAGGCCAGAAGTATCGGTGGCTGCCCAGCCAAAGGCCTTATTGGGGTGTTCAACCTCTGCTGATTTCGCCATTGATTTTTCTCTAGAAGTAGCTATGAAGAAAAAATTGGCAATGTTATAAAGTAGTGCAATGCCTAGGCCAGTAATGACTAGTAAGCGTGTGATGTAGTGTAGTACTAAAATGCATCTCTCTATATATATAGTACTAGAAATGAGGTGCCTGTTGGTGGGTGTGAATGTGATGACGTATTGGCTTAGCAAATGGGGTGTGATGACGTATAGGCTTAGTAAAGACAGTTATTAAAGACTATTCCCCTGCTGACTACTCCCCTCTTCCTGACACGAGGAAAGGAAGAAAGAAAACGACGTGAAGTGGATTCGGCGTGCCGCGTGCGTTTGCTTGCAAGTTATTTTGCTTTTTGGCTTCGTCTTACGTCACTATTTACTACCTAGTTAAAAACTTAAAAACGTAATTATACATTTTTTAATTTTATGGTGTTATTTATATATTTAAAAATTATTTTATTATAATATTTTTGATAATAAGTTTTTAATTTTTAGTTAAATAATGTGAGAGATATATATATTTTTTTAAATTATTGATGTTGTAAATACTGATTATTGGTAAATAAAAAATGGAAAAAACTTAAGTGCAGCATTTATGTGTTGTTACTTAAGTTTTCTTCTTAAAAAGATTTAGCTGGTTGAATTCAAATCACCTTTTTCATTAATAAATAAAGATTTATAAAAAATAATTATAAAAGTTTTTATTTATAATTTTAATTAGAGATATTATATATAAGGACAAATGTACAAAAGAAAAAAAATCTTATATGCACCTGGCGCATAAGCCATCCCTCTCATTGATAGGTGGGCCGCACACCTATGAGGCCCACCTGTTAGTGAAAGAGATGTCTCATGCGCCGGGCACATGAGATACTCTCTCTGTACAAAATTATGCATTTTATATAATAATAATAATAATTTATTTAGTTAGTTAGAAATGAGTTCTAAAATTCTGTAATAATAACTCATTTAGTTATTATTACTAATATATATATATATATATATATATATATATATATAGTTCATGATTAAAGCCGTACAATGCACGAGACAAATTCATGAGAAAGAAAAAGGATTCCCCTCATTTAGCCACTCACCTTATCAAAATTTTGCATTTATGCCAATGTATAATTAATTATAATATGTTCTTTAAAAATAGTTATCATGTGGGTAAATGCAATTGTTTCTATTTATTAATTATCTATAGATGTTTTTACTATTAAAAAAAAAAAAATCTATAGATGCACACTAATTATTTATATAAAAGAAATTTATAGGTTATTTTTCATATATAAAAGGAATTTATATGAAATTTGATAAATTAACAATTATTCATATTAATTGGGAAATTTTTTAATAAATAGTTTAAATATAGAATAAAATTTACTTATTCCTTTGATTTAGCAAATTAAAACTCACAATAGAATTAAAATTCAATTAAAAAAATAAAATAATAATGACTTGTTAAATTGTAAGGCCTTTAAACTGGAAAATTATTGTGTTGTCCCGGAGTACAAGATCAGCAGACTGACCTTGTACTCCCAGCCAATAGAAGCATGCCAGTACATTAAAATATGTTTACCTCAGCAGGACTACCAGCTCTTGTTATTTGTTAACGTCTGTTAACGTTTGGAAATTTTTAAAAGGGCGCTCCTTCAAAATATTCACGCATGCCCTCATGAACTCTCAGTTAAAAGGTTTGGGCCCACATCAATAAAATACTCCTAAGTAATATAGGGTTCTCAGTAGAAGACAAAGGCTTAAAAGCCATAAAGAATATTGACAGCAACTCTCAATAGAAGACAATGGCAGACACAAAGAAATTCAAGCTACTGGCGACGCAAGGATGAGCCCAGTGGTCCAAATGATCCCTTGGTGCAAGACCACTCTGCGAATGCTCCTCAGCCGAAGCCGCTCAAACCCGCCGTTTCCACCACTAATTCTGTCAATATTTTCACTGCAAAAGAAGGACAAGGTCAAATGAGCTGATGTGTCATTTTAGATGGTGGTAGTTGTTTTGCTCATTTTTCTGCCAGTTGGTGTGTAACTAAGCTATATTCATATTTTCTTAAATTTTATGGTTTATTATGTTAGAGAGGATGATTTTAAAATTTTAATATATTCGGAATATTTCAATCAATGTTAAAAATGTTGCTTTTGATCTTATGTTGGTTCAGTTTCATGGTTGAGTAAGAGTGACTACTTAAAGTTTGTCAGAGTGTTTCATGGCTGATTAAGAGGACTATTTAAAGTTTATTTGCATTTTTACAAAATTGCAAACAGTTCAGCAGTGCAATTTCTTCCTAAGAATCGATAATGAAAATTGTGCCAAAGCACCTATGCATGATTGCATATAAGAAGAATGTTGTTGATTTAGAAGATAATGAGTTTGCCATGGACATCCAATTGATGAATTTGGAGGAAAAGAACATCATGAGGAAAAGAATGATTGTTGAGATTTAAATTGTGCATTAGTAGAGGGAAGGGGACTACTTGTTTACTTGGCACTAAGTTTTTTGTTGTTTTTGTGGTCATTTTAGCCTGTTTAGTGAAAGCACAAAAGACAAGGAGAGTACTTGTATTTAGAATAGGTGAAAGTGTGGATGAATTGCAGTTTGGTGATTGTGATATATTGTAATGACAATTGTTTTGAGATATTGGTAAGCCTATTCTCTTGTTCAGTGGCGACTCCAGAAAAATTTTTCAGGGTGTTCCTCAACAAGCAAATTACACAATCTAATAAAAAAAATTTATATATTGACAACAACAACAATAAAAAAAATACGCAAATACATAAAATTTACAATTGCCTTCTATGAGTTTTTATCTTTTGAAATCGATCCATAATAGTTTCATTATCAATACTACAAGTTACATCTTTTTCAATATACACAACTAAGCAATCATTCATCAATTGGTCTCCCATTTGATTGCGCAGTTCATTCTTTATATATTTCATTGCTGAAAAACTTCTTTCTACTGTTGCAGTAGCAACTAGAAGGGTCAAAGCTAGCTTCACAAGCAAATAGACTAATGGATAAGTCTCGTGCTTCCTTGTGCTCACTAACTTTTCAGCAAGTTCACTAACTCCTTGAAGCTCTAAAAAGAAGTCATTGCTGCGTATATTAAAAATGTAATTCTGCAGTTGAGAGTCAAGTGCCAAAATATCTGTCCCAAGAAAATCAGAGGGATAGAACTTAGCTAGACGTATCAATTTTTCTTTATCGAAAGCCACAAATGAATTACTTGGACTCAAGCAAGCCATACAAAGTAGCAAATCGGTATTCACCTCAGAAAAGCGGTTGTTAAGCTCTTGAAGTTGCATATTTATAACTGTGTAGAATAGCTCAACACAATAATTATGTAAATTTGAATTTTTTTGGGTGTTGCGTCGCGGCCTCCCACTAATTACAAACATCGCTTCCATGTCCAAGATAGGAATATCATGTGAGTTACAAAATAAAGATACTTCTGCCAATAAAGATGCCCATCCATCATTTCTCATCACTTGCAACCGTTGCTTAGACACTTTAACAAGATCCATAGCATTTACTATATCTTGATTTTTTTTTTTTTTTTTTGCAATGCTATTGACAACTCATTTGTGATCCCTAAAATATTTTTCATCAAGTGTAGAGCAAAGACAAATTCAAAAGTTAGAATTGACCTCATAATAGATCGAGCTTCAACTTTTTGGTCGGAGAGGCCATTTTCTTCAATAATCTCTAATACATCAACAACAGCAGAGAACATCAAAATCAAGTTGAGAATAGTCCCATAATATGATCCCCAACGTGTATCACCAAGACGTTTAAGATTTGTCTCTTGATTCAAACCTTGCCCACTTCTACGTACACCATTCTCTAAATCTTCTTTAATTTTGGCAAATTGTGTATCTCGAAGAGCATCTCGTCTCTTACAAGAGCCGCCAACAACAGCAGTTACTAAATTACTAACCACATAAAAAAATTCAGCAATGTTAATGTGATTTTTAGCAACAGTAACAAGTGTTAATTGAAGTTGATGAGCAAAACAATGGACATAAAATGCTGACTTGTTCTCTTTCAAAATTAAATTTTTGAGTCCATTGATATCATCTTGCATATTACTAGCCCCGTCATAACCTTGCCCACGTAGGTTCGATAAACTCAAATTATGTTCACAAAGTAAACCTTCAATAGCATGCTTGAGTGACAAAGCAGCGATACTTGCTACATGTACAATACCAAGGAACTGCTCTATAATAATTCATTCTTTGTTCACATAACGAAGAACGAGGGCCATTTGTTCTTTCACTGAGATATCACGTGACTCATCAACTAATATTGAAAAGAACCCATTGTCAAGATCGTTGATGATGACTTTGGATGTTTCACGTGCAATTGCATTCACAATGTCTTTTTGAATATCAGAGTGGGTAAGCTGGCAATTTTTCCAAGATTTTTGCAACACTTCATTGATAGATTCATTGTGATCCCCCAAAAATTTTAAGAGCTCAAGGAAGTTTCCTCTATCACTTAAACCTTGAGATTCATCGTGACCACGAAAAGCTAATCCTCGACATAAAAGGAATTTTACGCAATCAACTATTGCATTTAATTGAATCTGATATTTAGTTTTATCTTGTTTTGATTGCTTAACAAAAACACTTTGAATGTGTTGCTTTTCCTTCAGTAGATCTTCACTCTTCTTGACAGCTTGGTTATGAGCACTATTAACTCCTCCAACATGGGAATCTAACTTCGCAACATGATTCCAAAGTTTGAATCCCTTCATTACAAAAGTCTCACCTCCCCCTTGCTTACCAACATCTTGCCCAAATAGGTAGCAATAAAAACAAAATGTTGCATTCTTGTCTATACTATATTCCAACCACTTTCTATTTATATACCATTCCGATCTAAATCGATGGGGCTTTCCAGAAAGATATGATACAGGGTAATCCTAAACAAGTGGTTGACAAGGGCCTTTTGTTAAATAATATCTTCTGATTTCATCATGATTATTAGGATAATAAGATGATATCTTTTGTCGTAGCCCAGGATCTGAAGGAAGATTTTCTAAGTTAAAGTCAATACGAATTCGCTTAGAAGATGTAGATGAATCTTGCACAGGAGATGAATCCTGGGTACGTGGTTTTCTTATCAAATATTTGTCCATAATTCTAGCAAAAGAATAAACAATAAACTATAAGTTTATTTGAAATATTAATAAAATTATTAATTATTATTGTTTAGTTGTTTCATTAATTTGTTTTTGTTTTATAAATTATAATTTGTTATATTGTTGTTTCATTAATTATAAAATTATTAATTGTTATTTAGCCTAACATAATTTAATTTATTTGTCTTTTATAATGTATTAGTTAATTTAATTATACAGCTTTAATTATTGTTATTTAGCGTAACAATAAACTATATTGCTTTAATTTGTTTGTCATTAATTATACTACTTTAATTTATTATATTTGTTTGTCTTTTATTTGTCTTATGCACATTACACATTCTATGTGCATCACAATAATTAAAACAGTGTAATGTGTAGCACATTACATTGCTTAGTCTGCTTTAATTATTGTTTATCCGGCCCTAGCCCATCAGCCCATCTACCCCCTCCCACTCAACAGATATGCACATGCACATGCCTCAGCCTAATGCCCCAATCAGCAATCACAAACAATAATCTGCCAATCAGAAAATTTCCCAATCACAATAGACAATTCACATCACACTAAAAGACAATCAATATATTACCAACACACTGACCAACACCAACACACGTAACACACGAACCAACACCAACAGACAACAGGGAAGATAAGGCCGAATTCAAAAAGACAAAAAAAAAAAAAAAAAAAAAAGGCAAAAGCAAGCAATTCGGCCAGCCAATCTGACCAAATGCTTGCTTTTGCCTTTCTTTTTTTTTTTTTTTTTCTTTTTTTTTTTTTTTTTTTTTTGTCTTTTTGAATTTGTCTTTATCCTACTGGTCAGTGTTTTGGTGTAATGGTGTTCACCAACACTGACCAATAGGATAAGGACTGGGACAAATTCAAAAAGACAAAAAAAAAAAAAAAAAAAAGGTAAAAGCTAAAGGTAATTATGTAAATAAAGAGAGAGAGAGAGTTACGGGTTATTGGGCCGATTAGCATATTAAAGAATAAAGAGAGAGAAATTGTTCTTTCATAGTTTCATTTCAGTTTTGCATTTCAGATAGATAAACTAAGAGACTTAGAGAGAGACAGAGAAAAAGAGAGAGAAATACCCAGCACCGAGGTCCAAGCAGCGAGCACCGAGGTCCGAGCGGCGAGACTACGATCTATGATCTATCAGAAACTGAGAGACTTAGAGAGAGACAGAGAAAAAGAGAGAAATTGAGACACTTAGAGAGAGACATAGAAAAAGAGAGAAAAAGAGAGAGAAATACCCAGCACCGAGGTCCGAGCGGCGAGACTGCGATCTGCGATCTGCAAGACTGCGATCTGCGAGACTACGAAGAGGGCGAGGCGGCGAGCACCGAGCACCGATCTGCGAGACTACGACAGAGACGACGAGCAGTCTTCGAGTGATGGCGATGTAACCGTGGGTAGTGTATGCTGGGGTTTGTTTTGGTTTTCTCTATATTGGGGGCTTTTTTTTTTTTTTTTTTTTTTTTTTTTTGAGATAAACACTAACTGTATTGGGGTTTGTTTTGCTTTGCTCATGGACTGACTGTATGGGGTTTGGTTTCTGATTTCCCTGCCAGCGAAGTGATCGCGGCGTGGGTTGATTTCTGGTTCTCTGTTTTTTTTTTTTTTTTTTTTTTTTTTTTTTTGAGAATCTGTGGGCTATGGGCTACTTGTGTAATCTATTGGGCTCGCCGTGGGCTTGGCTCTACTCCATTTTTTTTTTTTTTTTTTTTTCAGATTTTAGTTCAAATTTTTTTTGGGCTTTTTTTTTTTTTTTTTTTTTTTGCTTGGAAGTAGAACAAATATATATATATATATATATATATATATATATATATATATATATATATATATTTTAATTTGAGGGTGTTCCTAATTTTGTTATTGAGGGTGTTCCTAATTTTGTGATCAGGGTGTTCCTAATACAGATTAAGTATGAATTTTTTTTTTTTTTTTCAAGTCAGGGTGTTCCTGGGAACATCCTGACTTATACGTGGTGTCGCCACTGCTCTTGTTTATTGTAACGAAAATTGAAATGGCCACTAGTTTTACTATTTTGTAATGGAGATTGAATACACTGCTTCATGAGGAAGTTTGGTTGTTGTAAAATATTTGCACCAATTGAAAAAAGTAATTTTCAAAAGATAGAGGGTGTTCATTATATTAGATTCCTTCTATCTATACAAAAGTGGCAGTTTCCTTGTATAATAATAGTAAAGCAATAACAAAAATTTGTCCAAAATTATGCAACAACAATTCTGCCTACTGCAAAGCCTATAGCCCAAAATTAAAAATTGAACTTAATAAACTCAATGGTCTCATCAATTGAAATTAAAATGATCAATATGGATTCATCATAACACTGGCATAATATTAAGTTGGTCATTACAAAATTGCCTTATGAGTACACAATGGCTTTGAAAAATATCAACACAAAAAAGAAACTCATGGAGAGCTTACAAAAGAGCGACCACAATCAACCTCAATCTAGCACTAACATATCCTAATAATATAAAGTCCTAACCAAAAAAAAGAAAAAAAAAAAAAGAAATCCATCAAATGTTGATCCAAGTACACATCATACATCTCATGTTCTAGCTCTTCCCGTCCCAGCTTCAGATCCAACTCTATCTTTTTCATATCCAGATCCAGCTCTTCCTTTTCTAACTCCAGTTACGAAAGAGTGGACATGCGAAAAGATTCTTCTGCCATATTTAGACATAAGATATACCAAAATATGCCAAAAGGTGGCCTAGAGCAAATTTATATTGATGGTAGCATGAAATTTTCCCCCTAGAAACATTTAAAACATTGCATCAATTAGAATGGAACAAAAATGAACCAAATCCCAATTAATATAAACTATAATAAAAAAATACCTTATGAACTCTCTTACTTAGTTCATTGTGGCCATTGCCCATGTCGTACTTCTGTAACTTTTCTATGTGGTTGACAACCTAATTTAAAGAAAAATAAATAAATAAAATGTATAAAGTAAGTAATCCTTGAGAACAAGAAATAAATGACACTATTGATAAAACAAGTATGCCACAATAATTTCCAAATTTACCTCTTGGCTATATTTGTAATCTGGTTGCTTGGAATTATAAATAAATGAGCTCATTTGGGAAGTAGATGAATTCTATAAGGAATAAAATATAAGAACACATTATATCAAAACAAAGCTTTGTACATATCACATAGTATCGAATGAATGAATTGTGTCAATTTACCTGACTAAGTTGAGCTACAACATCGGTACCTTGCAACATAGATGTAAATGGTACATTTACATAGCTCATGTCCTATATAAAATATAGCTCGTAATTAGGTATCAAGTATAGCAATCAAATTATGACTATACATTATATATATACCTGAGAATGCATTGTCCAAGGAGAGTAAGATTGACCATATAAGTTAGCATTTGTAAAGCTTGTATAAGAGTAGGGATTAGGTGGTTGACAGACTGGTGTATTGTATGCGCCACCAAATGAGACATTTGAATGTTCTTCAACTACTTGTTTTCTTTTTCCTATGAAATTGTACATAAAAAAAAAAATCACACACAAAATCAGAATTTAATATACAAAAAATATTTAATCATGATAAAAATGTTAAATTGTATATTTAGTTTTTAACAAAACGTTACTCACTTGAAGAAGATGCATCTTTAGATGTGTTTGCCTTGCGCTTCTCAAAGTGCCCTTTAAGTCTAGTATTTCTTAAACCTTTTGATCTCACACATGGGGGATTTAACACTAACACTTTATTTGGCAAGCAAGGCATTTCATCAGTGGTGTCACATTGTATGACTTCATTCTCTTCCACATTTGCATCTACACCAAACTTGACCCTTGATAACTCCCTTTCAATTTTTTCATCAAGTTCCAGTAGCAATTTTTGGCAAATTCTCTTAAGGCTATCCTCCCCTTCACTTTTAGATATGATTGTGTTAGCTATTCGCATCATGCTATTATGCTATACTATCTTTGCCTCTTTATCATTACTAAGTGAATGATTGTCTTGTTCGTAAGTCATCATCCCCTTCTTAGTCTCTTTTATCCAACGTTTCAAAATGTATTGACTTGGAATTCTAGTTAAATTTTTTATACTAAAAACCCGCACTGCATGACAACAAAGAATCCCCAATGACTCAAATTTCTTACAAAAACAAGAAATATTGTTATTGAGATGATCAAATCGGACAATGCATACTCTTTCACTATTTTCTTCTTTGACCTCAAAAACACCAATTGTATCTTGGCAATCAACTTGATCACAAACCATTGCAAGACTATTAAGAAATTGATTTTCAAATAAATTGAATATCTTACAGGTGTAAACTTGAGCTGCATGACCCAAAATGCCACTCTTCTTAACTGCTTTTTGTGGGGCACCTTGTTTGCATCTAAAATCTTCATCCAACTCTGAGGAACGCATACCTGCCAATACATTTTCATATTCAATTACAAACTTAGTGAGGCTAATTGATTTATTTGCTATAAAACATGGTTCGTGCTCTCACTCCTCAAGGAAGATTTAAATTAGCTATGAAAAAATCCTTAGTGAATGCAGTGCTCCACTTATGTCGAATTGTGTACATCATATTAAGCCAATGATGATTCTCAATATCAAATTTTTGTGTCATTTGATCCTATTTCTGTTGAAATTCCAATTCTGAATCACAATATTTTTGGCACTTGTTGAACAAGTACATGAACTCTGAGTTAGAGTTTAAATCTCCTAAGCGAGAAGGAGCATTTTTTGAAATATGCCACAAACATAGCTTGATCCTGGTCAGTGAGAATTGTTATAGGCGATCGATTCCCCATTGAGTCTAAAAATAACTTAAACAACCATTTAAATGAATCAGTGGTCTCGTCCAAAAGGAATGCACATCCAAACATCACATTTTGCCAATGGTAATTAACACCTACAAATGGAGCACAAATCAAATTATATTTTTTGGTACGGTATGTAGTGTCAAATACCACTACATCTCCAAAACAACCATAATCAACTCTTGATCTCCCATCTCTCTAGAAAAAATTTGTCATTCGATTTTCTTGATCTACTTGAACTGTGTAAAAAAACATGGGATCTTCTGCATGCTTAGACTTAAAATGATTCAATAAGCTTTGAGCATCTCCAGCACTAATCATTGTCATCTTTTGCATATTCACATGGTTATAACAATCTCTTTCGGTAAAGCCCACATTTTCACTCCCTCAAACTTCTTTTGTTAGATATGAATAAGCATTTTTTGTACTTATACCTGCATTCACCATGGTATCAATTACATCTGCCTTAGGTTTTGAAATACAACAACCAGATCTTAACAAATGCCTCTCTGATTGTAGTGCAAGTTCATGATTATGCTCTAGATTAAATGCACAGACCCTCCAAACACCGTTTTCAACTGTGAAACAAACAAATGCTTTATAACCAGTTCTAGTCTCTAGTCACTTCGAATATTTCTCTTTACAAAAATCTTCATCTAGTTTAAAACCCTCCTTAGAACATAGAAATTCACGTTGCTTTATGTTCTTCGTCCCATTATAATATCTAGGCTTTCCTTTTTGAATACTAAAACCCATTCGCAATGCATAATCATTATATAAAGCATATGCTTCATCTGCATTATGGACCACCTTATTCAACAAATTTTCATAACTATTTTCTAGCCTTGCTACAAACATGCAGTCCCCTTCAATTTCTTCAATATCACTTGGTTTGCAAATAACTACAACAATTTTTATGACAAATATAAATATTAGAAACAAAATACTAAGAAAATTACAATCCAATAATTATATCATGTTTATAATTTTTTTTTTAATCGATATGCACCATGTTTACAATTTTGTATGTCTTCTTAAACGCCTATGGTACACCTAATCACAAAACTCTTATGTTTAGGCACAACAATATAACAACAAAGTTTTAATACCAAATTTTTTAATGTTTATTTATTTAATTATTTAATTATATAACAAAAAAATTTTAGTCTTAAATTTTTTTGGGTCGATTATGGATACTCATTGAAAAAAAATATTATAATAATACAAATTAACAATAAATATTGCAAAGAGCAAAAAAAAAAAAAAAAAAAAAAAAATAGCAATAAGGATTTATATAGTTTTATTTGAAAGCAAATATATCACCACAAATAATTAAACATTCTTCCAAAACATAAATTAAATCAAAACAAGACAAAACAAAATATACCTTTATCACTTTCTTAGTCCATTATTTCTACCATGCTTTTACTTGAAACCCAAAAAAAAATAGTAGCTTGAATTTCTTTGTGTCCGCCGTTGTCTTTTACTGAGAGTTGCTGTCAATATTCTTTATGGCTTTTAAGCCTTTGTCTTCTACCAAGAACCCTATATT
Organism: Quercus glauca; assembly: GCA_023736055.1. Lineage (NCBI taxonomy): Eukaryota > Viridiplantae > Streptophyta > Magnoliopsida > Fagales > Fagaceae > Quercus > Quercus glauca. Next base: position 36,324,522 of record CM043320.1, read on the forward strand.
ACTTAGGAGTATTTTATTGATGTGGGCCCAAACCTTTTAACTGAAAGTTCATGAGGGCACGCGTGAATATTTTGAAGGAGTGCCCTGTTAAAAATTTCCAAACGTTAACAGACGTTAACAAATAACAAGAGCTGGCAATCCTGCTGAGGTAAGCAAGTTTTAATGTGCTGGCATGCTTCTATTGGCTGGGAGTACAAGGTCAGCCTGTTGATCTTGTACTCTGGGACTACACAATAATTTCCCATTTAAACTTATATTATGTTGCAAAATATTATGAAATCAACAAAAGTCAAAATTCTTCTAAAAAAAAAGTTAAATTTTGTTGAATTTTATTAAAAAAAATTATAGCAAGATTACAAATATGGACAAAGTTTAACAACAAATTTGGTTGTATCCTAAGGCTATAACTCCCAATAAAAAAAAAAAAAAAAAATTAACATTACTACATATCTTGAAAATGTAACCATTATATTGCATATTTTTTATGTTCTTAATATTAATGCCAAATTTCGTGTCAATCAGATATTATTTTACTATTCGATCTTTATATTTATTTTTTTTATACATCATTTTAAATTACAAAAACTTGAAATTTAAACATTTAATTGATGAAATAACTATTGATTTTTGATATTCTAAAAATTTTGCAAACATAGAAGATATAAGAAAAAAAAAAATATAAGGACAAAGTTTGGCTATAAACTTACTGAAAGAATTAACATGGCCACATATTTTGAAAATATAATCGTTGGATTGCATATTTTTTATGTTCTTCACACATATGCTAAATTTTGTGCTAATCGGATGTTAATTACTATTTGGTCCATAAATTTTTTTATGCATAATTTTAGACTACAAAAAATTGAAATTTGAACATTTGATTGTTGACATAGCTATTGGTCTTTGATTTTTTGGAAATTTAGCAAGCATGATGGATATAAGAAGAAAATATAGTCTAATGGTAGATTTGTCAAAATTCAAATCTAATTAAAAAATATTTAGTGTAGTTGTAGCCTTTGGTTGCAATCAAGTTTGTTGCAAAACTTTGTCTAAAATACACTACAAAAAACTGGTTCTACAACTACGTTGAAAACCACCACCATAGAAGACCTACAACAACGCTTTTAGAAATTGCTACAATAGGTTGACCTATTACGGCAGTCTAACCTATTGTGGTTATGAAACTACCACCGTAGATAGAGCTATTGCGGTGTTTTACAACCACCGCTATAGGTTTGAAATTAGTATTTTTTTTTTTTTTAAAAGCGCCGGTATAGGGTTTGAAACTGCTGTTGAAGGATATCCCAACACTTCTAAAAAAGCGCTGGGATAGGGTTTCAAAACAGTTGGGACCTATACCAGTGGTTTTAAAACCGCCGGTGTAGGTTCGCAAGACCTATTGTTGCACTTGTTGGGCAGCGCTACGAAGTGCCGGGAAAAAAAAAAATGCCAGAATAGGCCATTTGGGTCTATACTGATGGTTTTTAGGACTATAGCCACGATTTAAAAATGCTACTAAAGCCCCAATTTTTTTGTAGAGATATAATCCAATGGTGGATTTATTAAAATTCACATATAATAAAAAGATGTTAAGTAGAGTTATAACTTTAAGTTACATCTAAGTTTTGCTAAATGTATCATTATATTCCAGTATCCTTAATTCTCTCCATCAATATAAATGCGTATGAGTTTATTTTTGGAATTTTTTTTTTTTTTTTTGCTAATGAGATTTACTTATATACTTTTATAAACCTATACTTTAAATGCTCCTAAAATTAATGACTTATACATGACAAAAATTCAATATTAAAAAAACAATCTCCAAAAACCTATTGTTCAATTTTTTCTCTTTCTGCTCTCTCTACTGAGAGAAAAGACTGTAGAATCTCAATTATCTTCCTCGGAATGATATTCTTCTCCCTCTAATAACAAGGTTATTAGTAGGTTTGTGGGGTTTTTATTTCAGGGGTGGGGAAACACTTGTCTCTTGTCTTTCTATACAGTCTTTTCTAATTGTCTACAATACTCTCCCAACGATGGAAGACGTCCTTGAGGATTGGAAGAAACTCACTTTAACAGAAGCTGAAGGAGCAAAAGTAAGTATTAAGAAATCCAAGAATCTGAATGCTAAGGAGTATGTTTTAGCAGCAAAATTTTTAACCAAGAGAGCTCTAAACGTAGAAGCCATTGGCAGAACGTTTAAACCCCTATGGAGGTCAAGGGGTGAATTTACGATCCGAGAGGCTGAGGATCATGTCCTACTATTCGTCTTCGAGCAAGAGAATGATGCTGAAAGAGTTCTGGCCTCAGAACCGTGGGTGTTTGACAAACATCTAGTCCTTTTCAAGCGGTTTGATTTCTCTGTTCATACAAGAAACATGAGGTTTACTACTACAAAGTTTTGGGTTCAATTACATGGACTGCCAATGAGCATGATGGATCCTGAAATGGCGATAGAGATTGGTGAAACACTAGGTCCGGTGTCGGTGGCAGAAAATACTAAGGAGATGGTGGGGGGGGACATTCCTCCGCGTTAGAGTTGAAGTTGATGTCTCTAATCCTCTCTACAGAGGAAGGAAAGTAGCTATCAATGAGGAGTCAGAAATTTGGGTCTCGTTCAAGTATGAAAAACTTCCAAACTTTTGCTACTGGTGTGGTATGGTCTCTCACGCAGATAAGGAGTGTGATGTCTGGCTCAGCAGTAAAGGGAAGCTTCAACAAGATCAACAGGGGTATGGGAATTGGCTTCGAGCTTTGCCTTTCAATCCGGGAAGAACTACGGTAACCACTGTGGCTGGAATGGGTGATGGATTGGGATGCCCTCATCCCATACCAGTGCTTCGGTGGCTCAGTCACAGCAGAACACGGTGGTGGACAAACCAACCACCCCCCACGGCGGCAGGGTAGATGTGGTCAGAGGTAGTGCATTTAATCCGGATAATCAAGGCTCAGAGGAGGAGTTACAGTCAACCACGTACCCAGAAGTTAATGCAATAATTGAGGAGAGTAATACCAAATTAAATTCTCCAATATCCCAAACGGATCACACTGAGCTGGACATGCAAGTTAATGACATTGATTCAGTTTGCCACAAAAAAGGAAATGGAGGAAACGGGCACATTATTAGAAGCAAATCTTTAATGACTCCACGCCGCACGGAATTGAATGGAGAAAAAGCAGGAGAATTTAATGAGAATAAAAACTCTAACACTGATTGTGGCCAACTCAGTGAACCTCATGCACCACGTAAATGGAAAAGAATTGAACGTGAGCCTCACGTGCACAGTCAACCCTCAAATTTGCAGACTTCCTCAGAGAAAAAGAGAACACGTGGGGATGAAGAAGCAGACCTGCCTGAGTTACAAAACAAAAAAGTCCATGTTTCGAAGGCGAAAGTCCAAGAAATTTCAATGGTGGAGGCTGCAGGGCAGCCCCGCCAAGAACAATGAGTCTAATAGTGTGGAACTGTCGTGGGCTTGGGAACCTACGTATAGGGAAAGAGCTTGAAAGGATGGTTCGAGCAAAAGATCCCTCTGTCGTGTTTATAGCTGAAACATGGGCGGATGAAGCAAGGCTAAAAGAAGTACAACGTGATTTGAATTTTGATAATTTATTTTTTGTTGAAAGAAATAATAGAGGTGGAGGATTGGCATTGTATTGGAGTAATTCAATAAATTTAAATGTTGAATCTTATTCTAAAAATCATATTGATGCTATTATTAACAAGGGTGCAGGGGATGCTTGGAGATTCACAGGTTTTTATGGTGAGCCAGTGACGCATAAGCGCCATGAATCATGGGATATGCTTCGTCAGCTCAACAACAAATTCAAGCTACCTTGGCTATGTTCAGGAGACTTCAATGAGATAGTGAAAAGTTCTGAAAAGCTAGGAGGGAGCTGCAGAAGTCATGCCCAAATGCAACTTTTCCATGACGTTATTGATGAATGTGGATTTATTGACCTAGGTTTCATTGGGTCACAATTCACTTGGCAGAAGCACTTTGCAGATGGGCACTCCATATGGGAAAGATTAGATCGAGGCCTTGCAAATAAGGATTGGTTTATGAAGTTTGCAGGAACAAAAATCCACCACCTTACAACAAATTCTTCGGACCATTGCCCATTATGGATTGTTCCGGAGGGTCTAGAAATCCCAAGCATCACAAAACCATTCAGATTTGAAGAAATGTGGTTATCTGATAGAGGATGTACAAATGTTGTGGAAGCGGTATGGACATCTCATGAAGAGGCCGATCCTAGCACCAAGGTGGTCAAAAAGATAAAAAAAATGTGGAAAGGAGTTACAAGAATGGAACCGAAAGCATTTTGGGAATGTGAAAAGGGAGCTTGAGAAAAAAAGAAAATTATTGAGGGAGGCTGAGGCAGAAGCAATGAGAACAGGAGTAAATTTTCGGGTTAGAGAGCTTAAAAAAGAAATAGATGAGCTAGTAGACAAAGAATACAGGATGTGGTTTCAACGTTCTAAGGTTTTATGGGCAGCCAATGGAGACAAGAATTCAAAGGACTTCCACTGCCGTGCCACCCAAAGGAAGAGAAAGAATTCAATCCTTAAAATCCGCAAAGCTGATGGGGAATGGAGTTCAGATATGGGCCAAGTAACAGACACACTAACTTCCTATTTCCAGGAGCTTTATACCTCGGCAAATCTGCCACCATGTGAGGCAGCCACAGACTCAATCAATCAAGTGATCAATGAAGAGATGAATGAACAACTATCTCGAGAATTTCAGGCTTGGGAAGTGCAACAAGCTATAAAGCAGATGGCCCCTCTAAAAGCTCCAGGCCCTGATGGTATGCCTCCCCTATTTTTTCAGCATTATTGGAATTTAATTGGAGATGATGTTGTAGATTCAGTTCTTACTTTCCTTAATTCTGCTTCTTTACCTGAGCATCTAAATCATACTTTTATTACCCTCATCCCAAAGAAAAAAAACCCCGAATTTGCAGTTGACTTTAGGCCTATTAGTCTTTGTAATGTTTTATATAAGATTTTTTCGAAAGTCTTAGCTAATAGGCTTAAATGCATTTTACCAAAAATTATCACTGAAAACCAAAGTGCATTCACAAAAAGGCGCGTCATTTCAGATAATATTTTGGTAGCATTTGAATCCCTACATAGCATGCAAAAACACACAGAAAAAGAGGGTTTTATGGCAATCAAACTTGACATGAGCAAGGCCTATGATAGGGTGGAATGGCCTTATCTTGTAGCTGTCATGAAAAAATTGGGGTTCAATGATAGATGGATTAAACTACTCATGTTATGTGTTACAACGGTATCCTATTCCATTCTTGTAAATGGGGAACCCAAAGGTTTAATTCACCCATCAAGAGGCATCAGACAAGGAGATCCCATATCTCCATTCTTGTTCCTACTTTGCACAGAAGGCTTTCATGGCCTGATCAGTCAAGCAGCAGCTCAGGGTGATATTCAAGGATATTCTTTATCTAGAAATAGTCCTCGTCTAACCCACCTCTTTTTTGCAGATGATAGCCTTCTGTTTTGCAGGTCCACAGTTCAAGAATGCCAAAAAATCCTAGACATTCTTGACACTTATGGCAGGTGCTCGGGTCAGCAGATTAATAGAAATAAAACCACCATTTTCTTCAGCAAATCCACTGATGAGGGTATAAGGGACCACATAAAGCATGCTTTGGGAGTGGAGGAAATAAGACAATATGAGAAGTACCTTGGCCTTCCCTCACTTGTTGGAAAAAATAAGAAGGCTAGCTTTAATTACATCAAAGAAAGGGTATGGAGGAAAATGCAAGGATGGAAAGAAAAGCTCTTATCACAAGCAGGAAGGGAAATTCTAATCAAGGCTGTGGTTCAAGCAATCCCAAGTTACACCATGAGTTGCTTCAAACTCCCATTGGGTTTGTGCTCCGAAATTGAAAGTCTTATAAGGAAGTTTTGGTGGGGTCAGAAAGGAGAAAGGAGGAAGATTCATTGGGTTAAGTGGGAAACTCTATGCCTTCCAAAATCTGAAGGGGGTATGGGTTTCAAAGACTTGGCCCTCTTCAATGATGCATTATTAGCCAAACAAGCATGGAGACTTTTGCACAATCAGGATTCCCTATTTTATCGGATCTTTAAATCAAAGTTCTTTCCGGACTGCTCGTTTATGGAGGCTCCAGATTCTCATTCAGGTTCCTATGCTTGGCAAAGTATCCTAAAAGGGCGTGAAGTTTTGTTGAAAGGTGCTAAATGGAGAGTAGGAAGTGGGGAGTCCATTAAAGTATGGCTGGATGCTTGGCTGCCATCATTGGATCACCCATGGATTCAATCTCCAATTGTTGAAGGCTTTGAGGATATTAAAGTCCAAGATCTCATTAATCCGGTGACACACACATGGGATGACTATCTATTACGTGGACTGTTCAACACACAGGAGGTATGTTTGATAAAGAGTATTCCATTATGGTCTACCCCTGTGGCGGACAAACTTACATGGCCTTTTAATACATCAGGCTCATATATGGTCAAGTCAGGATACAAGTTCTTAGCAAGGGAAGAGCTCATCAACCGGTCTCCTAGGCACTCGGATCGCAGCAGCGAGTTGTGGAAGCTGATTTGGGGTCTTGATGTCCCAAACAAAGTCAAAAACTTTGTATGGAGGTCAGGTAAGGATGCTATTCCAGTGAAGGCAAATTTGAAGAGGAGGAAAATCTTAAATGAAGGCACGTGTGACCACTGTGGGCAAGAGGAAGAATCGGTCTTGCATGCCATATGGGAGTGCTCAAAGCTTAACCCAATTTGGGATGCCATACCAGAGTTCTCTCTCCGCCAAGTTCGCTCATTTGCAGATATAAAAGAGCTGCTCCTCTATGTCTCAAACGTATGTAATAAGGTGGAATTAATGGTGGTCATTATGTGGAACATTTGGTTTCGCAGAAATCAGCTGAGAGTGAGCAACAAAGATCACCCAATATCGCAGGTGATTCCAACTTCTCAACAAGCCTTACTGGACTATCAACGGTCAAGGAGCGTGCAACGAACTCAGAGGGTCAACCCACCACCAACCCGAGTTGTATGGACCCCTCCACCTGATGGCTGTGTAAAAATCAATTTTGATGGAGCAACATTCAAGGACATAGACAAGGGAGGCCTGGGAGTAGTTATTCGGGACAGCTTTGGTCAGGTGTTGGCTTCATTGTCAGAGCAGATTCAACTTCCTTTCTCTTCGGATCTGGTGGAAGCAATGGCAGCAGCGAGAGCCCTTTAATTTGCTGCAGAACTCGGCTTCCCAAGGTTCATCTTAGAAGGAGATTCAGAACTCATAATAAAAGCTTTACAGAGCAAGGAAGACTCCTTGGCTCCCTTTGGTCACATCCTGGAGGCAGCCAAAATCACAACAGATGTCAACCGTATTTCATTTACCCACATACGTAGACTTGGCAATGCTGTTGCTCATAACCTTGCAAAACATGCACGACATGTTGCAGGTTTACAGGTGTGGATGGAGGATGTTCCTCCACACCTCTATTCTGTAATGTTATCAGACCATGTTTGATTTAGTTTAATGAAATTCAAGTCTTGATTCTCAAAAAAATAAAAAAAAATAAAAAAAAAAAATAAATGAGGCCTCTTTTTTCTTATTTTTTCAGTGCAGTCTTAGCTGCCTCTCTTAAAAAAAAATAAAAGAGATAATAATAAATTAACGAGTATTTATACTTAAAAAAAAAAGGGTCATTACCTAGAATTTATTTAAAATTTTGAATTTTTACATTAAAAAATAGAGGGGGGAAGGGCATAGCTAATTAATATTTCAACATCATATCAAGCTGAAGAAATGTTATAAAGTTATATGACTATTGTGGGTGCCCGAGGACTGAGGACGAAATTGAAGAGTTACAGTATTGATATGAGGATATCACTTGCCTGAAGAAGAAATTCGCCCAAGGAGAGGAGGGGATGAGACAAAGGACTTTGAGGCGTTCCAGGTGGGAAGAATGGTCTGAAGAGAGGGAATCTATGAAAATAAGGGAAGTTTCTAGTTTGGAATAGCCTGTTGCCTCTACATTAAATGGTGGGTGTTGAGGGCGAAAAAGTTTTCCTTTCGACAAATGAGATTTATATTGGGTTGGGGGTCTAAATTGAAACTCGACGATGGGCTTGATGCACAGCCCAAAGTCTATCAGTGAAGATCTAAAGAATTCACTGTATTTTATGCCTTGGGCCTAGATTGAGATTGACAAGAATGACCCATAAACAATCCTGTAAAGTTGTTATTTACAACTATGTGTTTTGTTGGCTTATATTCCGTGCCAAATTTGATTGTAATTTTATTTAATCTTTTGTACCCTGTATTTATTGTGGGATTTGATTGTAAGAGTTGTGTGTTAGAGAGAGAGTGTGTGAAGACTCAAGCAATTGAAGACTGAAGAGTTTTCGCGGGTAGCTCGTGACTAAGCATCCCGTGAAGTGACTCATGTGCCTTGCACATGATGGAATGCGAAGAGTCAGGCCAGGATGGAGACAACTATGTTTCGCGAGTATCTCGCGGGTAATGTCTTCCCGCGAGTGACCTTACCCGCGAGATACTCGTGATACATTCTGTTCTGCTAGACTGTCCATTCTGATCCACACTTTCTGTGCTCACACTATATATACCCACATTACCCACAAATGTTGAGGAGTGCTTCTAAGAGAAAACCCTAGCCAAACACCTTGAGAGTTAGAGATTGTTATACCTACAATTCTCTACACATTTGCTTGTGGAATTTCCTCAACTCCTACCTCTCCATTTCCATACCATTGAGAGGTTGATAGCCCAAAGAACTTACCACACCCTTTCAGAGTGTCAAGTGAAGTTTTGGTGCTGCTGGGAAGTATTGGAAGAAGCCAAGAATGGCAGATGCAATATGAAGCTTGTTGCGGGAACCAGAGAACTAGACAAGACATGGTTCCGAAAAGCCTTGTTGGAGTAGGAGCTTGGAGGGCTTAGGTACATCAGGTAGATTAGGCTTGGAGGGTCTCTTGCTAATCCATGTATCCCAACTGATGGTCTAGTGGATCGATTTTCGCTTGGAGGGCGGCAGAGAGGTTTTTCGCCGAGTTCTTCGGTTTCCTCTTCGATAACACATCGGCGTGTTATCTTGTATTTGCATCTTTCTTCCCTACTCTTTTATATTCCATTTTACTGCTGTGTTGTTTTATTTATGAATTAGAGTAGCATGTTTGTTTATTCGCTCGCATTTACACTATTCCGCACTTAGTATTAAGTTAGTGTAAAATCAATCGAGCCGTAACTTTAATTTGGGGGTCTAAACAGCTCTTGTATTTTCAATACATTTTTGAGCATTCAAATCCCTGCAGCAAACACATCAGCATGGTTAAAAAACATACTGTAAGAAATAGCATAGCAATAAAATGTTTCTGTAGAAAATAGCCCAACGGTAAAATGTTTCTACAGAAGATAGCCTAGTGGTAAAATAAGATAAAACAGGATAAATCTCTGGCTGTTAGCTATTTCACAGATTAAGGAAAATATCTACATTTTCAAACTCATCATTCATTAGTTTTGGAGAAGAGTCTTCTAATACAACAATATGAGGAAAAAATTCTATAGTAAATGTTACATCATAACCATCAATAGTAAATAAATAAGTAAATGTCATGGGTTCCATAATAACAAATAATGAAGAAAACTTAGTGTGAGATGAAGGGAGAGAGAGAGATCCCAGTTAGTGCAGCAAGATCATTATGGTGCCAAGGCATGCTCGTGAATATAGTGAGTAATGAGGAACATTTCAGGTAATATGAGTAGTAAGAGAGAGTGTGTATAGTAAAGCTGCTGGGGCTTTCTGCTGGGGGTAGATAAGTGTTTATGAGTAGAGCTATGAGGAGTGTTTGTGAGCTAGGAGCTGGGGAACTTTGTTTCTAAGCTTGAAACTAAGAACTCAGTGACTTTTTCAGAACTTAGAGAAGGCTTAAACAGAGAGGTTAAGGAAAAGTTCTTTCTTGGTGTGTATCTTAGTGTATTTTCACCCCCACCCCTCAAGTGTTAATGGAGAGTTTCCATTTATAGTTAAGTTTTAGGGAGTAATTAGCAAATAATCTCTGCTAAATCTTTCTTAATCTTCAGAAAATTTTTAGAGAATTGTTCCTAGGATTTTAGCTAAGAGTGGTAAGCTCAACTTTTATAAGGTTCTTGCTGTTTTGGGTAATAACAGCTGGGATTCTGACTTAGCATTGAATGCTAATTGGCCTTGGTTGATAGGATTAGAGCATTCTTTAGGCTAATAATCTTGGTTATGCTGCTGCTAGAATCAGAACTCCCTAAGGCAGATTGTATTACCCCAAGCCAGGTGTCAATCTTGGAGCCCTTGCTGGGAACTTTGCTGGGATCCCCTTGTTGCCCCTCAAACCATATTTCCCTAAGTTTCCTCATTTGAGGTTCATGTGCTTGGTTCGTGGACCAGAGAATACACGTTTTTAGTATGAAAATGAATTGATTTCAAGTTGTTTCAAGAGCTTTAATGGCCTGGTCATGGCTGCTCTTGGTTCTTGACCGAATGGTTGGAGAAGAAAGAAGGGACAGATGGCTGAAGCTTCCCAGCTTTCTGTCCCGTCACTTTCATCTTTATGTCACATGAGAAATGATGAAATTTCAGCTTGTGAAGGAAGGATTTAACCCCTGATGGACATGTGTCCTCTTTTGATCTGATTGGACAAGTTGGGACTTGATGGGAATGGGCTTCAGCTGTTTAGTTGTGTTAAAATTTGGCTGGTCAGCTCATGTGATCTCCAGCTGTTGCGATTTGTGTGTGAGCTGGGCCGACTTAGTTGGGTTTTGTAGTTGAGCTTCTTTGGGCTTGGATATCCCCTACAAAATGAAGAGTTTTGCCATGGGTGATATACATGAGCTTTTATAAATTTTGTAAGCGAGGTATTTCTTGAGGGATGAGTATTTATATTTCCCATGAGTGAGGAATTTAGTATATGTAAAAAAGTGTTAAAATAATATTTGAGTTTTGTAAATATGTGCCAAATGTTAATATTTAGGCTTTGTAAAATAAGTGCCAAATTAATATTTGGGCTTTGTAAAATAGGTGCCAAATTATTATTTGGACTTCGTAAAATAGTGCCAAATTAATATTTGAGCTTTGTAGGATTTTGTAAAAATATTGCCGTGTAGCAACGAACTTAGTAGAAGTGCCGTATCGTAACGGGTTTTAGAGATGCCACATCATAGCGGGTTTTAGAGATGCCGCATCGTAGCGGGCTTTAAAGATGCCGTTTCGTAACGGGCTTATTGTAACGGACTTTAGAGGTGCTGCATCGTAACGGGCTTTAGAGATATCACATCGTAGCGGGCTTTAGAGGTACCGTATTGTAATGGGTTTTAGAGATGCCGCATCGTAGCGGACTTTGTAAGAAGGTTTTGTTGGGCTTTTTCGGATTTTGCCTACAAGTTAAATGATTTTGGGCCTTTTTGTGGAGATAGCATAATTTTGTGGCCCAATTTTGGTAGCAATATGGTGAGTACTTTTGTGAAAACCCAAGTTGGATAATATGTGGGATATAATAAGTAATATTTGTGAGAGGGCCCAAGGCAATTTATGGGGCTTATATATGGAATATTTTTGGGAGCTCAATATCATGGAGAATATTGGGTAATATATATGGGGAATATTTATGTGGACTTAAAAATAGTTTAGGGGCTTGTGTGGGTATTTTTGTGAGTGGGCTAATGAAATTAAGGCCCGAAAATTTGTACCTCAACAGTGGGCAACAGCTTTATCAGCTGCATTAATGAGAAAGTGACCTGAGCAATGTAAGTCACAGCTAAGTAAACTCCTTCTACCACCTTCTTCAGATGTAGAAAGAGACAAGTGTCATGAGGAGAGATTTGTTAGGTAAAGATGGGAGGTCAAGAGATGAAGGAGGGAGGAGTATATAAAAAAGATAGTGTTTTCAGAAAAAAAGGGAGGCAAACACAAGTATCAAAAAAAGAAAAAGAAACAAGAAAAACATTGAGAGAAGAGAGTGAAAAGTGCAACTTTTTGTATAACATTGCCCTCCTCGGGCATGCTTGTGTGGAGACATTTGCTCATCTATTCTATAACATCAGCTCTTTCTTCCTTATTTTTATCCTCAGGCAGAGCCATCTCTTGTTGTTTGTTTCCCTCTCTGACAAATTTTATTGATTTGGGCCAAGGTTGAACTGTACAACTCACTGTTTCTAAGTGGGCTTGGGCCGCCAGTTTATTTGGTCCTTACAACTACAATAGTTTGAGTATTTGATTATTTTTCTAATGTTAATTTATGTTTTTTTTTTTTTTTTGAGAAACAATCTTAATTTATGTTTATTCTAATATTATGCCTGTGCGATGTACAGCTCAATTAAAAAGATATATGTAAAAAATTAAAACTATATTAATAATTAGTAAGCCACATGATAAAACCCATTAATATTACGACATATAATACATATAAACATATATTAAGTCACTTTGTATAAACATGGTCTATAATATATAAATTCTACATAATAAAACATAAAATAATGATATATAATCAAAATAAATATTATTTGAAACTCTTGCTAATCTAATTTTAAGTGAAGTAAAATTTTAAATTTTTTATAATTTAGGAAATATATATTTATTTATAGTAAATTCTTGGTAAAAAAGTTTGATTTACGATAATTATTTTAATAATTAATGATAGTGTAAACTATTTTTATGCATATAGTACTATGATCAAGAGTATTGAATAATTACTTAAAATGAACTATATCAATGACACCTATGACCAAAATACTTTATTTTGAAGTGAAAAAATTGAAAAAAGAAATAAGCATTTCGAGGAGATAGAACACATCATTAGAGGCTTATGAGCACTATTTTCTTGATCCATCATGTAAGCAAAGAAGGAATAAGTGACAACCTTATGTGTGAAGTGAAGTTGCTTGAGATGACTAAATATGAGATCTTCACATGCTTTAGTAAAAAGAAAAATTCATCTGCATTCCACAACAATTACTATAAAATATCAAACATTATTAATACCAATATATCATTTAGATTCCTAATAATTAAAGTGTTTTTTTGCCAATCTAACAAAATTTTAATGTTCATACAGAAGTTTTTTTCACCTTAAATTCTATCTTCCATTCTCTCCAATCCTACTAACATATATAATTCTAAGAAATCATTGCCATGCCGAATGGGTGTCGCCGTATCGGCAACATTTTTGACTCCATAAAAATGGGGAAAAGCCTTTATGCATGTTTGGTTTCGTACAACCCTTTTATAAATAATTTACAAAATTAAATATTTATGAATATCAATAAAACAAATGATCAACTAAATAAATGACAAAAAAAAAAAAAAAAGAATAATCAAAATTTGTGGCATAAATATGCATGGTTTTAAAAACCGGTACGGTGAAAGAACCGGAAAAGAGACTGGTTACCGGTTTTTTGGTCCGACCGATGGTCGAACTCGTGACGTCATAAATAATTTAATTAATAATTATAAAAATAAATAAATAATTTTATAATTGATCATTTTAACTAAAAAATTAAACAATAGTAAAACATTAAACTTTGGCTTACCAACTTTTAGACACCACTGAACACAATTCAACAAAAAAAAAAACATATACAAACACTCATAGCCTACAAGCCCACTATAAAATATTTTAGTTATTTTCTAACTTTTCAAATAACAAAAAGTAAGTTCACCATTGGTAATAATATCATTGCTCACTTATATTTTTCCCCCTCCACACATTCTTGATTCTACACATTAATATCCCAAGATTCCCAACAACCACACATTTTGAAATCACATCCACACGTTTTGGAGGTATAACAGCCAGCAATAGTTCCATCACTCTTTTTGCTTTTCATAATTTCATCTCTTTCTTCAATACTCTCTCTCTCTCTCTCTCTCTCTCTCTCTCTCTCTCTCTCTCTCTCTCTCTCTCTCTCTCTCTCGTGAATATGAGCAGTGCAAGAGGCAAGAGCAGCAAAAAATAAGCCTCAACTGAAGCAGACAGGCAAGACGCAAGAGCAGCAAAAAAATACGCCTCAATTGAAGCAGACAGATCATTACAAATCTACTTATCTTTGGGCTTCTTTGGTTCTTTCTCAACACAATATAATAAATCTAATTTTTTTTTTTTTTTTTTACTTTCTTTTTAGCAAAGGTAAGTAAAGTAAATCTGGTGTTTTTGGTTCACTGTGGCCTGTGGGTGTCTTATGCTTCATCACTTCATACTTGAGAGAGAGCATTTTCAAAATCAAAATCTCTCTCTTTAAATCTGAAACAAGATCTCTCTTTTTAATTTTTAAATTTTTTTTTTTTTTTGGGTTAACAGCTGAAGTATTTATGAAGATATGCTAAAACCAGTTTAATCGCACTAATTTCCGGTTATGCCGGTTGAACCGGCGGTTTATACTGTTCATCCGGTTTTTCTTTTATTTCCGGTTTTTACTAGTAACCGGATCGGATTGAGGCCCGGTTTCCGGTTGAACCGACCGGTCCGGTCCGGTTTTTAAAACATAGTAAATATGAGATCCACATGTAAAAAAAAAAAAAAGTAGCGTCCAAACCTGGAGTCACTTGAAGTTTCAATAGAATAAATATAATCTTCAATTAAATATATATAATCATATAATAGCATTTGTGTGGACTTTGCACTCAGGATAACATGTTGAAGGGTAAAGCTTTAAGATCTTGAAATTTCATGACGTGGGCTTCAAAGCTTTAGAATAATCCGTAACATAAAAATAATTTTAATTAAAGTGAATATCATAACATGATCAAAGGTAGAACATATAATTTGTTTATCAAAAGAAGAGGAAGAACATATAACCGATAGAAATTTAATGTGATAAATATTCTCAATAAAAAGAAAAGGTGAAAGAAGCCACTGGTCCCACGGCTTCCACTATAGCTTCCATTGGATTAGGATGCTTATGCTGCAAATGCACCTTGAAACTTACAAATGCGGTTTACACTGTTCATTCGGTTTTTCTTTTATTTTCGGTTTTTACTAGTAACCGGATCGGATTGAGGTCCGGTTTCTGATTGAACCGGCCGGTCCGGTCCGGTTTTTAAAACGTAGTAAATATGAGATCCACATGTAAAAAAAAAAGGTAGCGTCCAAACCTGGAGCCACTTGAAGTTTCAATAGAATAAATATAATCTTCAATTAAATAGATATAATCATATAATAGCATTTGTGTGGACTTTGCACTCAGGATAACATGTTGAAGGGTAAAGCTTTAAGATCTTGAAATTTCATGACGTGGGCTTCAAAGCTTTAGAATAATCTGTAAAATAAAAATAATTTTAATTAAAGTGAATATCATAACATGATCAAAGGTAGAACATATAATTTGTTTATCAAAAGAAGAGGAAGAACATATAACCGATAGAAATTTAATGTGATAAATATTCTCAATAAAAAAAAAAAAGGTGAAAGAAGCCACTGGTCCCACGGCTTCCACTATAGCTTCCATTGGATTAGGATGCTTATGCTGCAAATGCACCTTGAAACTTACAAATGCGGTTTACACTGTTCATTCGGTTTTTCTTTTATTTTCGGTTTTTACTAGTAACTGGATCGGATTGAGGTCCGGTTTCCGATTGAACCGGCCGGTCCGGTCCGGTTTTTAAAACGTAGTAAATATGAGATCCACATGTAAAAAAAAAAAAAAGTAGCGTCCAAACCTAGAGCCACTTGAAGTTTCAATAGAATAAATATAATCTTCAATTAAATAGATATAATCATGTAATAGCATTTGTGTGGACTTTGCACTCAGGATAACATGTTGAAGGGTAAAGCTTTAAGATCTTGAAATTTCATGACGTGGGCATCAAAGCTTTAGAATAATCTGTAACATAAAAATAATTTTAATTAAAGTGAATATCATAACATGATCAAAGGTAGAACATATAATTTGTTTATCAAAAGAAGAGGAAGAACATATAACCGATAGAAATTTAATGTGATAAATATTCTCAATAAAAAAAAAAAGGTGAAAGAAGCCACTGGTCCCCACGGCTTCCACTATAGCTTCCATTGGATTAGGATGCTTATGCTGCAAATGCACCTTGAAACTTACAAATCAATAAAACCCAATATAGAACAAAACCATCCAACTAAACATATACACAAAAAAAAAAAAAAAAAAAAACTAAGAATACAAAAAATATAACCTATGAAGAAGAGAGCATAGTCCGAATAAGGAGTTTGGGGAAGGCGAATCAAAAATATTTATAATTTTAATTTTTTTTTTCCAATTGATTTTATTCCCTATGATCTAATCTCAAGTTGTAGATATGCTTGAAGATAAATATGAAAAAAAAAAATTATTGATAATTTCTAAACGAAAAAAATGTGAAACTGATTACTGAAGATAAGAACCTAAATTATTGCAAAATTTGATTTCTAGATAATTCATAAATTGAAGAGGAAAGATAAAAAAGAAAGAGAAGTTGATATTAACAATTAAGGGAAAAAAATATGTTAAACTTAATAAATTATAGGAGAAGAAGATAGAAAGAAAAATATTATATCTATTTTTTTATTCTTAAAAATATGAACAAATAAGTGAAATAACGTTGCTGTTTTTCTTGACCGTGTAGTAATATAATTTAAGTAAAAAATAAATTAATAATAAAAAGATAATATGAAGAATTTGGATTGTAATCAAATTAAGATTTTTATCAATTTAGAAATTATAGGAGAAGAAGATAAGAACAAAAAAATTAATATCTATTTTCTTAAAAATCTAAAAAAATTTATGCATTTTGATGAAGCCACTTGGCACATCAAAATGCATTTATGCCCGTGCGATGCACGGCTTAATAAAAAAAATTATATTTAAGTTAAAAAATATATTTTTTATAATATAATATAATTTAATAACAAATAAAATAGTAATTTTTAAAAATTATGGCAAGTTTTAATTTTTTAGAAGCTCTTTGTAGTAAAATTTTAATTTGTTTATATATATATATATATATATATATGG
This sequence comes from Quercus glauca, assembly GCA_023736055.1. Classification (NCBI taxonomy): domain Eukaryota; kingdom Viridiplantae; phylum Streptophyta; class Magnoliopsida; order Fagales; family Fagaceae; genus Quercus; species Quercus glauca. Next base: position 36,341,540 of record CM043320.1, read on the forward strand.
CACTTAAAAATCTTTTCATTATACTTGCTAACACGTGGAGTAGTAGAAGTGCTAACCATTTATAAATTTCTTGCATATATAACCAAAAACAAATTCCATAAATTACAAAAATAAAGTATCTAGATTGCAATGTAAATGTAAATTTTACCTATAAATTACCAGTCATAGCCTTTTTAACATTGTCATAAGTGAGAAAATAATTAGCATAATCAATCAAAAACACCAAATCAAAAAATAATATCAATAATTAAGATGAATTGCATTATCTAATTTTTTTTTAATAAAAAATCATAGAATTTAAGTAATAATTGAACTACATTAATAGAAAAATAGAAACACAATAAATTAAATAAAAAAAGATAGCTCTTCTCACATAAATCTCCTAATTTCATATTGTAGATGAGTTCCATTCCAAATAGATTTGGTGATAAAATTTCTTGTATATATGACCGAATTAAATATTCCACAAATAAAAAAAATAAAAAAAGTATCTAGACCTTCTAGGGTACCACACTCAAAATAATTTCAAAAATAGATAAATAAATGTACATAAAGAGAAAAAATATATATATTGTGTTGCAATGTAAATGTAAAAGTTTACATATGAATTAGTCGTTTCTACCCATTTTGATATTGACATTTGTGTCTAGCCATTTTGATATTGCCCTTAGTGAGAAAATAATCTGCACAATCAATTAAAAACACCAAATTAAAAAAAAAAAAATATATATATATATATATATCAATAATTGAAATGAATTGCATTATCTAAAATACTTTATAAAAATAATAGAATTTAAACAATAATTGAAGTCAATAGAAAAATAGAAACACATTGAATAAAAAATAAAAAGAAGATAGTTGATATGAATAGAGATGAATAAATTAGAGCAAACAAATACATATAGAAGAACAGATGAATAGAGAAAAAAATTGTATGGTTTTATGAATTATTTGATATATATATATATATATATATGTCCACTCCACATAAAAGAAGTTGATATGAACAAAAAATCTAATATTAGTTTAATTTGTGGAGGTGTGAAGTTAAAATCTAAATCTTAGAAGTCTCAAAAAAAGAAACAATCAAATATGTACCGTAACAAAAGTTAGGAAAATCCCAAGAACCATATTTGAGCACAACGGATTAAATTATAAACAAACATTATCATAGCTTTTAGATTGAGGAAGATAGAAATTTACCTTGTAAATAAGGAAAAAATTGAAGAGAGGGATAGACTGCAACATGCCATGTATATAGAATGAAAGTGTGAAATTGATATCATTCCCTTATAGCAATGGAATTGATTTACGTATCATGATATCAAAATCCAATAATTGATCTACTTTGATTAGAAGAAAGAGATAATGAAACTTTAGAATATTTATTATAGGTAATTAAGTTGTATCAATTATTTAATTATATTTTTCTTTTTTAATTGTGTTTATCTAAATATTTTAAAAATAAAAAAGGAAAAAGAAGAATAACAAATTGAGAAATCGTAGAAATCAAAAAATGGGGAAAAAAAAAAGAAGAATAATTTTTATTAAAAAAAAAAAGAAGACAAACCGTAGAAATAAAAAATTGGGGAAAAAAAGAAGAATAATTTTTTTTTTTTTTTTAATGGATGAGAAGAAGTTAAGTTGATATTAAATGATTAAGTTTTTGTGTCTATCAAACTTTATCCAAAGAAGTGATTTCAAACTAAAATTTTCTATCAACTTAGAAATTATAGGAAAAAAAGATAAGAACAAAAAATATATATTTATTTTTGAAAAATCTATATTAATTTAATAATAATAATAATTAATAAAATTTAAGTTGCAATTTGAGGAAAATAGAAACATGCGTGGGATGAGATTTAAATTTAGAAAATTTTTAAAATAGATTTTTAGTTAGAGTAGAATTAAAATTTTGAAAATTTAGATGATAAACATTATCTAAATTAAATTTTTGTATGTTAAATATTATCCCTTAATTTAAGAAATATATCATAACAAATAAAAAAAATAATGTTAATTAGATGATATATATTATCTAAATTAAATTTTTGTATGTTAAATATTATCCCTTAATTTAAGAAATATATCCTAACAAATAAAAAAATAATGTTAATCTAATTTTATTTAATGATAAGAATGAATTAGAGTCCTGGTAGTATACTATTCAGTTTTAGTTCTTTAAAAATTTAATAAAATTTCTGCAATTTAGTGAAGCTACATGGCGCAGCCATGACGTTTAAACCAAACTTTTATTATATATAATATGATAATATGATATGATATGATATGATATAATTTGTTTCTTTATCAAATGAGAATCAATTAATTTATCTTTATATTTGATTCTTCACATCTCTCTCTCTCTCTCTCTCTGTATGACTCTAATTTTTTTTTTTTTTTTTTGAGAGAAGAATGTCTATGTGTAATTCATGACGTGATTAGTTTGCAACAACTATCTTTGCGTTGGTATACAACTTTGCTCTAAAATCTTTTCAATGCACCAACAAATTTGCAATAAAGTGCTTGCTGAAACCGATTGCATTAACCCAAAAAAAAAAGAAAAAAAGAAAAAAAAGAAGTTCTCTGTTCTTTCTTCCTCTGTCAATTTCCAATTACATTTACCATAGAGGCCATAGCATCAAGTATATTCAGCAACTCCCATCCCTAGCAGCTTAAGGTTTAGGTGTGGTCCAGATGCCTCAAACCCTATACCTAGCAAAATGACATAGCATTGTAATTGAAGAAAGGCAATAAAGCAAACTTTAAACTCCGAAGTGACCTATTAACCCAATGGTAGTACTTCTTTTGTTTCAGTTTGTTTGTTCTCTATTCTATTTTAGGATGTTTCAAAATATTGTCCTATTTCTAAAAATAAAAGTCATTGATTTATTAATGTTCTTATTATACCCCTACTTTATTTTCAAAACTATTTGAAAAGAAAACTAACAAATATTTAAAAAATCAATTTAATTGGGGCTAGGGGTGTCAATTCGGGTTAGCGTGTCAAGTTTGTATCGTGTCGAGGTAGGGATCTTCGACTAAATGGCTCAACCCTAACCCGACCCATTTAATAATCGTGTCATGATCTCTTAACCCTAACCCGACCTGTTAATAGGGCGGGTTGACATGACCCAACCCATTTGACACGCTTAATAAACGAGTCGTGTTGGGTACTTTCCCTTTCTCTAATTATCACTTTGTTTATAGGTAGAAGAAGTCAAAAATTTTGTAGCTCAACTGATATTTTTTGTATTTACAATATAAATGTCTAGATTCAGATCTACCATCCCTAGATATTGAATTTTATATATATATATATATATATATATATATATATATATATATATATATATATATAATCTTTATAATAACACGGTAGAATGGTCAAATAAAACAAAATAAAAATTAGAATAAATGCAAGCCTTTTCACTATTGTCTTTCACCCAAAAAAAAAAAAAAATGCAAGCCTTTTCAAATTACATAACAAAAGTATAATTGAATAATCCAATTTCGTTTTTATTGGCTATTCTCCCCATAGTATATAAGGAAAACAAAATGATTATAATGGCATAAGAAAATGATAATGGAAAACAAAATCAAACAATGGATAAGAGAGAGAGAGAGAGAGAGAGAGAGAGAGGACCTTCTTGAGAAATTGAAAGGAGAGAGGAGGCCAGAAGTATCTCTGTCTGCCCAGCCAAAGTCCTTGTTGGGGTGCTCAACCTCTGGTGATTTCGCCATTGAATTTTCTCTAGATTCTAGAAAGCAGCTGTATATGAAGAAACAATTGGAATGTTATAGCAATGCAATCCCCCAATGCCAGTAAAGACTAGTAAGTTTGTGAGAGGTAGTGCAGCTGCGTCTGCGTTTTTTTTTTTTGAAGTCCAGCGTATTATGCACTGTTCATTGGCCATGAATAGTGATTTTAGGCCTAAGAACAGTGCTGAACAGTAATAAACAGAAAAAAAAAATTATTTTTTTTATTGTTTATTGTTTTCAGTTTTCAGTTTTTCAGCAAAATAAGCTGTATCAAAATGCACACATAGTAATAAAATATACCTCTTTATATATATGGTACTAGATTATATAAGGGACTGTTGAGGGTTTGGTGGGGTATTATATATCTTAGCAAATGAGAACTCAATGTGTATATATATATATATATATATATAGTACTAGGTATAAGGGACTGTTCAACTTGAGGGTTTGGTGACGTATTGGCTTAGCAAATGGGGATATAAAACTGAAACATTCTTGCTGATATGGTACTAGATTATATAAGGAGAGATGCTACGTCTACAACAATTTTACAACATTTTTACAACAAATCACAGGTGGTTAGTTGTTATTGGTTCAAATTTGAATCTAACACTAAGATTACTTTTTTGCCCAACAATAACAACCAATAACAACCTGCCACTTAGGAAATATTGTAAAAATGTTGTAGAAATGTTGTAGACATAGCATTTCTCTTATATAAGGGACTGTTGAGGGTATATATATATATATATATATATATAGTACTAGGTATAAGGGACTGTTCAACTTGAGGGTTTGGTGACGTATTGGCTTAGCAAATGGGGATATAAAACTGAAACATTCTTGCTGACTATGGTACTAGATTATATAAGGGACTGTTGAGGGTTTGGTGAGGTATTATATATCTTAGCAAATGAGAACTCAATGTACCTCTCTCTCTCTCTCTCTCTATATATATATATATATTGGATTAGGTATAAGGGACCTCTCTCTCTATATATATATATAGGATTAGGTATAAGGGACCTCTCTCTCTATATATATATATATAGGACTAGGTATAAGGGACTGTTCAACTTGAGGGTTTGGTGACTTATTGGCTTAGCAAATGGGGATATAAAACTGAAACATTCTTGCTGACTATGGTACTAGATTATATAAGGGACTGTTGAGGGTTTGGTGAGGTATTATATATCTTAGCAAATGAGAACTCAATGTACCTCTCTCTCTCTCTCTCTCTCTATATATATATATATATATAGTAGTAGGTATAAGGGACTGTTCAACTTGAGGGTTTGGCGACGTATTGGCTTAGCAAATGGGGATATAAAACTGAAACATTCTTGCTGACTACTCCTATCTTTCTGGAATCAGGAAAGGAAAGGTTAAGGAAGAGGAGTTTCTTACCCCTTTTTAGTTCTCACATGCCACACTTTCTGTCTTCTCATTCCTTTTTTTTTTAATTAATTTTTTTTAAATTTTTTTAAATTTTTTATTTAATTTTTTAATTATTATTTTTAATTTAATTATTATTTTTTTTAAGAGACATTGGTCATTTTTTCTTGGAGCATTGGTTATTGCTTATTAGTTATTATAACCACGCTAAGACTTCTTCTCTCGTTTGTCACTGCGTGTCTTGTTCGTCGACCACAGCTATTTCTTCTTGGTCGGTCATGCAATTGATTTATTGTAAAAGTGTTGTAAACATAATACATTTCCTAAAGTTTACTTGTGGAGTGATTTTGATTCTTGAAATTTTAAGTGAACCCTATTGGTTCTTGAAATTTAAAAAATGAGAGTTTTTAGTCCCTTCGTCAATTTTCGTTAGTTTATTTGTCCGTGTCTTATAGAACAATAATGTATAAATTTTTAGGATAAAATTTAGTTACAAAATTAGTTGTAGCCTTACACTACAACTTTAATATCTTTTTATCAGAGGTGAATTTTAACAAATCAACCATTGGATTAGATATTCTTCTTATGTATTCCATGTTCTAAAAAATTAAAGATCAATAACTATGTCATCAATAAATTGTTTAAATTGCAAGTCTTTATAGTTTAAAATTTGACATGTGTATTATGAGCGTAAATAACATGCAATTTAATAGTTAGATTTTCATAATATGTAGTAATGTTTATTTTATTGAATTAATTTTTTCATAATGGTTAGATTTTCATAACATGCAATAATTTTTTAACTAAAATTTGTCCTAGTGACAATATTTTTGTTATTAAAAAATGGACAAATTTTAGCTGCAAAATTGGTTATATCCTAAGGTTATAATCTTATTTAATAAAATAAATATTACTACATATTTTAAAAATCTAACCGTTGAATTGCATATTTTTTAAGCTCTTAATACACACGTCAATTTCTGTGTCAATCAGATATTATTTACTCAATGATTTATAAACTTATATTTTATACATAATTTTAAACTAAAAATATTTGATACCACTGCGCACTCTTAGTGTGGTGGTCACTTTACAAGTATAAGTACTTGTAGGGTGTGGGAGGCAAGGGCCGGGGTTCAAGTTTTCAGGAGGGAGCTTCACACATATATACACTTAGATTAGGTTAGAGTAGAAATTCTATTTTGTATTAAAAAAATACTTGACATTAAACAATTTATTAATGACATAATTATTGATTTTTAATTTTATAGAAATTTTGCAAGCATGGAGGATATAAGAAGAAGATGTAATCTAATGGTAAATTTGTCCAAATTTACCTCTAATAAAAAAATATCGAGTAATATTGTAATTTAAAACTACAACTAATTTTATATCTAAACTTTATCTTTAAAAAATTACACATAATCCCAATCTTTGTCAAATTAGACTTAATCCAAATATCCCTTTAACCTCCACGTTGGGCTGCACAGTAATACCGAATAATAACTGTAGCCACAGCCGCCGAAGACAAAATCCAAATATCATCACCGGTCTTCACAACTACCAAATAACAAGCCACGAGTGTCAAGTGTTGACTCCAAATTTCAAGCCCCAAGCTCAAACGTGTCAAGATGGAAATTGTTTTGCTTATCATATTTATTTACTAGCTATTTGCAGAGATCCAGCCATCAGGTTTCTCAAAAAAATTAAAAAAAAAAAAAAAAAATCCAGCCATCCAGGTGTTGATTACTTGGGAGAAAAAAACTGTATACAGGTTTTGAATAATCATCAGTCATCACTCTTGAAACGTTTTTCTGCTAATCCAATTTCATCACCTGAAGCATTTTTTTTTTTTTTTTTTCTATTGTGAATCCATATTGTTTTGTTAAAAATTGGAAATAAATAATTTCTTTTATATAGAATCATAGATTTAATCTTTTATGTAGCCATCTTCGGATCTGAACACGAAGAAGATCTTTTATGTATTGGCATTTTTTAAATTTTAAGCCAGTTGTTGTAAAGGATCATCAAGGCTTGATGTGACTTTGGTCAGTTAAAGGGTTTTGGGTTGTTTGGGGATTGGGATAATTAAGTCTCATTTGTCAAAATTTGACGAGAGTTGGTGCCCATGTGCAAATTTTTAATATAAAAAATATGGTCACATCACTTAAAAAATTAAGAATACAGTTGAGGGGGGCTAAAAACCTTTTTATTTTTTAATTTTAAGAACTAATAGTATTCATTTAAAACATTAAAAATTAGAAATGTATGTTATTTTGGTAAAAAAATCATACGACTTTGACCAGCCATCAGGATTTTTTTTTATTAGACTTCTTGTACACACTTTATTTTACAAACATGCAAAAAGCATTTTAATTACTTTTTTTTTTGGGTAGAAGTAATTGAATTACTTCATAAGTTTAAAAATCATGACTTTGAGTACTATTTTAATTACTTTTTTTTGCGTATGTTTAAAACTGAGGGCAAATTGTTATACTCCTACAATTTGAGGAGTTTGAATTTTACATCCTGAAATTTCAAAATTTAGATTTTACTTCTCAAAATTTAGGAGTATTTAGATTTTACTCCTCAAAATTTGTGAGTGTTTAGATTTTACACCCTAAAATTTTAAAATTTTGAGGTATAAAATTCAAATACTCCTAAACTTTAGGAGAGTAAAATTTAAATTCTAAAATATTAGTGTAAAATTCAAATACCTAAAACTTCAGAGAGTAAAATTCAAATTTTAAAATTTCATGGTGTAAAATCCAAACATCTTCAAATTTTATGAGTATAATTTGCAATTTTTCCTAAAATTAATTATGTGTGATAAACACTTTTTTTTTTTTTTTTTAATTGAGGAAAGACGTCATCACTCGTCATTATAAATTACTTCAAAAAAAAAGAATAATAAATAAAAAATTACTTCAAAAGAGGTCATTCAAAATATGGAATAATAAAATCACACGACCTTGACCGTTGATAAAGTAATATGGAGATATTTTAGAGAGGTCAAAATTTTTATACAAATTAGGTGGGAACTACGTTTCTTTCCCACTGCGCGAGAAAACTTCAAAGATATTTTAGAGAGGACAAAATTTTTATACAAATTAGGTGGGAACAAGGTTTCTTTCCCACTGCGCGAGAGAAACTTCAAATGACCATCTAGTTTTTTTTTTTTTTTTTTTTTTTTTTTTTTTCTTCGAGGAAGAAATGACCATCTAGGTGAAACCTTAAATTCCAAACGATTATTTATGAGTGTCAACAACTTTAGACTAATCAAAATATGAACAAAATTATGTTCTCAAAATAGGAAGAAAATTTTATAGGTTTCTCATTTCACGGATAAATTTTTCTAAAACCCATTTTCAGTTTATTATTTTTTAGAATCGCCCCAATAATTACAGGCAGTTGTTCTAAAACCAATTTTGTATTTCTGTTCAACAATTTTATAATTGCCTAGGTTACAGATAAGTTACTATATACAAACCATTTTTTTTTATTTATTTATTTTTTTTTTTCAGAATCATCCCTTTCATGGACAAGCAATTCTAAATCATTTATTTTAAATTTTTTTAGAGCCACCTCTATTATGAATTTTTTTTTTTTAAATAAAACTCTTTAAATCTTCCTAGTTGAAAAGTTCAAAGATTTTTTTTTTTAATTTTATTTTATTGATAAGGTAGCATGCACCAGTTCAGAGATTACGAAATGCATGTTGCTTCACAAACTTTTCCTTTCATGAATAAGAATTTTTTTTTAGAGATAATTACAATATGCTATTAACTCTGCAACTTGAACTCTTTTTCTCCTAGACCCCTAAGCATTTTATGCACGAGAATGCGACAATTCAATTACAAGGCTTTTGGCATGAATAAGAAGTTTATTGACATTGGTGTTCGCTTTTGCAAGCTCCATCAATGATAAGTATTATATAAACACCCCATTTTATAATTATCGTTTAACCTAACACTAACTAAGGCAATAACATCATTTTAAGTTAAACTAAAAGGTAAAATTGTCATTTTGACGGTAGGATAAAAAAGTGCTTAAACACTTTAAGTACTTAAATCGAAACACCAAATTTCAAGATCAAGCCACATCAAACTTTTCAATGAATAATACATAATAATATTAGAGTTGGCTACATTATATAGTCAAAATGCAGTAATCACTCAAATTATCATTAAACCAAGAGAAAAAAAAAAAGAAAAAAAAAATCAAGAGGGCACATAAATAGGATAGGGACCCTATGTCACAGTCCTGATTGGGAAACAAATTGATCTCATCAGCACTACTAAAGGGTAGCTTTGTGACGAGACATTTGGTTGTTTGCATATCTTTTCCATCGAAAGTAGCACTTTCTACAAGAGCCATAGAATTTTGTGATCCAAATCCCTCTTTATTCATTTGAAATAATGACATACTATCTTTATATTCTAAACAGAATATACTATTTCAACCATCAAAAAAATAAAAAGAACATCCTATTTTAAATTCCTATTCCAGCAAATCAATTGCATATAATTTTAGTCACATGATATTTTTAATAGTCATGTAACTTGTGTAAATGATTTAATGAATCATGTAATTTAAGACGTGTGGATGATATCTTATAAATTTTCATGTAAAGGAATGGAGAATACCATTTAACCCAATTTAGGGAAAAGATTTTCCTAAAAATAATGATCTAACATGATAGGATTCTGTCATATAACTTATGGTAATTTTTCATATTTTTCTTAACTATTCCATTTTTTAATTTTGATCAAATTTATGATTTTTTTTTAAAATTTTGAATATGAATTTCAATTATTCCATGAATTGTACGGCATATTAGAAAGCTTAATAAGACACAATTCCTAATTAAACTCAAATATATACATGGTTGATCATCTTATCCTTTTCTAAGGACAATTAAATTCAATGTATATAAATCTTTGAATTTAATTAGACAAGTCTTTGAATTTATTTGGACAACTTAATGTACTGTAACTAATGAATTGTAATTAAGTTTTATTCTATTAATTTTTTTTTTTAATGTCTACCCTATTACTTTTTTTTTTTTGAGATAACTGATTGAAATATTTTATTCATAGTAAGACCATTGTATACAGAGTAAAGAGGGAAATGGAAACACTTGTCTCAGATAATGTGAAGTATCATTAGTGATATCAAGCCGCTGTCTCTTCTAAACAGTAAGTTTATGCTCAGAATAGTGTACTGAATTTTTCATACATACCTTTTGTGTTTGAGAAAGTTAAGGAATACAATTTCTATCATAATTCTCATGTGGTTGAAAAATGAAGAGTCTTTTCAATAGCCAAACAATGAGTTAGGGGAAAATAGTCAAATCGATTTAGAAAACAACTCCTTGCAAAATCCAAAATGGTGAGGCCTAAAAATCCAAATAAAATCTGTTCTAACTATGAAAGATACCTTTCACGTTCCACTTCCAGCCCCACAAACAGGATATAACTAAGGAAATTTAACTTTGCTATTGTCCAAAGTGAAAATGAAAATGAATTGTCATGACGGCGAGCAACAATAATAATGTTAGGACCGCACACAAATATACATATCATACTATAACTGTTTTATGTAATAAATTGTGAGTGACTATATGTCATTATCACATAAACCCTTTTTTTTTTTTTTACTGTTTTTTACACGAAACAATTGTGATAAAATGTGTGTAGTTTCATCATTATTAAGCTTGCAAGTTCCATCAAATAAGAGGTTAAGTGTTAAGCTAAGATGAAAAGTGAAAACTCCTCCTAGTAAATGGCGCGGTCGGAAAAACGAAATTAGTCAGAATGTCCACCTGTCCTACATCTAACTATCGTTAGCTCACCCACCCAATACGTCAGCCCAGAGCAAAGAGAAAACCCGACCATTTCCTACTCATTCCCTATAAATATATCTCACACAAGTTAGAACCCAATTCATTAGCAATTCAATCCCTGTAGTCTCTAGTTGCTCTTTCAGCTTTTCTCTTTCTGCCTTCTTAGTTTCTTTCTACTTGTGACAAAAGAGAGAAATGGCAAAAGCACTAGAGGTTGAGCACTCCAAGAAGGCCTTTGGCTGGGCTGCCAAGGATACTTCGGGGCACCTCTCCCCCTTCCAATTCTCAAGAAGGTTCTCTCTCTCTCTCTCCCCTACTACTACTCTTGTTTGTTTCATTTTTCATTTCAATCTATAATTTTGATTCTCAAAAAGTATTAAGAAAATGGAAAATAAAGTATTTTGTAATTAGGCTTTGATTGGTTTTTTTTTTGGAGAGACTGTAATATGGACTCCCTATGATTAATCTAGAAATAGGTACGTGACTTGCAATTTTAAATGCCGTAAATCACTAATTGGTTTTGAGGTAGAATAATATAACTCATGCTGACAGTTCTAGCGGTTCTCACGGTTCCTTTTTTTTCTTTTATTTATACCGGCTGAAATTAAAGATTTGGCAAGCATTTACTTTGAACATTTTTCAGATCTGGAACCAGAAGATTTGTGAGGGAAAAAAACCAAATTGAGATATGAAATATTTTGTTATGTTATAATTGTGACAAAAAAATTATGAAATATTTTGTAATATTAATTTTTTTTAAATTGTAAATATTAATTAAAAGTACTTATAATATTTTATTTGTTACATTTTTTGGGTATGTTCTAATAAGTATTATTATTTACTCAAAAACAAAAGTTTGAATAGTAGAGAAAAAATAGTGAGTCAACATATAGTATATAATAATTATTAAATAATTATTTTAATTTAAAATTACTAAGTGTCTTTCTAATTCCTATATTATTACAATATTACTATTACGAGTTTAACTAATCAACATATAAATAAATAAATAAATATTATATCCATGTATACTTAGGATATGATATTTCTTATTTGTCCTATGAAAGTTATGATATGAAAAAATACATTTGAAAGATAGATTTCTATATTTAATTGGGTCATTTAATTTAATTTTTCTGTTTATACTAATTTTTAATATATTTATTTATATTTAAATCATTATTAAATTAATTATGACGTCATCACGGTTCGATCCCGGTTCAACTTCGGTTCGACCTTAAAAATATTGAACCTCTCTATTTTACGGTTTAATAAACGGTCCGGGTTTGAAAACTTTGCTTGCTATTGCTCTAACAAGTGTGTCTTCTTTATCACAAATTTATCTTGAGGTTGTGTGTCATGACTCAAAGTCCGACAATTTCACATTTAACAGTATTCACACTCTTTTATATTATGTTTAAATTATGTACATCTCATATAAGACTGAATATTATGTGAAACATTTTACTTCACATTAAGATTGTGAAGCAAGTTTCTATCTTTTATCTACATATATATGTGTGTGTATATATATATAATATATATATATATATATATATATAAAGAGTGTGAAACAATAATGAAATGTTAACAGATGTTCTATATAAAGTATTAGTTTATAGGAAATTTTTTTTAAAAATTTTTTATATAAAAAAAAATAATTAATTTTTTTGACCGTATAAAAGTAATATTGAAACTTTCTTAAAATAATTTAATAACAATGGTCCTAAAACACGTTAACTATATAAACTCGAAAAAAGCACATTCTGTACGCTGTGGTCATTATTTTCTATCATACTTTTTAATTGATAAGGTAGCATGCCTGGGGTCAAACTATAAACTCCGCCACAAACATGAACTTTCGAAGAAAATAGCGTAGTCTTCTTTTACTCTTTTTTAAGAGCCAATCAAAATTAAACAAGATTATTTTACTGTAAAATTCATATAAAAATAGCACCCAAGTGCGAGATTATTCCGAAAGCTCATCTTATTATATTCTTATTATCATTTCATGTTATTTGATCGTTGCGAGATTTTAGAGACGATATAACCAAAAAATCAATGAATTTATTTGATCAATTAAACATGGTGTGCATGGAGATATGTCCCCCCCTTTTTTTTTAGTTGAATTGGTGCTTATGGTGATTGGTCAATAATTAACTAACAGTCTCCTATTGGTTTTATGGTTTTTTTTTTTTTTTTTGGGAATTTTATTTTATTAAGGTTTCATGGTATATATGTACTAAATTAATATTTTGGAACTCGCAGGGCAACAGGAGAGAAGGACGTAACATTCAAAATTCTATATTGTGGAATATGTCACTCTGACCTCCACATGGCCAAAAATGAATGGGGCATGTCTACTTACCCACTAGTTCCTGGGTAGGTTTTCCATGACTATTAGTCTATTAGTCTATTATCATTAATTTATAGTATTACTATATATATATGGACAGTACAATACTGTTTTCTTATTTTTATATATATATATATATATATATATATATATATATATATATATATATATTCTCAAAAATAAGGAGTTGAGATTATTTTGACATATGTGTTTAGTAGATAAAAAAAGTAAAAGATAAAATTAATTTTTATTGCATAAAAAAAATTAATTTGGATAAGATTTAAATTTTTTCTACTCTTGTATAAGAAAAAAAAAATCAAATTAGTAGAATGAAAACGGCTCAATCATTATTTCATTCTATTTCTTTACCTATCCCTTTTATAAAAATAAACAGATCACAAAAAAGTAAAATTTTTACACCAATCATACAAAAATAATAATTTTTTCTACCAATCATAATTATTATACTAGACCTAATAGTAGGACTTTTAGTATTGAATTTACAGTTGGAGAAGACTTGAAACTCATAAAATCATGGAATCGATTGCGGATGAATTAGCACTTATATTGCACTTCTCTCAAATCTAAGAACCTTTTCAATTCAACACACCAAAACATGCCAAGTTGGATGCTATTTCCTATGTGTCTGTTGGATGAAATCAGTGAATGGATTTTTATTTAATTTCTAATTTTTTTATTATCCCATATGGAAATCATGTGAACTGAATTGGACAATGCAGGCATGAGATTGTGGGTGTAGTGACAGAAGTGGGAAGCAAGGTACAAAAGTTCAGAGTTGGAGACAAAGTTGGTGTTGGCTGCATGGTTGGAGCATGTCACTCTTGCGATAGCTGTGCCGACGAACTTGAGAATTACTGCCCCGATATGATCCTCACCTATGGCGTCAAGTACTTTGATGGAACCATCACACAAGGAGGCTACTCGGACATCATGGTTGCCGATGAGCACTATGTGGTCCGTATTCCAGACAACCTTCCACTTGATTCTGGTGCCCCTCTCCTTTGTGCTGGGATCACAGTGTACAGTCCCTTGAGATACTATGGGCTTGACAAACCTGGTATGCATGTGGGTGTGGTTGGTCTTGGTGGTCTAGGCCATGTTGCAGTGAAGTTTGCCAAAGCTATGGGGGTTAAGGTGACAGTGATCAGTACTTCAGTTAACAAGAAGAAGGAAGCTTTGGAACATCTTGGTGCCGATTCGTTTTTGGTTAGCAAAGACCAAGATGAGATGCAGGTACTAAGTTATTAACATGCTGCATTGACAATTATATGTGAATGTAAGTTACTGTAATAATGTAATTTGTATAAAAGATTCTAACTTTATCGACCATATTAGGCAGCCCAAGGCACATTGGATGGTATCATTGATACAGTCTCTGCTATGCATCCCCTCCTGCCTCTAATTGGTCTATTGAAGTCACAAGGAAAGCTCGTTATGGTTGGTGCACCAGAGAAGCCGCTTGAATTACCAGTCTTTCCTTTACTCATGGGTAAGAATGTGGCTTTTAACATTTTCTATATTCGAAAAGAAAAGGGCATATGTTATTGTTAATATAATAAGCATATAAGAATCTATGTATAATTTATGACCCTGTTGTCCAAGCCTAATTGCTGGCTTTAGTGCTTAATGATTGGAATTCATGTGGTGCTGTCATTTCATATTTTTTCATCAGCCCTCGTATGGCTGCTATATCTGTAGTGCCACTGAGAAATTTGTCTTAATGAGTGTTATGGAATAACAGGAAGGAAGCTAGTTGGTGGTACTTGCTTTGGGAGCATGAAGGAGACACAAGAGATGATTGATTTTGCAGCCAAACACAACATAACTGCTGACATTGAGGTTATACCAATTGATTATGTGAATACTGCCATGGAGCGTCTTGTGAAAGCGGATGTCAGATATCGATTTGTCATTGACATCGGGAACACATTGAAGTCAAGCTCTTGACTTTTTGCTGCCTAGCTTTTGAGCATGGCTCACTGACTAGTTGATGATATGTATTCAGTTGTCTCAGTTCCGTTATTTCCCTGTCTTGTTTTTCTGTTTTTTGAATAAGGGATCAATGTATTCCGTTATTTCCCTGTCTTGTTTTTGTGTTTTTTGAATAAGGGATCAATGTATTAAGTCTCATTTCTACAAAGATAATAATAAATTTGATTTGTTTCTTTGCGTTTTAAATAACAGGACGTTATTTTTTTATTTTATTATAAACATCCTACCTGGAATTCATTGATACGGACCAAAGTCTAAACATCTTGCAAAATCTGAAGTTCAATAAGGGGAGGAGTATCCTCAACCCATACTACATAATCTGTTACATGTTTTGCATTCCTAGCTAGTAAGTGAGCAGCTGCATTAGCATTTCTTCTGGTATGCATGGCCTTCCAGTAGCTAAATTGCACTAACGTTCTCTTCACGCCTTCAACGATCTTCAGAATAGGGAGAGCAGGGAGGGTAGAACCATTTAAGGCTTGTATGACTGATAGGGAGTCACTCTCCACTACTATATCTTTCAGCCCCAAATCCCATGCCAAAAGGAGACTAGCTTCTAATGCTTTTGCTTCAGCTTCTAATGCCCCCAGTGGGAAGCCTACTTTCTTGCACATTGCACCCATCATTTGCCCGGTGTCATTTCTTATAACTACCCCGACACCACAACAGCCCAAGTCTTTGAACACTGCTGCATCAGTATTGATCTTGTATTTCCCACGGGGTGGAGGGGTACAATGCTTAACCTTAGGAGTAGGAGAGAATCCATTTCGTTGAACAGGCATGGAAGCACGCACTTCGTCCTCATATTTTTGAGCCTCCCCAGCAATGGATTTCCCCCTTTTACAAACCCCCCCATGCCTAGTTGAATTTCTGTTATTCCACAAACTCCATTCCAAGATAGCAAAGCCTTCCCAATTCTTCTCCCCTGGTGCTTCCATCAGCAGCCACACCACATCTAGAAAGTCCTTTGGGGGCTGCCTAAGATTTGGAAGACTGAGTTTTGATTCATTCCAAGCTTCCCTCGCAATCACACTGAAGCATTTTTTTTTTCTATTGTGAATCCATATTGTTTTGTTAAAAATTGGAAATAAATAATTTCTTTTATATAGGGTCCGTTTGGATTGAGCTTATTGTTGCTGAAACTGAAAACTGAAAACTGAAAACTGAAAACACTGTAGCAAAATAATTTTTTAATATATGAATAGTACCGTGTGACCCATTTTTAATATTTTTTATTACATAAACAGTGCATGAACAGTGCGTGAACAGTGTACGCACTGTTTATGCACAGTGTTTTTTGCCTCCCAAGTCAACATTAGCGGCTGGAAAAAAAAAAAAAAAAAGAACCAAAACGCGAGACGCAAAACGCAGACGTTGAATCCAAACGGGCACTAGAATCATGGATTTAATCTTTTATGTAGCCATCTTCGGATCTGAACACGAAGAAGATCTTTTATGTATTGGCATTTTTTAAATTTTAAGCCAGTTGTTGTAAAGGATCATCAAGGCTTGATGTGACTTTGGTCAGTTAAAGGGTTTTGGGTTGTTTGGGGATTGGGATAATTCAGTCTCATTTGTCAAAATTTGACGAGAGTTGGTGCCCATGTGCAAATTTTTAATATAAAAAATATGGTCACATCACTTAAAAAATTAAGAATGCAGTTGAGGAGGGGCTAAAAACTTTTTTATTTTTTGCTCAAAAAAAACTTTTTTATTTTTTTAAAATTTTTTAATTTTAGAGACTAATAGTGTTCATTTAAAACATTAAAAATTAGAAATATATGTTATTTTGGTGATGTTTTTAAACTCTATGCATTACTTTTATTATGGTTATGTTGATTGGGTAAATGTATACACTTTAAAAAAAAATAATTAAGATGTGAACAAGTAAAATGACATAGCATTGTAATAGAAGCCAGGTAATGAAGCAAACTGAAATTTGTGTGCATATTAACACAGTGTTATAGTAGCACTTAAGAAGACACATTCCCAATCTGAAAAGGGAAGACATTGCATGGGACTATAACTCACTGGATGTTTATCCCAAACCAAAAATCACTTCATCCCTCATTTATCACAAATGCAACCCATTACATCTTTGCCTCACTATGAGGAAGAAATATCAAATATTCAGAAAACCGAAAAACAAAGACTAGAGTCTAGGAGATTCCAGAAGATAACTTAATCAACTAAAAGGTATTCTCATCTCACCAGTGAGCCATACTAAAAAAACAGTAAAAATCAATTGCTCGACTTCAATGTGTTCCCAATATCAATGACAAATCGGTATCTGACATCTGCTTTTAGAACTCGTTCCATTGCAGTGTTCACATAATCAATTGGAATAACCTCAATGTCAGCTGTTATGTTGTGTTTGGCTGCAAAATCAATCATTTCTTGTGTTTCCTTCATGCCTCCAATGCAACTACCACCCACTATCTTTCTTCCTGTCATTCCATAACATTTATTAATACACAATTTATCAATGGAAATGCATATGCAGCAATTAGGCTTGTACAACACTAAAGAATATAATAATAATACACCCAGACTTATATAATTACTAAGTCATATCAACACAACAAGCAACTTCGGATCTCCTTTTCAGATTCAAATGTAACAATTGTCTTACCCATTAGTAATGGAAAGACTGGTAACTCAAGTGGCTTCTCTGGTGCACCAACCATAACGAGCTTTCCTTGTGTCTTCAATAGACCAATTAGAGGCAAGAGAGGGTGTTGAGCAGAGACTGTATCAATGATACCATCCATTGTGCCTTGGGCAGCCTATATAGTTGATAAGTTAGAAACTTAGATAATGTACACTTATTGTAACTCACACATGCTAACTAGACAATGCAACATGTTAACATTTCAGTACCTGCATCTGGTCTTGGTCTTTGCTAACCAAAAAGGAGTCAGCACCAAGATGTTCCAAAGCTTCCTTCTTCTTGTTGGGTGATGTACTAATCACTGTCACCTTAACTCCCATAGCTTTAGCAAACTTCACTGCAACATGGCCTAGACCACCAAGGCCAACCACACCCACATGCATACCAGGTTTGTCAAGTCCATAAAATCTCAAGGGACTGTACACTGTGATCCCAGCACAAAGGAGAGGGGCACCAGCATCAAGTGGAAGGTTGTCTGGAATACGGACCACAAAGTGCTCATCAGAAACCATGGTGTCAGAGTAGCCTCCATATGTGATGGTTCCATCACAGTACTTAGCACCATAGGTGAGAATCATTTTGGGGCAGTAATTTTCAAGGTGGTTGTCACAGTTATCACAAGAATAACATGCACCAACCATACAGCCAACGCCAACCTTGTCTCCAACTTTGAACTTTTGTACTTTGCTCCCCACCTCCGTCACTACACCTACAATCTCATGCCTGCATTGTCCAATTCAGTTCCCATGATTTCAATATTTTATGAAGTAATAAAATCCATTCACTCTGTTTCATCAATAATGTATTAACATGTAATTGACATATAGCATGTGAAGTATGGGAAAGTGTTGAATTGAAATGCATACAATGTTTAATCTATTTTTTTTTTTTTTTTTTTTTTGAGAAAGAATGTTTAATCTATTTAAGTTACACATTTGTTTACAATGTTTAGTCCTTCCATCAATCTTTTATCCAAACTATGCTGTTACATTCCATTTATTTTCAAAAATATAACTATGTCATTTAGGCTTTAACCGAGTAATATGGATGGAGTGGCTACATTGAAAATGTACATATATTATAGAAATATGATTCCTAAGGAACGTTAACATTAACATTAGCATTCCCATGTGTCAAAAAAGAAAAAAAAAAACATTAACATACCCAGGGATAAGTGGGTAGATGGACGAGCCCCATTCGTTCTTGACCATGTGAAGATCTGAGTGGCATATCCCACAAAAAAGAACTTTGAATGTTACGTCCTTCTCTCCCGTTGCCCTGCAAACATACCATACCATGTTATATTTTGCAAAAACCAACAATTCAGTACTAAAATTTAAAAAAAAAAAAAAAAAGAAAGAAAGAAAATGTTAAAAAGGATGGATCATTATCGATAATAGCTAAGTAATCTCCATGCACCATGATTAATTTTGATCATGGTCTAGACTCCCAAGTAACGAATTTTTTTTTTTTTTTTTTTTTAAATTCTCTATAATATCACAATAGAATAAATGAAAGCTTTTTCACTATTGTCTTTCATCCAAAAAAAGAAAAGAAAAAGGAATGCATAACAAAAAGATCAAATTTCATTTTAGATAAAAATGCTTGGGATAATTGTATGATCCGATTTCATTTTTATTGGCTCTTCTCCCCATAGTATATGAGGAAAACAAAATGATTATAAGGCATAACAAAATGATCCAATTTCTCAAGATAATCAATATTTTAGATTAAAACGAAAAAATATCAAGCAAGATTGGATGAGAGAGAGAGAGAGAGAGAGAGAGAGGACCTTCTTGAGAAATTGAAGGGAGAGAGGAGGCCAGAAGTATCCCTGGCTGCCCAGCCAAAGGCCTTGTTGGGGTGCTCAAGCTCTGGTGATTTCGCCATTGAATTTTCTCCAGAAGGCAGCTATGAAGAAACAATTATAACGTTTTTTTTTTGAGAAACAATTATAACGTTTTAGTAATGCAATGCCTATAGGATAGTAATGACTAGTAAATAAGTTTGTGATTTAAGCACAACAAATGTACCTATATGGCTATATATATAGAGGAGTAGAAATGAGGGACTGTGAGTGAGGTGACGTATTGGCTTAGCAAATGGGAGAGAGAGTCTGCCGTCAGACAAAATTTGAAACTTTCTTGTTGACCACGCCACTTTTCTCGAACCAGGAAAAGTTTGGAAGAGGAGTTTCTTACGACTTAGTTCTTTTGCCAAGTCTTCTCCTTAAAAAAAAAAAAAAAAAAAAAAAAAAAAAAAAAAAAATTCTTTTCCCACACTTCCGGTCCGCCTTGTCGAGTTGCGTTGCCATAAGGGGCTTCTTTTTTTCTTTTTTTTTTTAATATTCTTTTCCCATCTGTAGTTGTGTCGGGTTAATATGTGCCCTTAGGCACACATTCCTTATCTATTTTAAGAAAATTTTTATAAAAAATTATTAAAATTATTAATTATTTATACATTTTTTTATAAAAAGCTTTTAAAAATAGTTTACTAATGTACGCTCTAAGGTCACACATTAGTAAGCCCGTTTATAATTTTTGTTGTTTAGAACTCTAGCCATGGGGATGTAAAAATACACACTTATTTTACGTTTTCAAACACTATTTAATTTATTTTACAAATTTATTTAACAATACACTCAAGATTTCAATTTTTATTTTTACATATAACCCAATAAAATAATATAAACTACTTAATAAAAAAATAAAAAGTAAGAAGAGAGAGAGTGAGAGAGGAAGAAAGAGCGTGTGAGAGATTAAAAAAAGTAGTTTTTTATTTACAACTTCATGAATAGTAAGGTTGCAAATATGCAAATAGTTAGGATGGATAATTTTTTGGGTTTACATATCTGGATGGAGTTTGCTTTTAACGGTATAGTTGCTAAAATAGTAACTGAGAAATTTTTACACCCTCTTATACTAATGCTTTTATGGTTCCATTGTGGTTGGTTGGTTGGTTTATTTTGTTGTTACCTCCCCCAAAAAGGTCGGGTTTATATACTTTAAAAAAAAAAAAAAACCTCCCAAATCCTTCTAAAGTGACATATGTCCCTTATTTTTTTTTTAATAACTAAAATATGATTAATAAATGCTATTTTCTTACCTATAACAATAACAATGTGTATATATAATATTAATAGAAATTAAAATATTTTTAACTCCTAACCATAAAATCGAAATTTATTATTTCATCTAAAAGGGAAAAAAGTCCAAAAATAATGACGAATGTTTTTATTAACAAGATTTCCATATATATTTCTATATATGCTATTATGGTATAAGAGTAATTAGAGGAAATAAATAGTGCATTAATAATATATAAATGTTTCTATTTTAATGAAATACATTAAATACACTTAGAATTGATGGATTAACTATGGTATAAAAGTAATTAATGGAAACTAAAATGATGCATTAATCATCTAAATAAACTAGTATGTAACCCCATGCTACCGCACATGATTGGTTAATTGTAATGATGCTATTGGCCAATTTTTTTTTTTTTTTGTTTTGTTTTGTTTTTGTTTTTGTGGATTTATCACACGGATGATAGAATTAAATCAAACAATGAAAAATATATATTGCATTTTATTGTTTAAATAATACTATTGGTCTTTTTTTTTTTTTTTTTTGGTTTATCATACATAGGATAGCATTAGATAAAACAATGAATAAAAAAAAAAGAATATTGCATTTTATTATTTAAGTGATGCTACAGTGAAGAAAAAAGAGAATATTGCATTTTATTATTTAAAATATATAAAGGGACATTAAAAATAAAAACTGATCATTGAGCTTGGAATCTTCTGGGAGGCGCCAATGAAGCGCTAATGTATGAGAGTGTGAAGTAAGGAAGAGTGGGATTGAACATTGTGTTTGAACCCGGCCTTGCTCTGAGAAATCCGTAAGGAGGAGGAGAGGGTAGTGTGTGAATCTAGTTGGTAGAGGTTGAGAGAGGAGGAGACATGGGATGACGATATGGAATTAGGATGAGATGATGTACTTTTATAGTCTTTCTCGTTGGACTCCATGGTTCTGGCTGTGGAATTAGAAGAGCTCTAGACTTTATTGAGATCACCCATAAAAGTGTGCAGGTGAGATGTTCTTGCTTAGGCCAATGAGTATTATCATTGTGGTTTTCTTGACTTCCGTGTTAAATGTTAATGCATCATTTATTTGGGCACAAAAATTAGAAAATTTAGATAAGATACATGACACAAAATTTGAGTCCAATTTATAATCTCCATAAAAGTGTATAGGTAAGATGTTTTTGCTTAGGCTAATGAGCATTATCAATGTGGTTTTCTTGGCTTCCGTGTTAAATGTTAATGCATCATTTATTTGGGCACAAAAATTAGAAAATTTAGATAAGATACATGGCACAAAATTTGAGTCAAATTTATAATCTAATTAGATTTTTTTTTTTTTAGTTTTGGTTAGGACAAGTGGCGCAAAATTGATAATCCAATTGAAATCTAATTGGATTTTCTCTCTGCTTCACCTATTACACAAAAATTAGAAAATTTAGATAAGATACATGACACAAAATTGGAGTCCAATTTATAATCTCCATAAAAGTGTGCAGGTAAGATGTTTTTGCTTAGACTAATGAGCATTATCAATGTGGTTTTCTTGGCTTCTGTGTTAAATGTTAATGTATCATTTATTTGGGTACAAAAATTAGAAAATTTAGATAAGATACATGACATAAAATTAGAGTCAAATTTATAATCTAATTAGATTTTTTTTTTTAGTTTTGGTTAGGACAAGTGGCACAAAATTGAGAATCCAATTGAAATATAAAAGTGTGTAAGTAAGATGTTTTTGCTTAGGCTAATGAGCATTATCAATGTGGTTTTCTTGGCTTCCGTGTTAAATGTTAATGCATCATTTATTTGGGCAAAAAAATTAGAAAATTTAGATAAGATATATGACACAAAATTGGAGTCAAATTTATAATCTAATTAGATTTTTTTTTTTTTTTAGTTTTGGTTAGGACAAGTGGCGTAAAATTAAGAATCCAATTGAAATCTAATTGGATTTTCTCTCTGCTTCACCTATTATTATATATATAGATGTGTTGCATGTTTTTAGTAAAAGTTTAGGGGGCCATTATTTAAATTTATGCCTAAAGTTACATGTTTATTTTTAAAATGTTGCTATTATCTATTTGCCATTCATTTTATAAAATATATTTTAAACTAATAAATGACAAAACTCAACCCACTAGTACGATATTAATTATTGACCCATACAGCTACACTCATCTATACATAAATGTTGCATTAGATGCCTACATAATCAATCAAATTCTTGAACAATCTCTAATTTTACTATTTTTTCCTTGAATTAATAATTTTATAATAGAAAGTTATAATAACATGATAATAATATATACACATGTAACAAACCCTGTGTATTTCCTAATTATTATATTATATAAAGTTTATTATATTTGTTCTATAATGAAGCGTAGCATCTATGGTTGTTATGCTAGCACCATGTCATAATTTATTTTCTTATTTTTATTTTTGTTTTTTGATTTATCGGTTGACATTTATTGAGTCCTTGCTTAGATTCGGGAGTTACTTTATCTCCAAGTCTACAGTTTGTCTATCCATTAACTTAGACTCTTTAGATGTCGCTATTATATGGAACTAGTATGTAATCCCGTGCATATGCACGAATACATTTAAAAACAATCACAATTACATATATATATATATATATATATATATATATATATATATATAATTTAGAATCTAATAAGATCTAGGCTCTTTTGTTTTTGCATTCAATAATTTACTTGCCACAAAAATTAAAAATTAGGTGGAACACATGCACAAAATTGAACTCAAATTAAAATTCAATCTAGAATCTAATTGAATTTAGACCCTTTAATTTTTGCACCTAATAATTCACTTGAAACACAAATTTAAAAATTAGATGAGACATGTTATACAAAAAAGGCTCATAAATATAAAATCATTCAAAAATGATTTTTTTTTAAATTTTATTTTTATTTTTTATTTTTTTATGGTTTACTTATATTAGACTCCTCGTTTTTTACACTAAATTAACTCATTTGACACAAAAATTAAAAAATTTAGATTAGATGAGACACATAGCACAAAATTAAGTTCTAATTGAAATCTAATTTTTACATTGAATTAACTCACTTTGTACAAAAATTTAAAAACTTAGATTAGATGGGATACATGGCGTAAAATTAGACTCTAATTTAATTTCAATTTGAAATTTAATTGGATTTTCTCTCAGATTTACCTATTATTATATATATAGATTCTGACAGTCACTGATTGATTTTCTTTACATTTAAAGCATAATTGCAATTTCCTCACTTCTCAATTTTTTTCTTTATAAATTTTCAATTGTTCTCTCTCCTCCAATTTACAAATTGATCAATATGGTCTTCAATGGGATAGTTTCTTGAGTGTTCTTCCTATTCTTTCAGTCATGGCTCAAATATGTCTGCCAAAACCCATTAGCTAATTCAATGTACTAATACTATAATGCAAATGCAATCTCTATTAAGGTATAGATCTAAATAAAGAAAATTATAAGGAATGCATCACATGACAAAATATTATGCTCTCTCGCCTGAGATTTTTGTTTTTATGTATAATAGTAATAGGCCCGTGTATTGCACGCTTTTTTATAATGTTTTTTTTTTGTAAATTATTATTATTATTATTATTGTAATGCAAGGAAATTCGTAAGTATTATTATTTTTAATATCAGATAGAGGTAATAATTTAACGAAAACATAATCATAATCAAGGAAAAAAAAATTTGTTTTTGTTTTCAATCATTGCTAATCAATTAATATTATTAGTGAAATAATGAATAAAATTTTATTATATCATTTTAGTGAAAAATATTACACACAAAATCCACAAAAATCTTGTGATTTTGCCGTGGCCTTCCGGTGAAGATGTTAGTACACTTGATAAGATTAAAGTATGTGAGTCCCATGCATCCAGAGTGTTGCAGTGCTTGGTTAAATTTAGTTAAGTGAGATCTCATTATGAATGCATGTAGGCTGTAAGAACACCATGGTTTTCCGAGTGGTTAAAATGATTTAGAACCCCCAAAGCTTGAATGGAATAGATGCGGTATAGTATATTCATGGTTTATCTGCCTATTGTAATTTGTACCCTTGCTATTTGCCATAAGATCCCACATTGAAAATGCATGAAGGAAGAGAGAGACACAAGAGGTTATAAATACGAAGCACTGAGCAACGATAAAATATACTTACCTGGACGGGGTGAATGGGTGATCAAAAAGGCCCATGGCCTAAGTTGGTGACCTCCATTGCACTTTTAGGAGGGGTGCCACCCTAAGGTCTCCCCAAGTGGGAGAGC
This sequence comes from Quercus glauca, assembly GCA_023736055.1. Lineage (NCBI taxonomy): Eukaryota > Viridiplantae > Streptophyta > Magnoliopsida > Fagales > Fagaceae > Quercus > Quercus glauca. The sequence continues at coordinate 36,366,975 of CM043320.1, forward strand.
CTACGTCACTTTTTGTTGCAGTTGGGGCCTGCGTTCGCGCGGCCCCTGCCTAGTTCCAGTTGAAAATCTTTCTGATGTGTTTAGCTCATGGAGCCCAATGCCTTCTACAGCCTAAAAAGTTTGGATTGAGGTGGTTAGTCACGAAATATATGAACTACTCCATCAATAATTATAAAATTTACACAGAGCAAGGACTGCACAAATAATTAACAAATAATTAAATTTAGTCTCCGTTTGGATTGGGCTTGGATTGGGCGTTCACGTTTTGAGTTTTTTCAGCCCTTTTTTTTTTTTTTTTTTTTTTTTTTTTTTTTTTTTTTTTTTTTCACGCGTTTTCAGCGAAATGGTACTGTTGCGGCTACTGTTCATGTGACTTTTCCCCACAACTTTTACTATTCACGGACCCACAATTTTCACTTTTCAGCAACTTTTTCATTAAAAATGGGTCTCACGGTACTATTCACACATTTAAATATTATTTTGCTACAGTATTTTCAGTTTTTAATTTTCAGCGGTATCCAAATGGACCCTAGCAACTAGATTCTGCATGATTTCAAATTCGAATCTAAATACATTTCTCAAATAAAAAAAACATTATTAAAATTTGATTTACACTATAACCTTTGTATATATGATTGTAGTTATTTTTCTCAAAAATAAAAATAAAAAGAAACCCAATTTGTTACTGAAATTAAAATATCATCACAAAGAAAAATAAAAATAAAAATGAGCAACAAAGGGAGAAAGTAAAAGGATGAAATGCCGGATCAATGGCTTCATTTTGCTGCTTGAACTTACCCTAAAAATCTATTAGAGCCTTAAAAAAAGGGGGTTTTATTGTGTAAACATTGCTATAAAGAGAGAGACTCACAACTCAAAAACACTCTTTACTCTTATGGTGTGTTAGTTGTCAAAAAATAATAAAGAATGTATTTATATATTAACAAGATTTAATGTATTATAAACCTGGTTTAAAACACTAATATTACTATTTTTGTGTGTGTTTGTCGAGGGGGAAATTGATGCCTCTATCTAAGATGTTGGGAAGCCAAGCCGAAACTCAACTATGGGCTCTTGAGATGGCACCCAAAGGCTTTCGGTGTGATGACAAAGCCTATCCAAGCAAGAAACAAAGGTTGCATATGACAAAACAACAACAAAAGCCCAATGAAAAACACGTTACAATACTTAATTAGTATATTAATGTTCCTGGTTCGATAGTTCAAATCATTCCTCTAGTTGTACGGTATTATCTCCAGCAGTAGGGTAATTTCAGGTTAATAAGTGTGTTTACATGGTAAAAATCATATATTTTCCTTATTATTATTAAGTCAACATAAGGAAAAACTTCCATAGTATCCAAAACATTGTGGCATTCATCATAATAATACTAAACAAGGATTAAAGGCTTTATAGTTACAAATACAAGAGGAAAAATTGGATGGAATGAAGGGAGAGAGAGAGAGAGATCCCAGCTCAGTGCAGCAAGTATTAAACTAAGATTTTGATGAGTATGTATGCATAAGGCATGAATGAGGTAATGTGGGCTGTTCTGAGTGAGTAGGATGAGATTAACACTGAGGTTAAGGCTTTATTGAGTAGCGGGCTAAAGGGGGATGAGTGGTGAGTTTAAGGAAAGCTAAACCACAAGTAAAATGACACATAAATCAAGAGTTTTAGAGGGGGTAGCTATTTGTGACTAATTGGGAGACATTTATAAGCTATGATTGTGTAAAGGAGAGAAAAGAATATTTGAGGTTAGATGAGTGTGGGCTGAAGGGGGTGAGTAGTGAGCTTAAAGAGAGTTGAATTGCAAGCAAAATGACCAATTAATCAGAAAGTTTCAGAGGAAGTTGTTGTTAGTTTGTGGGTTGAGATGCTTATACTTTTATAATGGAGTTTAGAGAAGCATTAATTAACAAGAATCCAAAAAATGTAGGTCTTATTCAGGGGAACCTTGATAGCTGAATTAATAACCTGGATTTGGCCTAAAAATGGGAGATTTACTTTTGGGGCTATTTTCCTTCTTTGGGCAATGACACACATGGGTAGTATTTGGGGTAATCTTGCATTAAATGTTATGATTGCTGAGATTGTGTTCAACCAATAGGATTAAGACAAGTATTAAGGAAGAATTCTAGTGCTGCAACTGAGATTTGGACCCTAGGAAGTAGGATTCAACACCCCAAGCCTGGTGTCAAAGTTTAAGCCCACTTCAGAGGGTTCCGCTGGAGATCCCTTTATGCCCTCCAAACCACATGTTTCCAAAATTTCCCCTTAAAGATTATGGGCTTGGCACATGAATCATGTCTTGAACATTTTTAACATTTTTAGCATCAATTTGTTGGAGTTTGAATAATTTGGTTTCAGCTCCCCTTCCGCCGGAGGTGCAATCTTGGGGAAGATGATGGAGTTCCATCATTTTTTAGACTTCAACTGATGTGACAGCCCTTGGGCACTGTTCACGTCAGTCAGAAGGTGGCAAAAAACTGATGGGACAACCCCTAGTTCATCCTCAAAGGCTTGGTTCTCTTATAGGAGTCTCTAGTTGCTTTTTGGTTAGGGATGAACAAGGGCTGGTTGCCCACTTTCAAACCCCTTGCTGGGACCTTTGTGGGCTAGAACTTTGCTCCATTTTAGCATCTTTTGTTGGGCCACATGGCCCTTTCTTTGTTTGGGCTTGTTCCTTACTCCATGAGATTCCTAGGCCTACAAAATGGGCATTAAAGACATACTTTGCTATGGGTTTTTTACTCCTTGTGGGCTTTAGTTGTTAGTGGAAATAAAACGAATCCATGAGCTTTAATAAATATTTATGATAGATTTTGGGTTTTAATTCTCATGGGCTTTAAATAACAACTTGTATAGTTTCTCATAATTTTTGCTATGAATTACTTTGTAAATGATATTTTCTTTGAGACTTTTTAAATAATGACCTCCAATATTTTTCTTGAGAATAATATTTACCATGAGTTTTAAATATGGTAACAATCACTATAATGGAATAATGTGATATTCTCATGAGTTTCTCTATAGATAATCATAATGGACATGTAAGATGAATAATTACCATGAGTTTTGGTAATAAATATTATGAATGTTGTGATGTAAGATAGATAGTGAACATGAGTTTATAATATGAAATAAACAAATGTCTTGGGTCTAATAATCAAGTCTTTCCATGGGCTTTTATAAGATGATCGCCATGGGTTTTGAGTATAAATTCCATGAGCTTTGTAATATTATAGTAATAGGTTTAAGGATCTAAAGTATTGTTCATTATTGGACTTTTAAGTAAAATAATTATTAATATTTTGCCAAGTATTGATAACCTTGGGCTTTCAATAAATAGTGCCAAGTAGTTAGCTTGGGCTTTTAATAGTGCCAACGTAAGTTAGGCTTTTGATATTGCCAATGAAAATTGGGTTTTGATGTTGCCAATGAAAATTTGATTTTGATATTGCCAATGTGAATTGGGCTTTGGATAAATAAATTGCCATGAGTTTAAACCATGGGCTTTGATTATGGATTTGAATTCCATTGATAAAATTGTTTTGCCATGGATTTGAATCATGGGCTTTTCAAATATTGCTAAACATAAGTATTCTTGGACTTTAAATAGAATAGGATGTGTGTATTGGGCTTATAGGGCCGGTTTTGGGTTTAGCTAAATAATGATAATAAAATTGGATAAAATAGGAGTTTTTTTGAGCTTTTGTGATAGTTTATATCATGACCCAACTTAGATAATAAGATACGAAATATTTGTGATTAACATAATAATAGAGCCAAAAATGTTTGGGAAAACCCAATGACTTATAGTAGTATAAATAGGCGGTACTCAAATAAAGTTGGTGTAAAAAAAAAGTACCCTAACAATGTTCTAATAAGTATTACTGTTTACTTAAAAAAAAAATTTGGGATGTTTATTTCACATTGGTTGTATGTGTCTAGTGTCCGCTGTTTATAATCCCAGTTTACAACTACAAAGGTTAGACCCTTTTGTAGTGCTACTCTGCTTATGTAATGTAACAGAGCTACCACGCGCCGCCATAAACTCACGATGACCAATGGCTTAGTCCTTCAAAACTGTGCACATCTGTTCATAATTTCACAAAACTGACCCTACAGGGGTCTTCTATGGCCTTAGATTGACAAAACCCAAAAAAAATTGGGACCAAAAAAGCTGCCACACGCCTCCAGAGACGCCGGCGTTCACAGCCTCAATTTCACGCGCCACCCTTACCAAATCACGCTTTCCCACGCGCCATACTCTGGCACGCGCCTAAGTTGTATGACGTCATGGATGATGTCAGCCGACTCGATTTGACCCACTTGTCCAGATCCTACCCAAATCCTTGACCCGGATCTAAACCAACTAAAAAAAAATTCAAAAAAAAAGGAGAGAAAAAAAAAAGTTTGACCAGACATTTGACTTTGACCAAAAAAGTCAAAATTTTCAAAAAGGGCTTGTCCCACTCAGATTTTCGCATACATTCCGATTCTGGAATCCGTTTCTTTGTTCAAGACTCGAAAATTGTGCAAACGGTCCAATTTCCAAAAAGTTGACTTTCGCAAAAATCCTGACCAAAAGTCAAAATTTTCAAGAAAGACTTATCTTGCCCAATTTTTCGCGTAGATTCCAATTTTGGGGTCTATTTCTTCATTTGAGAATCCAAAATTGCTCAAATAGTGTGATTTTACAGCTGTTGGCTTTGATGTGAACTTTGCCCAAGAATCAAGATGTTTGAATAAAGCTTGTCCTATTCATATTTTTACAAAGATTCTGATTTTGAAATCTGCTTATTTGTTTTGGACTTGGAAACCACCAATCTAACCCACTTCTCCGAAGTACTAGCAATGTCCAAAACTTAAGCTCCCAAAATCAAAATTTGAGATTCATCCATTTGGTCTGGATTCCCTCAAGATTATTCTCCAAACTTCATCAAGGCTTCCCTTTCAAAGAACAAATGAACTCTCACAAGTGTGTCTTGAACTTGAAATTACATTGGATCACTACTTCAGCCTACCATTCTTGTTCGGTGCCTACTAGTCTCCCACCTACCATTCCCCTTTCGGAGCCAAACATTCCCATTCACCATTCTCGCCAAACATTCCCGTTCACCATTCTCATCCGCCATTCTCAACTACCCATCTACCGTTCTTCATCTCTCCGCTATAAATAGAAGGGTTGGATTCATTGAAAACTCATCAAGAAAAACATATTAAATCATGAAATGAAGATTTGCTTCTTTCAAATTTTCAAGTCCTTATTCTCACAGCCATTTCTCACATAGTCTCATCATTCTCAACACCTAGCAACCAATATTGCTTCATAATCAGTTTGAAATCAACATTCTCATGGTTCGATAGAAACTCATCTCATAACATCCTTGTTGTTTTAAGATTCAAACAAATTTTTTTCCCCACTTAACTACCTCATTTGTCCATAAAGTTACTTATAACAAGGCCGGTATCGTTGTTCCATGCATCCTCGGACTTGGTTGACCAGAAAATCTAAGTCCAGTAGAGACACCTGTTTCTAAGCTTAGGGACCTCGTAGTCTCTCTCCAATTGCTTGGCCTTCTAGCAAAAGTAGTGGTTCAGAACAAACAGCAACTTGGCTAGTTTCTAAAACCAGGATCACAAGTTAGCTCCATCTTTCATTTTTTGTGCTTTTCCAACAAGTGGCATTAGGTGAAGGTTGAAAAAAGTGTTGGGGTATCCTACAAGTTTTCCCCCATCCAACACTTACGATGACCTCCAAGGTACCAGTTCATCAGAATTTAACCTTTGGTGTCGGTAAATGGTTCATCAGAATTCCAGTTCATCAAAATGTTCCCACTAGTGTAGGACCTAAAGGTCATCATTACTGGTACCTAAAAACACACTTTTCTGGAATTACTTCAACGTAAATTCTACTTGAAGTATTTCAGAATGTACTCTTATGAAATTACTTCAATTCAACGTCCGTTGGCATGGTTCCATCACACAGGCACATTCGATGACTTGTCGCCGGACTTGATTCAGCATGCAGTTAATCCCATATCCTAAAATACCCTAGAAACATCTACACCACAAATTCCCCAACGTACAAGGCTAGCTCCATGGTGTTTTATGTTTCACCCATTCACCATCTTTGTTTCATCCCCGTCTTCTTCACCACCATCATCAGCATACCCAGAATCCATGAGTATCTGAAATTACCTTAACTTAACCTGAGTGATACAATAACACATGCGCACTCAACCACTTTCCCACATATCCTCTGCGTAATCCAAAGTATATTCTTCCGAGATAACTTCACCAGGAGTTCTTCTAGCCCCATGACTCTGCATGCTGTACCCAGCCAACATGCTCACCTCTTCCCCATCTTCTGCATCTTGTGATCGTTGCTAATAATCCAAAATACTCTTCTGAAATTGCCTCAACTTAACCTCTGCTAAAATGATTCAATCTCGCAAGTACATCAAATTACTTGCAAATAACTTTCAACCTCACTAACCCACTCCAAGTACCATGGAACACTCTTTTAAAATTACTTCAACTTGACCTTTGCTGAGAAGGCTCGGTCATGCAAGTACATTCAAATACTTGCAGACCCCTTTTCAGTCTCATCAAAGCCCTTCATATGGGTGTTTCTACTCTTTGGAAATTACCTCGTCCTACTGAAAGCTTCATCACCTTCAACTACTTCACTTGAAGAGTCAAGTGTAAGAATCCGTTTTCGAATCTCATTCCCGCACCACATTCCGAAATTGTGTGCGTGAACAAGTCTCGAGGGGGCATTTATAGAGAGGAAAAATTCTCGGCCTATCACAAGCTAACACATCATACTACCAAGTCCATAAAATACAGCCAATTACAAAGTTCCACGTATTACTACTAGGTTTTCCTATCACTACTCAGAAACCAACAGAAATTTGCCAAGTGTCATTAAAATAGAGGCATAAAATGCATGTAAAAACCAATCACACATTACCACGTGTAAGTAATGACATAAGTAGTCAAGCATATGTAAGCGATGACATGAGCAATCCAGCATGTGTAAGGGATGACATAAGCAAACCAATCAGGCTGTGACATGTGTCACCAATCAGACTTTGTCACGTGTCGGTCACCTACTCCCAAACTCCTATAAATAAAAGCCTTTCTAAGGTATTTGAGGGGAGACCAAGCCATCTAGAGCACAAGCAGCATCAAAGAAGATTCAGAAGTATTGAAACTTTACTGGAATCAACCCCTGAAGCCTCTAGGAACTTCAAGAACTTCGACCTCAAATGCAAGGAACATTCAAAGTAGAATTATCTAAACTACTGCCTAGATCTCAAAGGTCACTGGAATCAAGCTCAAAAGCCCCCAGAAACCTCAACAAACCACAAATCAGTGGAGCTCTACAGATTCAAGCCTCCATAACTCCGAAGAACTTCCACCACAAACCTTCGAAGACGAAGAACACACAAAGAACGTGAAGAACAAAGGATTTCTAACAAGTTCATAGTAAGAGATTTATTGTAATTTTGTTTCAAGGGTCTTTGATCCATCCTTCAGCCAAATTCAAGGGTGTTCAAGTCAAAATCTCATTACCACAATACCAATAAACAAATCTTTCATGGAGATCGAATCAGAAGATCATTTTTTTGTAATCACAGAGAATTGTACCACACATTCATCAATACAAATTCGCATTTGTGAAACTATTTAACTTGTTTGACTTATTTCGAACTAGAAATTTAGTCGTCCACAAAGGTCGTTCATGAGAAATTGAAGGGAGAGAGGAGGCCAGAAGTATCCGTGGCTGCCCAGCCAAAGGCCTTATTGGGGCGTCCAACCTCGATCTGCTGATTTCGCCATTGATTTTTTCTCTAGAAAGCAGCTACGAAGCAATTGGAATGTTACAGAGTAATGCAATGCCCCAAGGTCAGTAATGACTAATAAGTGTGTGATATAGTACTAAAATGTACCTATATATAATACTAGAAAGTAGAAACGAGGGACTATTTGGGGTGTGGTTACGTATTGGCTTAGCAAATGGTAGTGCAAAACTGCAAATTAGTTGGGGATACAAATTTCGAACTTTCTTGCTAACTACTCCACTCTTTCTGAAAATGAAATACACATATTAAGATATGTGATTTTGATCCCTCCATTTATATCTTGTCTAAGATGATTTTATTATATTAGGATAATTTGTCTGATATAAAATTTAGTGCCATAGTTCTGCTTTGTTATAGGTGGTTCTAACATAATAAGTCGTTCAACGTGATATTCGCTTTGGCAACACTATTTTTTACTGTTTTTTGGGTGCCCTTGCAACTTCTTGTAGCCTACATATATGCATTTTTTAATCACAGATATTGTGCATTGTATAAATAATTTTTTTAAAAAAAAATTTGAACTCAATAAAACTTGTGTTATTGGTGAGAAATTGTATCTTTTTTCAAATAAATGATAGATATAGTGGGCAAGATCACTATTGAGCAATTGTAGGCAATCAGAGTTATAGTAGGGATGGCATCAACAAAACACGATTCTTGGTCCCTTTGGGATAAACATCAACTTTTTATTTGGTGATACTGTGATTCAACTTATTATTTCATGTTCTAAAAAAAAAAAAATTATTATTTCATGGATTTCATAATAATATTGGTGGACCTCTTAAATGAAGAAACATTCCTATTTTTTTCCTTCGCCTGCTTTCTATGCATACCTCTTTTGCAATTTTTTTTTTTTAATATTACATTTAATTTAGTTGTTACATCTATTTAACTTTAATACAAAATTTTTAATGGATAAAAAGTTGAGTAAGAATCCTCTCCCTTGGAAAAAGGAATCCTCACATGCCACAGCTTAACATTGCCATTTGATTGGGAAGAATTACTATGAAAACAATAAAAACAAATAGTGTCTTTAGTAGTGAAAAATGATCCTATTTGATATGGATCTAATTTATAGTTCAAATTAAATATTAAATATTTAAATATGTATCTAATATCACAATTTTAAATGATATGACACTGTATACTTTTAGATTTAAGAAATAAAATTTTAACAGTAAAATGAATTCATTCATTCTTCTAGCTCCAAATGTATAATATTTTCAATCTAAATTTGACTTTTCAAAGACACCAGGTCGTACCCAAGAAAGTATTACATCAGATAGAGGGTTTTCTTGAATGAAGCTTTGCTCACATGGATAAATATCAAGTGTTTATTTTATGATACTATGATCCCACTGATTATTTCATAGATTGCGAAATAATTAATTTTTTCGAAGAGGCAACAAAAATCAAGAGCTTGACTTCAATGTGTTTCCAATATCAATGACAAATCGGTATCTAACATCTGTTTTCACAAGTCGTTCCATGGCTGTGTTCACATAATCAATTGGAATAATCTCAATGTCAGCAGTTATGTTGTGTTTGGCTGCGAAGTCAATCATTTCTTGTGTCTCCTTCATGCCTCCAGCACAACTACCACCCAGTAACTTCCTTCCTGTCATTTCATAATACTTATTACTACAAAATTCATCAGTTATAATGCACAGGCAACAATTAAGCTTGTACAACACAAGATGATATAATAATAATAATACACAAACAGTCTCATATAATAATTACCAAATCAAATTAACATAACAAGCAACTTTGGATCCCTCCTCAAATCAAATGTAACAACTGTTAGTTGTAATTAATATGCTTACCCATGAGTAATGGAAAGACTGGTAACTCAAGTGGCTTATCTGGTGCACCAACCACAACGAGCTTTCCTTGTGTCTTCAATAGACCAATTAGAGGCAGGAGAGAGTGCTGAGCAGAGACTGTATCAATGATACCATCCAATGTTCCCTGGGCAGCCTATATGGTAGGTAAAGTTTGAAACTTAGATAATGTACAACTGTTATAACTCACACATACTAACTTAACAATGCAACATGTTAACAACTAAGTACCTGCATCTGATCTTGGTCTTTGCTAACCAAAAAGGAGTCAGCACCAAGATGTTCCAAAGCTTCCTTCTTCTTGTTGGGTGAAGTACTGATAACTGTCACCTTAACCCCCATAGCTTTAGCAAACTTCACAGCAACATGGCCTAGACCACCAAGGCCAACCACACCCACATGCATACCAGGTTTGTCAAGTCCATAAAATCTCAAGGGACTGTACACTGTGATCCCAGCACAAAGGAGAGGGGCGCTAGCATCAAGCGGAAGGTTGTCTGGAATATGGATCACAAAGTGCTCATCGGAAACCATGGTGTCAGAGTAGCCTCCATATGTGATGGTTCCATCATAGTACTTAGCACCATAGGTGAGAATCATTTTGGAGCAGTAATTTTCAAGGTTGTTGGCACAGTTATCACAAGAGTGACATGCTCCAACCATGCCGCCAACGCCAACCTTGTCCCCAACTTTGAACTTTTGTACCTTGCTCCCCACCTCAGTCACTTCACCCACAATCTCATGTCTGCATTATCCAATTCAGTTCACATGATTTCAATATGGGATACTAAACATACTAGAAAGTAAAATTCTTGGACTCTTTTCATTGATAATGTATTAATATCAGCATAAAACCCTCCAAATGGCTATTTTAGCAACACACAAGCTCAAATTGACCATTACCCTGAAGTATATTGCTAATTTTTTTTAACAATTGTGAACCAATAGTTTGTATTTATAGCAAGAACTGTAGTAAATTTGTATTTTTTTTTATTCTCACTTTTCTCTACTCTTTTCTCTTTGACCCTATCATTCTCTCTCTCTCTCTCTCTTATTTTGTTATGTTGTACTTAAAAATAAGAAATGAGACGTTGAATATATTGTTAAATGAGTTGGTAAAATAGATAAATTAGCTTTTTATATATATAGTATAAAATAAGTATTTTTTTAGAAACTCTAATGTGAACATGTAATGGACAAATGGCATGTAAAATTTTGGCAAAGTGTTGAATTGAAATTTTTAGAAATTACACCCGCTAACTTGGATTTGTTTTTTATTTTCGTCTTTTCAGTTTTAATATTTAATCTTTAGTCTTTTAACTTAAACATTTGTTTTTAATGTCATGTCCTTCCATCAATCTCTATCTAAACTATGTTTTTAAACTCCATTCATTTTCAACAGCAAAACTACGTCATTTATGAGCTTTAAAAGTGCGATATGGATGGAACAACACATTGAAATCATACATAAGACAAAAATTTGAAATTAAAAAATTACTAAGAAAAAAATAAAAACACATCAAAATTAAATAATGTAATTTGTAATTTAAACTACTATACATAATGTGGGGCCCTATTGCACTAACCACGCTGGCCCACCACACGCGGCCCAAGGCCCGCGCCGAGGATAGTGCTAAGGTCGAGGACAAATGGGAAAGAACCCAGGACGTCCAAGGCCCGCGCCGAGGATGACCTGTCCTCAGGCACACCGACTTCGCTAAAGGGAAAATATCCCACCTCGGTTGAATATATTTCACCAACATTCTGACCACTTTAATGGTGAGGTGACCTGAAAACCCTAAAGCATCAGTCACTTCAACTATTGTAAAGCCTGCAAAGGCGGCTAGGAAATAATATAAAGCCTGCAAATACAGATGATGGGACAATCCCCTACGCCTAGAGGCTCAGATTATTGCCAGATGGACGGCTAAGATTAACCAAAAGAGACAATATATAGTTAAGGGATTTCCCAACAAAAGGGAGGGGGAAGGAAAAAGAAAAGGGATCCTGGGCCTGGGCCGAGGACAAGGAAGCTTCATAAACACTTAGCCAAATTCGGACACTGAGAATCCAATGGATCTCATGTCCTCGATTTTCATGATAAACTTTATACCGGTCATTGATTATTTCGGTGATGCCAAATTCTTGAACCCACTTCTCTACAAATTTTATTGTTAAGGGTCCGTTACAAATCGAGTCCCTACAATTGGCGCCCACCGTGGGGCCGAATTTGTGCGCTGGCAAGTATGGTGTTCGGTGTAAAGAAATCAAGGGCAACTTTTTCAGAAACAGTTTACCAAAAACGATACAATCTACTACAGCAACAATCGTTCAGAAATCAACAATCACAAGAACAAAAATATGCGAAAAATAGAAAGAGTAAAATCAAGTCTACCTCTTTTATTCATACATAAAGAAAATTTCATTACATCTCTTACAAGTGAAGCCCGTGGGGCTTGTTCTAAAGCTAACTACAAAGGCAGACGCTTGACAAAGCCGGCAGAGGAACAAATGGTGGAGAGCAACGATGGCAGAAGAACAAAAAAAAAAAGAGAGTAGAGGAAGAGATGAAGAACAAATATTAGAAAAGAAGTGAAGGACGAGAGGAGCAAAGAGAAGAAGAAGGCTCGTTGAAGAGCAAAAGAGAGAAGAGAGAAGAAGGATTAGAAGAAAGGAAAGCTACATTGGAGGTGGAAGAGGTCGCGGCACAGGACGGCGCCACTTCTGGGTTCCGCCTGATTTCCCTCCCACCCCCAATGCAGCTGGCTTGAGGGGTCAAGTACCCAAACCCAAGGGAAGGTGGTTACGTTCTTCCTGGATCCTCCTCCAGACGGCGAGGAGGGCTCTTCCTCTGGTTAGGTTGAAAAGAAGGAGAATCTTCGGATTTCCTATATACCCATCCCAGCGTAGCGGCCAGGGTTGGAGTGCCATCCTCGGCTCCTGATAGGGGATTTGCATCCCCAAGATCGCCCTTTCCAAGGGCCAACTTGTTCGTAGGGGTTCAGGCGGCTGTGTTTGGCAGAGCCTTTTTGGGGAGGTATTTTTGGGAGAAATTTGATATGGACGTTTGTCAAGTGTGAAGGAGAAGGTTGCCCTGGAAACGTCTTATATAGAAGGTGGGATATTGATGAGTGCCAATCTGCCATAAATCCCAGGGAGAAATTTTCGGAGGCAATGATGCCGCCCCAACTTCCAAGGGGCTTGCCAACCGTTAGATCCTCGTAGATCCATGGCTGGCATTAATGAGGGGACGCCTCATTAAACGAGAAGACACCGAAACGTCAGAACGCGTCACTCGGACAACCTAGGAGACGCCTCGTTATCTGAAGAATCCCACCAAACGAAGAGGCAAAACACGGCAAGGTCTTATCCTCCACCAACTCCAGCCCCATTTATTATTATTATTATTATTCTGCTCGAAGAATGTGATTATTTAATGCTTATTGTAAATTGTAGTAATGTAAAATTAAACGGCTACAAATAATCAGATAAAACTGATTAAAAAGAGAAAACTAGGTACTGGACAGAACCAAGGCATTGTATGGTCCTCGGACCCAAGCCTCTGGGGAAACCAGATACTTCAGATGATTAAAAAGAGAAAACTAGGTACTGGACAGAACCAAGGCATTGCATGGTCCTCGGACCCAAGCCTCTGGGGAAACCAGATACTTCAGATGATTAAAAAGAGAAAACTAGGTACTGGACAGAACCAAGGCATTGCATGGTCCTCGAACCCAAGCTTTTGGGAAAACCAGATACTTCAGATGATTAAAAAGAGAAAACTAGGTACTGGACAGAACCGAGGCATTGCATGGTCCTCGGACCAAAGCCTCTGGGGAAACCAGATACTTTAGATGATTAAAAAGAGAAAACTAGGTACTGGACAGAACCGAGGCATTGCATGGTCCTCGGACCCAAACCTCTGGGGAAACCAGATACTTCAGATGACTAATGAGATAGAGAAACTCGATACTTCCAGCAGGAAGAACATTTCACTATGAAAACTAAACGTTAGGGAAAACCAAGGTCTTGTATGGTCCTCGGACCCAAACCTACATGGGAACCAGTCACTATGAAACAATACAAACGCTGAACGAAACCAGGGTTCTTGTATAGGTCATGAGCTAAAAACTGAGGCGAAGCCAATTCCCTTCCAGGTGCCAAATAAACGAGTCCCATCAGGGACAAAAGCCATGAGAAATCGAGCGCTATAGCACGAACGACGCAAGCCTATCCATTCTCGGGCAACCCTTTGCACAAAAAGAAAGCTGCAAAAACAGCTGAAGTAGCGATAACACTGTCGGTACGGTAAAACCCAACAGACCGAGAAAAGGCGCCGAGGAAATCAAAATCCTCCTCCCCGCCCAAGGGGACGTGCAGCAGAATTTTGAGGGGCTATTGTGGGGCCCTATTGCACTAACCACGCTGGCCCACTACACGCGGCCCAAGGCCCGCGCCGAGGATAGTGCTAAGGCCGAGGACAAATGGGAAAGAACCCAAGACGTCCAAGGCCCGCGCTGAGGATGACCTGTCCTCAGGCACACCGACTTCGCTAAAGGGAAAATATCCCACCTCGGTTGAATATATCTCACCAACATTCTGACCACTTTAATGGTGAGGTGACCTGAAAACCCTAAAGCATCAGTCACTTCAACTATTGTAAAGCCTGCAAAGGCGGTTGGGAAATAACATAAAGCCTGCAAATACAGATGATGGGACAATCCCCTACGCCTAGAGGCTCAGATTATTGCCAGATGGACGGCTAAGATTAACCAAAAGAGACAATATATAGTTAAGGGATTTCCCAACAAAAGGGAGGGGGAAGGAAAAAGAAAAGGGATCCTGGGCCTGGGCCGAGGACAAGGAAGCTTCATAAACACTTAGCCAAATTCGGACACTGAGAATCCAATGGATCTCATGTCCTCGATTTTCATGATAAACTTTATACCGGTCATTGATTATTTCGGTGATGCCAAATTCTTGAACCCACTTCTCTACAAATTTTATTGTTAAGGGTCCGTTACAAATCGAGTCCCTACACATAACAACGCAGAAAAAAGAAGCAAAGGAACCAAACATGAAACGGCATCAAAGATTCATTATATATATATATATATATATATATATAGAGAGAGAGAGAGAGAGAGAGAGAGAGAGAGAGAGAGAGAGAGAGAGAGAGAGAGAGAATCCATCAATACAGCTAATTAGCAAAAAGTCATTGAAAACAAAAACTATATTGTGCTTTAGAAACCTATTATGATTTGTTGAGTGCTACATGGGGTGTTTGGTTCTGTTGTTTACACACTACAACACTTTCTAACCCACACGTATTTTCACAACACTTAAACAACGATACTATAAATCTTTTACCAAACGAGCCCACAATCTTTTAGGTTATTCTGTCCTTAAATATAGACAAAAAGGAGCACATTGTTCTCCAAAGTAAAGAAAGAAAATACCATCGTATATTATAAGGATAAAGTTTGACTATATTGGATGTGAATTTTAACAAATCTACTATTGGCTTACATTTTCTTCTTATATCTTCAATTCTTGTAAAATTTTTAGAATATCAAAGATTAATACCGCCGTATATTATAAGGATAAAGTTTGACTATAAACTTGATTGTAATTTAAGGCTACAATTCTACTCAATATCTTTTTATTAGATGTGAATTTTAACAAATCTACTATTGGATTACATATTTTTCTTATATCCTTCATTCTTGCAAAATTTATAAAAGATCAAAGATTAATAGCTATGTTATCAATTAAATGTTTAAATTTCAAATTTTTGTAGTCTAAAATTATGTATAAAAAATGAGTCTATGAATCAAATAGAAAATAATATCCGATTGACACGAAATTTGATGTGTGTTAAGAACATAAAATAAATATAATCAAACGGTTAGATTTTCAAAATATGTAATCATATTAATTTTTTTTTTAGTGAAAATTATATAGTCTTAAGCTACAACTAAATTTGTAGCCAAACTTTGTCTATATTATAATAAAATAGAATTTTGAATATTATAAGAATAAAATTTGGTTACAAACTTAGTAGTAACTATTAATCAGGGACGGAGCCATTCTTTGACTTAGGGGGGCCAATCCCCCCGCCCCCCATTTTGGAAAAAAATCAAGGAGTATATATATATATATATATATATATATATATATATATATATATTACAGATTTGAGCAATTTTGCCCAAAACAATTACACTTGCCCCCTAAGCAAAATCTTTTAAAAAAAAAGAAAGAGCCCACTAAAATTTACAAATCTAAAATCACAAGAAAAACAAATGGGTAAAGCCCAAAAAGTAGGCCTACAACAAAATCACCAAAATGGAAAGGCTAAAGAAAATTGAGTACAACCAGACAATTTACCCAAAACATTAGCCCAGTCCTTAAAAAATTTGAAACAAAACCAATCTGACATCAAATCATTCCATCAAATCGCCCCCCACCCCCCCCCCCCCCCCCCCAAAAAAAAAAAAAACCCTAACCCAGAGAGAGACACTAGTACTGAGACATAAGGCAAAGGGAATGAAGACTGAGACCAAAAATGTAGCAGCACGGCATGGCACGTCGGTAGCTGATCTGCTTCTGAGAGAGACTAAGAAAGCACCAGCACGGTATTTCCCTCTCTCATCTTAGCTGAGCAGAGGTAGAACCTTTTTTCTCTCTTAATTTTATTTTATTTTATTTATTATTATTTTTTTTCTGTTTTGTTGCTAAATGAAGAATCACTGTTTCTATGTCAATACTTTAACTCTCTTTTACTGTTTGGAGTTTGGAACCATTGGGTGTTTTTTTTTTTTTTTTAATTTTTTTTTATGAACTACCCGTATGCTGAATGGGTGAATTTTTTTATTTTTATAACATATGCCTGTATGAAGAAAGGAGCAACAATATCAATGAATAAAGAAGCAACAAATAATTAATGGTGGTGCTTGTCTTTTAGTGTTTTTTTTTAGTTGAGATGATTTGAAATTTTAATGGTTAGTTGTTAATATTTAATAAAGTTTGTTGATTGTAGTGTTATGCTATGTGCCTAGTGTTGTTATGTACATAACAACACTAGGCACATACCCCCCTAACTTGAACTTTGACTCTGTCCCTACTATTAATTACAACCTAATTTGTAGCTAAACTTTGTACATATTATAATATATAGAAAATTGGTTCATCTGGTTAAAACGAAGAGAATGATTTTAGGACGACATGATTCTTTATGAAAAGGTAAGATATAGAGATAGAAGTATGATGATTCAATTAACATACCCAGGGATAAGTGGGTAGGTGGACGTGCCCCAATCGTTCTTGACTGTGTGAAGGTCGGAGTGGCATACCCCACAATAAATAACTTTGAACCTTACGTCCTTCTCTCCTGTTGCCCTGCAAACATACGAAACCATTTTATTTAGCATAAACCAACAATTTAGAACAAAAAAAAAAAAAAAATCATTTTGGGGTCACAATTAATTTGACCCATACATTTTGGTAATAGTCAATTCGGTCATGATATTTTCAATTTGCAATCAATTTAGTTCCTATCGTTAACTTACTAACGAAAAATGCATACGTGGTAAATAATGTGCATTGTTAACATACAAGTGACTAAAATAATTATAAAAAATAGGCAAAAATACAAAGTGCACACTCTAAGTTTGACCAAATTTCATTTCAGCATTCTATCTTTGCTTTCAATTAATTGAATCCTTTAAGTTAAATGCTAGTAGTGCTGACCATTACAACATAGATATTTTCCGTTAATGAGTTAACGGTTGGAACTAATTAACTGCACATTGAAAATAATAAGAACTAAATTGATTTTTATCAAAATCTAGGGACCAATATAAGTGTAACCCCAAAATATTTTGGGACCAAAACAATACTTTTGCCAAAAATAAAAAAGAGAACAAAAAGGATGGATAATTAAAAAGGATGGATACTTGTTGATACTAGTTGACCAATCACTATGCGCACCACTATGATTAATTGATCAAAGAAATGCATTCTTATTTTGTTAATTTTTTTAAAAAATAATCTCATTTTTAAAAATAAGTATAAAATAACGAATATGTTTAGTAAAAAGAAATGAAAATAAGAATAAACAGGAGCTTTACTAATGTTCAAATGCTTGAAGGGAATTTGTAACTCTGATATTATCCATTCTTCTTTATAAGAAGAATTATGAGACGGTTGGAATCAAATTAACTACACATTAAAAATAATAAGAACTAAATTGATTTTTATCAAAATCTAGGGACCAATATAAGTGTAACCCCAAAATATAAGAACCAAAACAATATTTTTGCCAAAAAAAAAAAAAAAAAAAGGAGAACAAAAAGGATGGATCGTTAAAAGGATGGATTCTTGTTGATACTAGTTGACCAATCACTATGCGCACCACTATGATTAATTGATCAAAGAAATGCATTCTTATTTTGTTAATTTTTTTTAAAAAATAAGTATAAAATAACGAATATGTTTAGTAAAAAGAAATGAAAATAAGAATAAACAGGAGCTTTACTAATGTTCAAATGCTTGAAGGGAATTTGTAACTCTGATATTATCCATTCTTCTTTATAATAAGAATTCTGATTTAGATACACCTCCTATATTATTATTATAATTATCAAATTAAAACAATCAATTTCATTTGGAATAAAAGTATTTAGTAATTGAATGATCCAATTTCATTTTGATTGAGGAGGAAAACAAAAAGATTATAAAACATAACAAAATGATCCAATTTCTTAGGATAATCAAAATATGGGATTAAAATGGAAAACAAATCAAACAAGAATGGAGAGAGAGAGAGAGAGAGAGAGGACCTTCTTGAGAAATTGAAGGGAGAAAGGACCCCAGAAGAATCCCTGGCTGCCCAGCCAAAGGCCTTGTTGGGTTTCTCAACTTCTGGTGATTTCGCCATTTAGTTTTCTCTTTTGTCACACGTAGAAATTAAGCTGATATGAAACGATTGAAATGCAATGCCTAGGAATGAAAAATAAGTGAATGATCTTAAGCACAAATGTGCGTATATAGAGTAGTAGAAATAAGGGACGGTAGAGGGGTGTGGTGAGTCTGGTGACATATTGGCTTAGCAAATCGTAGTGAGACTAAGAGGTAGTAGGACATCACAAGGGGATACAAATTTCAAACTTTCTTGCAGACTACTTTTCTATACTCTTTTTGGAAAGGTAATTAGGTAAGGGAGAGGAATTTTTTGGTTCTCTTTGCTTATTTTTCTTGGTTCGCTTCTGGGAGAAGAAAAAATGTCAAAATCCGCACGTTTTTCTCTTGCCCACTGCCCACAAGTTATTTATAGATAATTAATAAATGGAAGTAAACGCAGTTACCCAATAAACATACTGCCCCAAATCTATAGATAATTAATACATGAAAGTAAAATAGCAATTGTTACCATTTTTTTTCTTTAAATTAAAAAAAATATTCTTTTCTCTCAATTAAATTTTTTAAGAAATACTAAACACTTTCACCATTAATGTTGTATATATGTTTTCCTTAAAAAAAAAAAAAATGAATTTAGTCTCTATCCTATACATCATATTTCAATTTGGACCATAACCTTCTAATTGTGTCAATTTGGTCCCTAAACTTTTAGTGTCGTGTCAATTTATTTACTGTCGTTATCTTTTGGATGAAAATTGATAACATATCAATCGGCCAAAATAAAATTTTAGTGTATTTTCACATCAATGAAAGCTAATTTTTTATTTTGGCCATTAGACGCGTCATCAATTTTAATCCAAAAAATAACGGCAAAGATTAAATTGACACAGTACTTAAAAGTTAGGAACCAAATTGACATAATTGAAAGGTTACCCAATTAACCTACTGCCCCAAATCTATAGATAATTAATACATGAAAGTAAAATAGCAATTGTTACCATTTTTTTTCTTTAAATTAAAAAAAAATATTCTTTTCTCTCAATTAAATTTTTTAAGAAATACTAAACACTTTCACCATTAATGTTCTATATATGTTTTCCTTAAAAAAAAAATAATAATGAATTTAGTCCCTATCCTATACATCATATTTCAATTTGGACCATAACCTTCTAATTGTGTCAATTTGGTCCCTAAACTTTTAGTGTCGTGTCAATTTATTTACTGTCGTTATCTTTTGGATGAAAATTGATAACATATCAATCGGCCAAAATAAAATTTTAGTGTATTTTCACATCAATGAAAGCTAATTTTTTATTTTGGCCATTAGACGCGTCATCAATTTTAATCCAAAAAATAACGGCAAAGATTAAATTGACACAGTACTTAAAAGTTAGGAACCAAATTGACATAATTGAAAGGTTACCCTATTAACCTACTGCCCCAAATCTATAGATAATTAATACATGAAAGTAAAATAGCAATTGTTACCATTTTTTTTCTTTAAATTAAAAAAAATATTCTTTTCTCTCAATTAAATTTTTTAAGAAATACTAAACACTTTCACCATTAATGTTGTATATATGTTTTCCTTAAAAAAAAAAATAATAATGAATTTAGTCCCTATCCTATACATCATATTTCAATTTGGACCATAACCTTCTAATTGTGTCAATTTGGTCCCTAAACTTTTAGTGTCGTGTCAATTTATTTACTGTCGTTATCTTTTGGATGAAAATTGATAACATATCAATCGGCCAAAATAAAATTTTAGTGTATTTTCACATCAATGAAAGCTAATTTTTTATTTTGGCCATTAGACGCGTCATCAATTTTAATCCAAAAAATAACGGCAAAGATTAAATTGACACAGTACTTAAAAGTTAGGAACCAAATTGACATAATTGAAAGGTTAGGGACCAAATTGAAATATAGTGCATAGGATAGGGACTAAACACATAGTTTATCCAATATTCTATTAAGAAAGTAATCAATGTGAGTGGAGATGAATTTATCTATTGTATTTATAAAACCTTAAAGGGTGGAAGTACTTTTCATTGAAACGTTTTGTTTTGTTTTTTTTGTTTTGTTTTTTTGTTTTTTTTTTTTGGTTGGGGGTGGGGGTGGAGGAAGGGGTAGGGCTGTGTTAAAAACTTATGAAAATAAAGGTTCAAGTAAATTAATTATTTTATGTGCAAAGTTTAGCTACAAAATGCTACAATCTTACTCAATATCTTTTTATAGAAGGTGAATTTTGACAAATCCACCATTGGATTACATTTTCTTCTTGTCTTCTCCATGCTCAAAACTTTAGAAAATTAAAGATCAATAGTTATGTCATAAATAAAATTTTTAAATTGCAAGTTTTTGTAGTTTTAAAATTATTCATAAAATATAAACTTATAGATAATATAGTAAATAACATCTGATTGACATAAAATTTGACATGTATATTAAGAATGTAAAGAACATGCAATATCCTATTAGACTTTCAAAATATTTATTAATGTTTATTTTATTGAGTAAGGTTGTACCTGGGGTGGCAGTTTTTATCCATATCCATGAACCCACTCATTACCCACCTTATTTAGATAAGTTTTAACCCAACCCATTTGAATATTTAGGTTAAATAGGTAAAGACCCATTAGGTTATTTAATTAATGTATTCTTAAAAAGGTTATTTAATTAATGGATAAACCCACTAATACTACTAAAACCCATCTAAAATTTAAATAAAAAACATAAATTCTAAATTTTTGAAAAATGACCGAAATACTACCAAAACTTAAAAAATAACCAAAATACCCTATGAAACTTAAAAATGACCAAAATATCCCTGAAACCTTAAAATTATCAAAATGATCCATTAGGTTATTTTGCTCATTTTAGAGATTTTGGGGATAATTTTGGATGTCCAAGGGTATATTAGTAATTTTGGAGATTAAGAGGGTATTCAAGTAGTTTTAAAGGTATTTGGATCATATTGGGTTAAATGGGTGGGTTACTAATTAAACTAGTCACTAACCCATGCGATGCACGGAAAAACTATTAAATATGAGTTAGAAGATTATTCAGTCACAGAATCTTCTATTTTTTCCTATTTGATTTGATGTATTCTTTCTATTTTTTCTCTCTCTCCTATCTTTATCTTTAATCTTTATTTAATTTTTATCTTTTTCTTTTGTCTACTGTAGAAGTTAATACCTGATTAAAAAAAAAAAATAACTCTACACTCTCAAGTGTCTGTTTAGGAACAATTTATTCAGTTGAAATTGAAATTTTTTTTCTAAAAATATCATAAATAAAGCTAAAAGGTAGCTGAAATAGTACCATGAGATCCATGAATAGTACCAAAAAATACAATGAGACCTATGAATAGTAGCAAAAATAAACTGAATAGTAGCAAAAATAAGCTAAATAGTAAAAAAAAAAAAAAATCTGGCTTTTTAAACTAAGCAGCAAGCTAAATGTATATCTATATATTAATTTAGTCTTATAAAAAAAAGATTTAGCTTACCTTCAGTACTTTTTTAACTGGAATCTCCTTTTATTTTAATAAGAAACTGACATATTACTTACTAACTAAATAAAAGGTGAAAATTAAAACTCACTACCACTTGCTATTATGTATTTAAAACAAAAGAAGATTTTCAGTTACAAAAGTATTGAAGGTAAGCTAAACCCATAAAAAAAATACTATATTTATGATTTATCTACTCTTCTACATGTTAATATCTTTCATTTTTCCTTTTTACTTTCTTCCCTTTTTTTTCTTCTCATATTATTTTCTCTGCCCCACAGTTGGCTTCAGCCACTAACACACGTTACCTCTCCACACTATTTGACACACTGCTCCACGTCCACAAAGGGTAAATAAAGATCTGATTTCAAATAAAAACATATATTTCACTCTCTTTCAGTCTTTCCTCATACAAGTTGCAGATCTCTCTTTGTTTCCTCATATAACTGGCAGCCATTGCATCAAGTATTGGTCCATAGACGAAGGTCTCTCTTAGCAGCAATGGTTGAAGTTCTTTCTACTTGGTAAAGGACTGTGTTTTGGTGTTTAAATTAGTACCAGTCAAAGTGCCGGTATGAAATATATCGGTGGTTTAGCCAGTACGGTGCCATATTCACTCCCTTGGTTGAAAGGCTAAGAAAAGAGAGAGAGGGTAGCTGCTTCGGAGGAGGAAGAAGAGAGATGAGAAGCGATAATTTTGTTTTTTTTTAAAGAAGTATCGGGATTTGTAATTTGTATTTGATGGGAAAAAAAAAGATATTTATTATTTGTTTTTAATAATGCTGATGTGTAAAAATGTGAGAGATCTAAAGGTTTCGGTTATATATATATATATATATATATATATATATATATATATATATATATATAAATGGGTAATTACACACCTAACTCATTTATGACCCAACCCGCTCATTTGCCACCCCTACCTTAGGCTAGAACCAATTTTGTAATTAAATTTTGTACTAATTTTATTAATAAAACAATATGAAATGTCACCCATAGAAATATTACTTACTAAGGAAACTCACACACACGATCAAAGCTAATGCAAAAATCACGGTGTTAGTCCATTGATGATAATTGCCTAATCATCCCAATCTTTATTTCGATCCCTCCAAACCAAAAACGTCATAGTGTTCTCCCTTTATGGCACTTGGATTCCTGCCCATGATGCAAAATTTATATAATAATAATAATAAAAACATAAAGCCTTACAATTTCCTTGTATGATTTTTTTTTTTTTTTTTTTTTTTAAATCATTCCAAACTTGCGTGATAGTTTCATTATCAATATTGTAAGCTACATCTCTTTCAAAATTTTAGTTAAATAAAAATTTTCCTGGCCTTTTCTTTTTGTTTGTAAGGGCCTAATATATTGTTAAGAGGATCAAAGTTTAAGGACAAAATTTGACTATGAACTTAGTTGTAATTTAAGGCCATAACTCTCACTAAAACAAATTAGCATAACTACATAATTTGAAAATCTAATTGTTAAATTGCATGTTTATTATGTTTTTAAAATAAGTGTCAAGTTTCATGTCAATTGGATGTTATTTATTATTCGATTCATAAACTTATTTTTTATGTATAATTTTATACTACAATAACTCAAAATTTAAATATATAATTGATAACATAACTATTGATTTTTGATATTCTTGAAATTTTGCAAGCATGGAAGATGTATTAAAAAAAAAAGTAATCTAGTGATGAATTTTTTAAAATTTACATCCAATAAAAAAAATTAAAAAGGGTTGTAACTTTAGACTACAACCAAGTTTGTTGTCAAACTTTGTCTAAAGTTTAATTATGTTGGGCCTAGAAAAATTTAGGGTGGTCATAATTTTTTTAAAATTTATATATAATAATTTTTTTTTTCCAGGTCAGGGTGGTCTAGTGACCACCTTGGCTTCAATGTGAAGCTACCCCCCATCGACCTCCAAGCAAGGTATTTGTGGTACCTTCTGGGGCCTTGGTTCATGATAAAGGCAACCCCTAGGGTCGGCTCGAGGCCTAAGGCCCCTTATTAAGAAAGACCTCCAAATTTGGGGCAATAAGTAATTTAGAAAAAAAATTGTGAGTAGTATATTTTTTGCTCTACTCTTAAAAATGTCCAAAAATTGAGATATATTATAAATATACAAATTTTATTATATAGGACTTCCAAATTAACATGTCACTAATCACATGAATAATTCAAAATACCCATTTATTATCTTGTTGAAGTGCCATCAATCACATTTATTGGCACATCAATTTGTAAAACCTATTATATTAAAATTTGTAGTAGCATTTGTATTATCCCAAAAAAAAATTGTGGATGAAAAATGTTAAAGCTATTACAAATTTTATTACAAAAAAACTGATAAATTGATGCGACAAAAATATGATTACTGTCACTTAAACAATATAATAAATAAATATTTTAATCACTTTTTTTTTTTAATTGGTGACCTATTAGTTTGTAAGACCTATGTAGTGAAATATGTAATTTCTCTATTATAGCTCAAGTAAATTACTCGTATCATATTAAAAAGTATGAATAATGAATTTTAAATAAAAAATTTTAATTTAAAACATTAACTAAGTTAATAGTAAATAAACTAAATATTATACAAGTGATAGTTAAAATATAAAACAGTCATTTAAAATTATCGTCTTAGGCCTTAAATTGTATTGAGCTGGCCTTGACGCCCCTTCAAGAACGCCTTGGATTCACTACAAGAAAAACAGATTATTGCGGCGGGCCAAAAGCGCCGCTAAAGGTACATTTGACCTTTAGCGGCGGGTGCTATTGCGGCGGTTCCTCCTACCACTGTTGCGGTGCCGCTATAGATCTATTACGACAGTAACAAAAAACGTCGCAATAGATCTATCATTTAGCGGCGGTTTTGATCTATTGCGGTGGATAGAAAACCGCCGCTATATGACGTTAGAATTCGGGTCAATTGACCTTTTAGCAGTGGGATATGTGCGCCACTATAGGTGACAATGTTTAGTGGCGGGCAATAAGCGCTGCTGTAGGGCTTCATGTACAACTGACCATATGCACCTTTTCGTAACCACCACTATATGTGTGAAGCTTTAGCGGCGGCTATAAACGCTACTATAAGGTTTCAATTATAATATAATTTTAGACCTTTAGCGGTGCTTTTTGCCCGCTGCTATAGGTTAAATTTTTTCCCCCCTTGGGTTTAAAACCACAGTCCCATTACAAACAACTTGTAATAATTTTAGTTCTATTGAAACAATACCACAAATGTAACTAATTAACAACACCACAAATGTCTCCAAACTAACATTATATTAACTTAGGAATATATTATCAAATACATAACATTGTCTATAACCATCATTAAAGTTTCAAACTAATACCATAATCAAAGTTCCAAAGTGTTTACAAATATCCTCCAACACTTGCAAAAAATGCGGTTGTAGCAATGAAGTTCTTTATACACAAAAGAGTCCTTGAACACCAAGATAAAATCTATAAGCTTCTTTGGTGATGGGATGTAGTTGATGATTTTTGGATAGGTGGAGATTGTTGGACCGGAGGAACATCCTACATACAAATTATTATTACTCAATAAGTGCATATAAATGGAATAGCATGACAAGAAAATATTACCAAGGCAAAAAATGGGAACAAGTTCAAACAGTGTCCTATATATATATATGATCTAACTGATTTGGATAGAATTGTAGTGCTACTTAACTGAGGGCTCTTGCAAAAGTCATATCAGCTAATAGCTAGCATCCAATCTATTTTCAGCATTGCACAGAACATTTGATTTCAAATGGCTAACTAAAGAAATTAAGTGCACTTGGTAAATAAATATCAAATGGCTAACTAAAGAAATTAGCATAGTGTAAAATATAGTCAATAAACTAGAGGGGCATGCGTAAAAAATAAACAAGTACAATCATCATAAAAATTGAATACTCAGACATGTTAAGGTCTCTATTATGGAAAATAGAGTTCCACCATTTCTAAGAATTGAATTACTTTTAATAAGTCTTTAAAGTAAATGTTGGAAGGTCCAATAGTTAGGGCATGTTACTATGTGAAACTAGAAATCTCAAACCAATAAAAGTTGTGGTTTTGCAAACTAAAATGGCATAACTGGTTGCTTGGTTTCAGAACAATTTGAAATGGGATAAATGCTACTAGCCAACTACATACCATACATGCTAGCTACTATAATTAGGGTGGAATGTAACTTATCAAAATAAAATAAGGTTTTCTAAAGACAAAAAAGCAAAGAACCTAACATACTACAAACTACTACTATCATTTAATAGCATCCAAAACTGTAAACATGCTATAAGTATGTCCATCACATTCCAAAGTAGGCTAAGGAGAGTAGCATCATATCTATGCTAGCCTAATTGACTAGTCAAGTGACCCAACAACCAGCTATGTTCCTAAGAAAACAATAAATTTAAATGTATACAAAAGTTATCCACACATTTGATAACTATAACATCATTACTAGCAATATTCTTTAGGAATGGACATCTCTTTAAATATCCCATTTCATTTTAGTGTTCCTTATGTGTGAAAAAGATAGAGAGAAGCCCCTAAAATGAATTAATCGAATAAAAACAACTCAACAAGAATCATCCAATATTAAACAAAACAGTCAACACTCCCAATATCTTCTAAAACCACCTTATATCTCCATGCAAGCCACTTGCTTGCCCCAATTCAACAGCCCACCACAAACACACAGAGAGAGAGAGAGAGAGAGAGAGAGAGAGAGAGAGAGAGTACCTTAAGTCTAACACAAACAAGTTCATTTGCTTTGTTCATGTTAGGTTCTAAGGTCTTAGGATTTTATGTATTTAGAACTCTAATTTGTAATGTTGGCAAACCATGATCAAAACAATGTATTTAGTATTGTTTAAGTTTGCTCAAGTTGGTTAAATATTGTAAAGTTGGAATCGAGTGACTGCAGAAGCATTGGGGCTTCTCGGCCTGGCTCGATCGATCGAAGGTTAG
Source organism: Quercus glauca (assembly GCA_023736055.1). Lineage (NCBI taxonomy): Eukaryota > Viridiplantae > Streptophyta > Magnoliopsida > Fagales > Fagaceae > Quercus > Quercus glauca. The sequence goes on from CM043320.1 coordinate 36,394,139, forward strand.
ACTCGATCAATCGAAAGTCGGCCCAGATGCGTTTTTCTGCAGAATTCCAACTCAGCTCTAACTCTTTAAACGTTTAGGGTTTTATGTTTTTGCCCTAGGTATATAAGGCAAACCCTAGCCACGTTTTTCAGAGTTGCACAAGTTGTATTGTTGCTCATACATTGCGGTTTTGTGTAAATCTCTTGTGAGATCTAGAGGAGCTTTCCTTTACACAAAGCTTAGGGTTTTCAAGATTGAGATCACTTCAACATCTTGATGATCAACTTGGTTGCTTCCTTTGAAGCTTAAAGATAAACAAGCGAGGAGCTTGTAGCTGATTGAAGGGATTCAAAAAAAGAAGTAGTCCGTGGATTCGGAGCTTGCACGTGGTCGTGTTAGTAAGTTCTACTGGTGGGTAGCATTAGGAAGTCGAGCGGGGAGCTTGTAAGTCCTTTTGTATGAACTTCGATTCTTTCATAGTGGATTCAGGTTTGCCTTGAGGATCGGTGGGTAAAATCCTCCCCAGGTTTTTTACCGGTTTGGTTTTCTTGGGTGATCATATCTTGTGTTATTTATTATTCCGCTGCTTTATATGCTTGATATGATTATTTGATTGTTTTAACCTAGAATTGTTTAATTTGACTAAGTAACAACTTGGCTAATTAATCTAGGCTACGCAATCTAATTGTGGTTTAAGGGGTCTAAATCTCCAACAGTTCACACGAACTTGTAATGCCTCTTCCTTTTGCAATCTGCCAACAAGGAAAGAATATATACAAACACAATAAAATTATATTTGTTTTGCTTTAAATGTAGATTAGAAGTGGTTTAAATGTAGATAAAATGCATTAAGACACTTTATATATATATATATATATATATATATATATATATATATATATAAGTAAAACTATTAGCAAAGAATAAAGATTATAATAGAACTAGAAATTTGTGGGAAATGAACGTCTGACTAAGGCAAAAAGAAATCTACAAAGTTGAAACAAAAAGACTGATGGACTTACCTTAATAGTGTCATAGTGGTTCCATCCAACCTCAGATGAAAGCTTGCCTAACAAACAATACTTATGTCTAGCCTGAAGCCTCAAAACCATCAAGAATGACCATCCTTTTGATCTTATCATACGGAATAAATTTAAATATGAATAAACATCAAATCCTTTTCATTAATTAATCTAATTTAGTGTTGAATTCCTAACGACCCTACCTCAATTCCTACCTTTAACATATAAGACTCTTACTAAAGTAACAGTCATTGTTGCAATTCTTATGCCTAACAATTCAGGTTAACAGTATAGTTAGTTGGCAAACCAGTCATGGAACCTCAATTATCATGGAAAATGCATAACTAGGTTTCATGCTAGAAACTTAAATAAAAGCAGAAGTTCTGATTTTTATTTCTATTTTTATTTTTTTGTATCCCAGCTTGTCTTCCCATTATGTTTTTGTGGGATGACAGCCTACATGATAGCCTCCAATAACCCCACACCATCCTCCCTCTCTTATTACCTTCAACAAACCTTTTGCTAATAATAAATTTTTATGACTTGCTAGACGTAATAAATTCATTCACACACCCTTTTTGAGTATAGGATTTAGATTATGACTTGCTAGACGTAATAAATTAATTCATTGTTAATCATTGCCCTTCTTGCATTGAAAAATTAGTTGTGTTTTACAAGAAACCTTAACTCATCCCATAAATAGAATGGGTGTACTAATTGTACTTTAATCAATGTTACTATGATATTAGAATTTGTATGGATTTTTTTATTATTTACTATTATTATAATTTATGTACTTATAAAATATAAAATTATGTTAACCATTTCAATTTTTTGGGTCATATTTATTAAGCAAGTGAAGCAAGTTGTCTTTACTTAGACACTACTCCAATGAGGGTTATGTTAGGAATGAGGGGTTTTTGACATGATTTTTAAATGGATCATGTTTGTGTCAACCCATGTAATTGAATCTCTCTACCTTGACACGACTCTAACAATACCTTGTTGTACTTGTACCACACTTGTAATTATATTTACCTTACCTTTATACAACTCTAGCTAGGTTAATGGCCTATAAGACAACCGTACAGTTATTTACACAGCATAGTAATATGGTACATGTCAAAATGTTTGAAGAAAGGTGTGTTGGAGATCACAATGAATAGGAAAAGAAAATGAAGAAATAAGCCCCTGTAGTTACAACATTACATATATGTTTGTTCTCCATCTCTAAACATTCAAGAGAAAAATATAAATAAATTAAACAAACACCTCTTTACAATGTCATTTTACATATTATTTATTTCTTTATTCATATTTCAAGACCCAAACCCTAAGCATCCACCTGTTTTAAGGAATACCTTCACAAGATACAACTTATTAAATTTTGACTTTCTTTGTGACAGAATTGAAAGAAACCAATTTTAAACACACTTATTACCATACTCATGTCAAAAATTTAAGTAATACAGCAGCACAATTTGAATATTAAATATGGATATCATTGTAAATGTAAAGAGTACCATGATGGGAATGTCGAGGCTGTGATTCGAAGATGATGACACTATATTGTGAAGATGTTGAATTGTTGTGGATGACCTGGAAGACATTGAGATGAAAGATGACTTGTGATGAAAGGTCCTGTTGTTGGGTCTAATACCACTGGAGAAAACTGCAAAGTGTTGCTGATGGTTCACTTTTAGCAAGGACACCATTCTCTGCAAGATATAGGGAGGTGCATGAGGCTTAGTAGGCACAATTTAAAATTTAAAAATTTTTACTAAAATGGATCCTTTAAAATGGTAGTATATCAAATGAACACCTGAAAAGACTGCTTGATCAAGTTAGTCCAACTCTTGCAACTCTCCAATAATATTTCTCTCATTTGTCCAAAGACAACAAGTGATAGCTATTAGTATTTCATAACAATGGTTCACGAAACATTCAATCATATTCATTGTCAATACAAAATTAAGGTAATAGGAATCCATGACCGATAGTTAATTAAAATTCACAATACTTTCAAATTAATTTAAATTCCTAAGCCGCATTTAAAAATTCCTCTTTCCAAATCTCACTTAGTAATTTTTATCAAACAATTTATATTCCACTAGATTACAGTGTACAAAGGTCATTGATAAATTTTTATTAAATGAATCTAAATGGGATACATCCACCGTGCTGTGCACTTTATGATTACATCAAGGATGCCTTCCAACCATAGTACCATACATCCATAGATTCAATAACCCTTGCATTGCATTTCATGTCACACTTAAGCCGATGAGGACTTTGGTCAGACAGATGGTGTTCATCTTGTACAAATAATAATAATAATAAAACTAAAAGCAAGAACTAACATAATATCAAGTGATGATGCACAAAAAATTGTCAGTGATTTGATCATTCACACGTGTCAATGGGTGCACCTAAAGAACAAAAGAGATGAACCAATCAAAGGGCAGCAGTGGGGTACCGGCCAAAGTCCCTCCAAAGTTTAAGCCAAAAGAGAGATCCAACAATGCTAGAGAATATGAGCTTTAGAGAAATTGTGCGTACCTTTGTGAGAGAGGGTTTTGGGGGTTATATAGTGGTGTAGATTTGACCTGAATTTCATGAGAAGGAAGGCATTTCCTTATGGGGAGAACTCTCCATCAAATTTCTAGATTTTTCGGGATGGTCTTCCTTGTAGATGACCCTAAATTATGGTTGGGCGTACGGTGCAAGGCTTTTCCATAGTAGGATTCTTGATGAGCACTTCTAGCCACGTGGGAGCCACAAGAGTATCCACTACAAGAAAATGTATTTTTAGTGACGAAAATTTTCGTCACTAAAAGTCCAGTTTTTCATCACTAAGAACCTTTAGTGACGAAATTGGACTTTTAGTGACGAAATTCGTTTCGTCGCTGTAGCCCCGTCGCTAAAAGTCTTGGCGACTTTTAGCGACGAAAAATTTCGTCACTAAAAGTCCAATTTGGTACTAAAAAAAAACTTTTAGCGACGAAAGTGTTTTGTCGCTAAATGTTTTCCTTGCTAAAAATAGTATTTAGTGACGAAAATATTTCGTCACTAAAACCATTTCAGTTTATTAAATCATATTTAGTGACGAAAAATTTCGTCACTAAAACTATTTTCGGGTACATATAGTGACGAAAATATTCGTCACTAAAACTATTTTTAAGAAAATCCATGCACATATAGTGACGAAAATGTTCGTCACTAAAACCATTTCTTACAAAATTCCACTGCATTTAGTGACGAAATATTTCGTCACTAAAACAATTTTTTGTTGCCATATTTGTGATGAAAAAATTCATCACTAAAACATATTTTCTGTTTTTATTATTTTCATGAGGTTGATATTAACCTGTAACCTATCATTACATTATTCAAACCTCACATTTGATTAACACATTTGTTTCAACAACACATTCCACAAGTTAAAATTAAAACAAGTATCAAATTCAAACTCCTTCCATACAATAATTGTTTGCAACACATACAATAACTTAAAATGTTTTATAACAATACAAGAAATGTAGCATAATATAATTAGAACCCCCTAAAGCCAAAAGATGTCCTCATATGTCTTCAAATAATACCAAAAGTAATCCCCTAAAGCCACCAATAAGAAATCTGTACAAATATAAAAACACTATTACATTAAAATCATAAAGTAAAAACATTAACTATATTATAAAAAAATTTCTAACAATTAGTTTCAAATGATACATAAAAAATGAAGTGTTACCTATAAGTGATTTAACTTGAAGATGAACCACCCCCATAGTTAAAACCGTCATCATAACCCTTGCTCCTCAAAAAATTAAGAATATTCTTTTGGATCTCATCTTGCTTAGCTCGTGCCTCTTGCTCCTTAGCTCGCGCCTCTTGCTCCCTAACTCTTGCCTCTTTGAGCTCAATTATCTCATTTTCTAACCGATGAATATACTCTACCGAGGCACTAGATGAGGCAGTGGTTACTAGAGAAGAAGAAGGTCTCATGCCAAGTCCTTTTACAATACCAGATTTTTTCTTAAAAACCAAGTTTGAGATTTCCTCTTGTGTAAGGGGAATTGCATTAGGATCTTGACAATGATCCTCTTGCACTTTAAGAATAGTTTCCTACCATTTGAAAGAGGAAAAAAAAAAAAAACAACAATCACAACATTAATACTACATATGTAATAACTTTACAAACATGATAAGAATGGAATAATAGGGATGGAATGATACACATACGTATGTCGCTTCATCGTCATGGTGTATCCACTTATTTGTGTTTGGATTAAAATGAACATCTTTGTAAACTTTTGCCAATTCAGGAACTTGACCGCCATTATTATTTGTCTAATTAATTAACATTTGAGTGTTAGTTATTTATAGTTAATTAATCACAACATGTAATATACTAAGGTTTAAAAAAATGAAAAAACATGCACCTCCTCATCAACCCTAACGGCAAGTGCCTTTGTCCCGCATCTATGTTTGCCTGAAGTTTTGCTTCTATTTTCAGAATTAATTCTTTATTTTTCCTAATAAAGAACATTCAAGATATTTATTAGATCATGAATAAATTAAGTATACATTTACTTTATCTAAGTATTAATCTAATCATTTGACAACATAATATAATAAATATTGGATAATAATAATATACGCATAAATAATTTATCAGCCAGTCCTTATTGGTCCATCTCCCTTCAATGAGTCCAGTCCATTTCTCAAGTGTGACATTCTTTGGCGGGTGGCTTTTTGCATAGTCTTCATCATGAGATTGTACAAGCTTCTTATAAGTCTGATACAACTTGTTAGAGCCGCTACTCAATAATCTTCCACATTTTGTATTTACTGTTTTCGTTACTAAGTTGGAATCTCCTTTAAGCTCAAACTGATCATGTAAAATGAAGTATATATGTATTATAAAAAAATTATTATATGAATTAATATACTTAGTAATAACAAAGACGAGTTAGATGTTATTAATATAAATTTATCGCGATATTTTGAAGCACCACATCTCTAGTAGCAGCATCAACATTTTTCCAATTTTTTACGTTGTAACTGGGCAAATTACTTCGCACTTGTACACCAATTTGATTGACAAGCTTACACGCATTCTGCCCAACAGGAGCATCATACTCTGCAGCTATACGTACTGGTAGTTTACCACTTTTTTCAACAAGTGCCCGTACTGCTATACCACGTGTTGTTCCATGGGTATTTCTGTTAGCAGATCCTATTTAAAAATTATCAATGTTATAAAATTATACATTCTATGTACATTAAGTATAATCTCAATAGTAAAGACAAGGTGCAGTTGCAATTAAGAATGTTCTATGTAATTACCAGTCGCGCAGGTTAATGTGTCTGTAGCCTTCACACTCGAAGAACTTTGAGCAGGACTTCAAGAGGTGTTTCTGTAGATTGAATCGTAGATTGGACCACCGGGATAGATGCCTCACCTCGCGAGCGTGTAAGTCATCCTGGTGCCATCTGTAACTAGAAACATACATATAATGGAACAACAAAGTCATTACAAATAATTGAACAACAAAGTTATTATCTATTGTACCCTATGGAACATCTATTGTACCTTATGGATTAAAGAGTTAGATGACTCAACATCATTCTCATCGTCACCAATAGGTGGTACATAATCATCATCTACCACAACGCTAACTCTATTTCTTTTCCCTTTTGCACAATTGGACTGAGCAGAATCCTTTAGAGAAGTTGAGATGTGCTTCAATCCCAAAGCATCAATTATCTCTTGGTTTTGTCTCATTCTATTCAATCTTGCCATCTCATACCTCGGTATATTATGAGTGTATTTGGCCTTTTTGCGCATTTTTTTGAAACTATGTATTGACATGAAAGATAAGTACAATTGCTACTAACTTAACATTATAGTCCACACTATTATCCATATCAAGCAATTTGCAAGTGCAAAATTTGAACACAATTGCTACTAACTCAACACAACAAATGACCACATTAATATCCATATCAAGTTCAAGATAAGCACAAAACATCTCAATAACAATTACTACTAACTTTACATATTATAGTCCATACCATTATCCATATCAAGCAATTCACAAGTGCTAAATTTGAACACAATTGCTACTAACTCAACACAACAAATGACCACATCAATATCCATATCAAGTTTAAGATAAGCATAAAACATCTCAATAACAATTGCTACATAGACAAGCATAAAACTTTAAGACAAGCATAAAACTTTGAGACAATCACATAACATTTAAGACAATTGTTATAAACTCTACATATCATAATCCATATCAAGATCAACATCAGGTATGTCATGCTCTTCATTTTGATTAGCATCTCTTGAAGTTCCATCTTCAGGAATAACCTCAGTTTCAACATCACCCATATAATACTCAATAATATTGTCTTCAACATTGATAGGGACAATATCAACAATTGCTTCTTGTTGGAATGCGTCACTATCTTCTGTATTATCATTGGATTCTCTGCCCCTGACTTTTGGGACATCAAACACTCCCTTATGTTGGATGCATTGCACAATTTTCCAAGGGTCACGCAATTTTGTATCTTGAAGGTAGAAAACTTGTTTCGCTTGATTAGGAAGTATAAAAGGGTCATTTTGATACCATCGACTTGTAACATCAATGCTCGTGCAGTGTGCATCGGTTCTTATCGTTCTCCTTCGACCATTGGTACTAGTATTATACCATTCACACTGGAACAAAACAACTTTATGGCGAAACATATACTCTAATTCCCAAATTTTGCATACATGACCATAGAAGTCGTGCATTTCTCTCTCATGGTCCCTTTCGATACATACACCACTGTTTTGGGTTACACGACGATTGTCTAGGTCCCTTGTATGGAACTTTACACCATTGACCATACAAATGCTGTACTCCTTCACATACAGCTTAGGACCATTTGCTAATGATCATAACTGTTTAGTAGCTTCTGATGACTTGTTAACTTTCAATCTATTCATCTATAATGACATACAACAAATGATATCCTATCAGTAATAAGCAATGACAAATAAATTTAAATGTTTAAATTTATTAGTGTATGATTAAATTTCAAATGTCTTACACGTTCTTTGAACCACTTGGGAAACTCTTGTCGTTGGATTTGAGTTATAGCTTCTCCAGTAAGATTATGCAATATGTTTTTGTGTTCGCTGTTAAAAATAAAATGATTTATTTTCAGCTAAGCATTGCAAATAATATTCAAAATTTGATTAAACAATATATACATATGAAATCACATACTTTAAATAAGGCTCTAGCTCAGGACTATTATACAGCAAGTACCAATGAGCAGTATCAAGCAATGCACGAGACAAGTCGCCATCATTCCGCCTACCACCTGTAGGTCGGGCAGTCTGTGAAAAAACTATCAATCCTTCGCTAGATTCACCAAAATCTTCATTTCTTTCTCTTCGGTTATGCATAGTTTCGATCCCATCAATATACAAAGACCAGTTGTTAATACATTCTTTAAGAATGTAAGCCTCTGCAATCGAACCTTCTAGTCGAGCTTGGTTGGAAATGTATCTTTTCAATTTTTCAAGGTACCTACGAGGAAAAAATACACACAGAATGTGATTTTATACCATGTGGGAAAAATGCAATTGATGAATGCATCAAAAGATCTAGTTACCTTTCAATTGGATACATCCACCGATATTGTACCGTGCCTCCTAGAATTGCTTCTCGAGGCAAGTGAACAGCAAGATGGACCATAACATCAAAGAATGCTGGAGGAAAGAATCTCTCAAGCTTGCATATTATAAGAACTATACGTTCTTCTAGTTTCTCCAATTCACTTCGCTTTAAGGTCCTTGAGCATAAGTCTTGGAAGAAGTTGCCCAACTTAAACAATACAATACAAATGTCTTTATCTGCAAACTCTCGCAATCCAATTGGAAGAATTCGTTGTAGTAGCATATGACAGTCGTGACTTTTCAAACCAGATAATCTACCATTTTTTGCATTCACTGACCTTGATATGTTGGCTGCATAGCCATCCGGATACTTAACTGATTTTAAAAAGTCATAAAAACCATCCCTTTCATTGGGACTTAATGAAAAGAAAGCTCGAGGCTTGTCATATGATCCATCAGGACGTTGTTTCAAATGCAACATGTGCCTGAAGTTCATATTTTGCAAGTCTATCCGAGCCTTGTCAGTGTCCTTGTTTTTCCCATCAATGCCCAACAAAGTATCATAAGTACTCTCACTAATGTTCTTCTCCACATGCATGACATCAATGTTGTGTTTAAGTTTCTTATTTTTTCAATATGGAAGCTTATACAAAATACTTGCTTTTGACCAATTTGGCTCCCCAATAAGTTGTTTCTTCTTGTTACTTGGATGCTTTCCTAAAATAATATTTGGCATTCTATCTAGCTACTCTTGTATCGTTTCTACTTGTAACTCTAAAGATCTCTTCTGTTTCTCTGGTAAACCATTATGCAACCGACTATGTCTCCAACGATGTTCCATAGGTAAATAAGCTCGATGGTTAATGAATCCAATTTTACTTTCCAAAGCTTCTGAATATGGTTGATCATTGCAAGTGTAACAAGAATGATAACCCTTTGTCCTCCACCCGGACACGTTACCAAATCCAAGATAGTCATGTATTGTCCACAACAAAGTTGCACGCATCTGAAAATGCTCTTTACTATAAGCATCATAAATTTCTACACCTTTTTCCCACAACTCCTTCAACTCATCAACCAATGGTTTCAAATAAATATCAATCTCATTCCCCGGTTGATGGAGACCGGGAATAAGCAAGGACAACATAAAATATGGCTCCTTCATAACCAACTAAGGCAGTAGATTATAGGGGATAAGTATGACAGGCCACATACTATAGTTGTTGTTCATATTCCCAAAAGGATTAAATCCATCTGTAGCCAACCCCAACCTTACATTGCGAGGTTCAAGGGCAAAATCAGGATGTTGCAAATCAAACTCCTTCCATTCCTTATTATCAGCGGGATGCCTCATTATCCCATCATCCACACGTTTGTCTATATACCATCTCATGTCCTTAGCTCTTTGGCCTGACATGTACAATCTCCTCAGTCTCAGTGTCAACGAGAAGTAACGCAATACCTTATGAGGAATCTTCTTACCTTGGGTACGTGTATCTTTGTACCTAGGCGTCTCACACACTGGACATTTATCAAGGTTTTCATTTTCCTTCCAAAATAGTGCACAATCATTTTTGCATGCATCTATATGCTCATATGACATGCCCAAGTCATGTAATATCTTCTTTGCTTTATAAGTTGACCTTGGAACCAAGTTACCTTTCGGTAAAACCTTTGTCAGCAATTCTAGCATCATATCAAATCCCTTATTACTTAAGTTCGTCATTACCTTTACATTCAACATCTCAATAACAAACTTCAAAATACTATAATTAGTGCAACTTGGATACAACTCACGCTTTGCATCTTCCTCAAGTTTGTCAAAATGACGTACCTCCTCATCTTTAGTTGCATTTCTTGGTTCCCCTCTAATTCGGTTACCTACCAAGGTATCGATACCATCCATTTGATCACCATCCGATATTTCATTATCATGAATGTTCTCGGTCAATACACGAGGTTCTACATGATTATACCAATTAATGTAAGATTGCATAATTCCACGATGAAGCAAATGGATATGTACGGTTTGAGGAGATTGTCGATAGCAATTCACACAGTGAATACACGGGCATGGAATATCACCACTCAAGTCTAAAACCGCTTTTGCAGAATTAATAAATGCATTGACCCCTTCAATATATGGATGACTTAATCTGCCATCGGGTGTCTTACCCATTGTTATCCAACTTTTATCCATGTTTGACTACAATTATAAGATGAATCCTACTTTAGTAAAATAAGAACAACTCATGCATAATGTATTCTAACATCTAAGTCTATAAGCTACTTAGATAAAGTTCTATTACATTCATGAATGTACAAGTCTATATTAATACTTAAACAAATATACATTGCACATACAAATATACACTCCCAATATATATTTAAACCACCTTATAACACCATGCAAGCCACCTGCTTACTCCAACACAACAACCCACCACAAAATCAATCACAAACATCACAAGTATAGAGTGTTTATAAGTATTGATATCGAATAAAGTAATATTCATCACATCTAATTAACAAGTTTCATTCACATTTGCAAGAAACTAAAAACACTCCCAATATGAATGTAAACTACCTTATAACACCATGCAAGCCACCCGTTTGCTCCAACACAGCAACCCACCACAAAACTAATTATAAACATCACAAGTATAGAGTGTTTATAAGTATTGAAATCGAATAAAGTAATATTCATCACATCTAGTCAACAATACTCATTCACATTTACAAGAATTGAAAAACACTCCCAATATGTATTTAAACCACCTTATAACACCATGCAAGCCACCCGCTTGCTCCAACACAACATACCACCACAAATCCAATTTCCAACATCACAAGTATAGAGTTTTATAAGGTTTTCAACTAAAATTTACTTACTTTGCTCAAGCTAAGCTTACAACTTTCAGAAAAAATCCAAAGTTATTGTAAACAATATGTATTTAGCCTGCAAAAGAAAAGTTAAATTTATAAGTACTTCAATCTTTATAACGAATAGCTCTTATGGAATCCTTATGAAAGGGCTCAAGGACTGTAGCACACCTCAATTACTTAAGGGGTAAAGCAAATAAGAAAGTAAATGAAACTAATTGTGATTCAATAACTTACTTGTTCTTCACTGTAGAAGACCAAACTTTTATCATGCAATCCAATGAACTAGAGAACAAATACTTATCCAATGAACCAGTATCATTAAACACTGCCAATTTTCATGATCCCAAACCTGAAACAAAATAAACTTCATGCTTAAGCAAACACCAACACATTATTAAACAATAAACACATACAAAAAGATTCTAGACTAAGGAAATAGCCTAGTCTAGAATAATTGTTATTTTGAATGGCTTTTAATCTATAAATCTATTTAATAGGAAGATTATTAATATAGGAATATAAGAGTAGTAACAATACGCCGAAGTCCGTATGAGACCTATTGAACAGGTTGCCATTGCTTTGAGCAGACAAAATAGAGGAAAAGAGAGAGAGATTTTGAAGAAAGAGAGTTTGCGATTCTAATTGGTTCTTCTAGTCATGTAGTAAATTTTCCTCAATGAGTTGTCACAATATATCAATTATTTTTCAGTTTATGCTTGCACATTCCATTGTAGTCACTAGTCATATCACTTCCAATCCCTAAGTTTCAATGGTTGTAGGAGATATTTCAAAAGAAGACCTAGCTATTAGTGAACATAGTCTAAAAACAACAAGTGCTTTTAACAAGTGAAAGGACTAGATTCAGAATCACCAAGTGTCATTTAACAAAAATAGATAAGAGAAAACTGGATCTCGGAGGTAGAGAACAAACTTGTTTTGAGCATTGCTTCTCAAGTTTCCAATAGTTTCATTCATGAACCATGAAATATAGTTAGACCATTATAGTAAAAAGATTGATAAAACACCTTTTTAACACACAGTAATGTTTCCCTTTTAACATGATACTGGTCACAAGAACATATATACCATCAAGGCAAGAACATGGCATAAATTATATAGATAATATATTCATGGTTTGACATTTTTATTTCATCATCTTTCTAGTAAAAATATTAAAATGATTCAAATTCACATACCTCAAATTTCTCAAACAGGCCAATAACAAATGTGTGGTACTTTTTAAGAAATTCGTCTGCCTCTGCCACTGAGCTTATTCTAATAAGAGGTACACCAGTTTTTTTCCTTGCCCAGATCACTATTTCTTCCCTGAATAAAAATTAACCCCACAAACACATAAAAACATACATATGCTTTGACAAGATAAAAAAATTCATTCAAAACAAATTGTTAAACTATAGCATAGACCATTATGATAGCACCATTAAGGAAAAGCTATTTGATTTAAGTTGAATAAGTAACACTACAAGAAGCCAAATACAATATGAATGACAAGGAGAATTATTTATGGTTGAATATATTTTGTTTATAGAACAACCATCCTATGCAGGACATAATAATGAATGAGAATTATGAAACCGTATTGATCTAATAATTATAGTTTGACAAGGAGAGTAGCTACTCACGCTGAAAGTTCCATATGAATTTCATTAAAAAAAAAAAAATACATGAATGAATCGATAAAAGAGAAAAAGGAAAACCTTTTCAGTGGGCAACAAATCTTTTGTTGTCATAGGGTCTCTTCCTGAAAATGTTGACACACAAACAAAAGCACAAAGTCTTAAAAACTGAAACCAATTTTCATTATTACAGTAGAAAGATAAAACAAGCTCTAAGCTGATTCAAAGAAAAGAGATACAAACATATATAAGCACCTGATTCTCGAACCTAAAAAAAGAGGAGAGTCGGTGATGAATGGATCGAGATCAGCAACAAATAGGAATCATCGAGAATCGATGATGGGAACTGAAATGACACTTCAAAGCGTCGCCGATGCGAAGGACGGCGAAGCGTCGCCGATGCGAAGGACGGCGAAGCGTCGCCAATGCGGAGGAAGGCAAAGCGTCGCCGGTTTGAATAATGCAAAGCGCCGCCGTTCGAAGAAGACGAAGCATCGCCGTTCGAAGAAGCGTCGCTGTTCGAAAGCGTCGCTGTTCGAAAAAGCTTCGCCATTCGAAGAAGCGTCACCGTTCAAAGAAGCTTCGCTGTTCGAAGAAGCGTCGCCGTTTGAAAGCGTCCCCGTTCGAAGAAGCTTCGCCGTTCGAAGAAGCGTCGTCGTTCGAAGAAGACGAAGTGTCGCCGGTGATTTGGAGTGGCTTATCGACGACGGTAGCTGCTTATCGGCGACGGTAGCTAATTATCGGCGACGGTAGCTACTTATCGACAATGGTTCATCTTCCTCGGCGACGGTAGCTGGGTTTCTCTTTTTTTTTTTTGTTTGGGTTTCTGTGGGTTTTTGACTGAAAATTTGAGTGGGTGAGTGTTTTTGTTCTGCTGAGTGGGTGAGTGTAAATTTTGGTTTGGAGTATTTATAGTGGATTTTAGCGACGAAAACATTTCGTTGCTAAAGACCACTTTTAGTGACGAAACTGAAATTCGTCACTAGAAGTGGGAAATAGCGACGAAATATCAGTTTCGTCACTAAAAGTGGTCTTTAGCGACGAAAAGTTTTCGTCGTTAAAAACCACTTTTAGTGACGAATTTTTGTTTCGTCACAAGAAGACCCAGAATTTGTTACACTTTTAGTGATGAATTTTATTTTCGTCACTAAAGAGACCATATTTTGTTCAGATTTTTAGCGACGAAATTCAACTTTCGTCACTGTAGCATACTTTTAGTGACGAATTATGATTTCGTCACTAAAAACATTTAAGTGCAAAACCATTGTTATTTTTAGTGACGAATAGTTTTCGTCACTAATTCTTCCTTATAGCGACGAAATTATTTTCGTCACTAATACTATTACAGCAATACCTACAGTGACGAAATATTTCGTCACTAAAATTTTCAACTTTTAGTGACGAAATATTTCGTCACTATAGCTTAATTAAACTTGCGCCAAAATTTCCCTCCACTGGTGCCTATTTTTTAGATCACAATAGCGACGAAATGTATTTTTCGTCGCTAAATGATATAATTTTTTTTCACTTTTAGTGACGAAATTCATATTTCATCACTAAAGCTGTATTTTTAGCGACGAAAAATATTTCCTCACTAATTTTCGTCACTAAAAATACATTTTGTTGTAGTGATCGTGCGTCCCTCTTTATTGGTCCATCCGCCTGGGGTCCGTCCCCTTTGTTAGGTCCATCCGCCTGAGTTCCATCCATATTGAGGTCCGTCTAACTAAGGTTTTGCTTCCTCTAGATCCGTCTACCCACAGAAATGTATTCGTCAGTCTTGTTATGTCGTCAGCTTTGTAGGTCTAAAAAATACCCTTATCAACTGCCCCCTCAGCACATGGGTCCATCAATTTCACCTTGAATGAACTCATGGGGTGACAGATTCTTGCAGCCGTTGTCTCTTATATATTTGTGTTTGACCTCTTTCTTTTGTGTCATGAAAAATTCGTAAGTGCTTTGTTCATCATTTTTTTTTTTTTGGGAACCGTTAACCCATCACTTTTGGATACGTTTTCATATATCTGTCCACCTCGTAGTTAATGTGGATACCTTTTTCATGTGTATTTGTCCACCTTGTGGACCCAGTATTTATCAGTCACATTCAAGTATGCCTCACTCGTCCTTCTTGCGGACTCTTGCTAAACCAGATAAACATCCACACACACAGTCACACCTTAAGCTTTATTGAAGGCATCGAACTTGCACGTTCAAGAGTTTACTTTTTCTTCTTCAAGAAAATGAAAAGCCGCTTCATTATAATAGCCTACGTAATGGGCATATTGCACCCTAAGTATCTGGATAATGCTTTCACAAGCTTGTAAAATTGTTGGAAAGCATGTATACCAATTTTTCATTATATGTACTTCATTCAAGTAGGGATACATTCAAGTATGCCTCACACCTTTTTCAGCTGTATCCGTCCACCTAGTGGATTTGTTAATAATTAGATGTACTTCATTATAAATCTTTCGTCCGTCCACCATGTTGACTTGTTAATAATTAGATGTACCTCATTCTTTATCATTCATCCGTCCACCTCATGGACTTAGTCAATGTGCCCGTCCATCCTTTGGACATAAATTTAGACGCTGGCTTGATAAATTATGCTCTTCTATCAGAAAGGTAGGCCTTATAGTTGCTTTACTCATCCTTGTAGTCATGTTTATTCGTTATTTTATGGGTAACACAAAAGATAAAAATGGGGAGACAGAGTACCTTGGTAGCAAATAAAATTTAGATAATGTCCTTAATGGAATTGTGCGCATTGTTGTGCGCATTATTCTCAATGGAGTTATGCACATTGTTACTGCTGCAGTCACTATCATGGTGGTGGCAATCCCTGAAGGTTTGCCATTGGTTGTCAAAACCACACTTACTTACTCCATGAAGAGAATGATGGTTGATTAGGCAATGGTTAGGAAACTTTTAGCGTGTGAAACAATGGGATCAGCAATAATTATCTGCATCGATAAAACTGGCACCTTGACATTGAATCAGATGAAAGTGACCAAGTTTTTGCTTGGCGAAGAATCCATTGAAGAAGATTCTTCGATTGTAATTGCACCAAACGTTATTACACTATTCCACCAAGGAGTTGGTTTAAACACGATTGGTACTATCTACAAACCTGTATCTAGATCTGAACCAGAAATTTTTGGTAGTCCAATCAAAAAAGCAATTCTATCTTGGGCTGTTTTGGGATTGAGTATGGACGTGGAAAAGTTAAAGCAAGATTATACAGTTCTCCATGTTGAAACCTTCAACTTCACAAAGAAAAGAAGTGGGGTTGCAATAAAGAATAAGGTTAATAACACCATCCATGTGCACTAGAAAGGTGCTGTGGAGTTAATCCTAGCAATGTGTTCAAATTTCTATGAAAATAGTGGGAATACAAAGTCCCTAGATGAAGCTTGAAATTAGGTTGAGAAAATAATCCAGGGCATGGCAACTAGTAGCCTTCGATGCATTGCTTTCGCTTATAAGCAAATATCAGAAAAAGAAATGGGATGCCATGATGACGAGAGGACGAGCCAAAGACTAAAAGAAAATGGCTTAACCTTGCTAGGTGTCACAGGGTCAATTTTTCTTTCAAATTTTTTGCCTGTGATGGCACCAAGTCCTTGACCTAGTCTCAGCCAACACTCCACACACACACACTGCAGGAACACTCAGAACAGAATTATCAAGGAAATTCACACACACATAGCACACATAGTATTTACAGGGCACCAACCTCATCCTTTATTACTCAATATCAAGTACAAAGGAAGCCTAGAGAATACACACGAAATTCTCTAAGCCAAAATTACACACTCTGCTGTTAACAGCCCTAACAGCCTAGGATAAATGCACAGAAATAACTTTCACGACAGTTACTGGCAAGTAACTGGCTCATATCCAGGACTTGCTACCACATGTGGTCTAACTTAGGACACCTTTAACTGATGCTGTCTTGGCCTGCTCTCCACGTTTCCATTCCCTACATAGCAGGTCTGAACATTCAGAAAGCCAAGAACTACTTGGTAACTGCTAATAACTGCTGTTGCACACTTTGCACATGCCAGCCCATGTCTCAACACATCATCATAGGGCTTCTGCCCATGCTCTAGTAGCCCACACATAATTGTTCCATCATGTTTTAGAAGGCTTGGCCTCCTGCCCAAGCCCTTCTCATCAGCATCACAGCCCACATAGCATATCCATATGCAGTACATCAAATAACTGCCATCAGCCCACTCACACAAGTCCATGCATTCTACTAGCACCAACCAGCCCAATGTCTTGCATAGCATATCATCATCACAGCAACCTAGCACTACCTTGCAGCCGAGCCACCAAGCCCACACACAAAGCAACCATCAGCCAAGCCACCATTGCCATGCACTATACTATAGGGTCAGCACCACCTGCTGCTGCCCAACATCAAAATCCATCTCTGCCCACCATTGCCCTCCTCTGCCATGGCCTTGGGCATTATATGGAGCAAGGTGCCTCCACATTCTGCCCTTCATCATGCTCATCACTCTGAATCCAGCAGGGAGACTGGGCTTGTCCCCCTTAAAAAGCAGTTAGGAGCTTTACTAGATAGGTATGAGGAGTCATTAGTGTCTTCAGAGAACATTAAGCCATGTGACTGGCTTGATGTTGCCCAAGCACTCCAATTCCTCATGCCATCATCAGCAACTTGTATAGATCCTAACACTAGGGATAGTTGGTCTCAAGGATCCCTGCCAACCGGGTGTCAATGAAGTTGTGGAAGCTTGTAGAGTCATTGGAGTGGAGATCAAAATGATCACTAAAGACAATGTTTTCACAACAAAAGCTATAGCTACAGAATGTGGTATACTAAAGCAGAGTCATTAATTAAATGGTGACGTGGTAGAGGGTGTGGAGCTTCGAAACTACACGGACAAAGAAAGAATGGAGAAAGTTGAGAAGGTCTGTGTCATGGCAAGGTCATCCCCATTCGACAAGCTTCTAATGGTACAATGCTTGAAGCAGAAAAGCCATGTGGTTGTAGTCATTGTGGACTTCCGTCCATCTTGTGGCATTTGTCCACTTTGTGGATTTTACAAATTTTTTATACTAGTTTGTATCCGTCCATTCTATGGACTTAGTAAATTTTGGATACTAGTTTGTATTCGCCCATTCTATGGATTTAGTAAATTTTTGGAGGGTCGTTTGTCACTTTGGTGACTTGGTTGGATGATTTCGATTTGAGTCAATCATCTTTGGAGGATCACTTGGATTATTCGTCACCTGGATCATTCCTTGCCCTGTAGGTAGGAAGATTTGAATCTTTTACCAAGGTACTCATTAGTGGATTGGTTCGTCCGTCCGTCCATCCAAAGGTAAAAGGACTTAAATTTTTTACCAAGACACTTGTGAAGGGCTTGGTTCATCCATCCTTCAGTAGGTAGGAAGACTTAGATCTTTTTACCAAGGCACTTGTGAGTGGCTTAGTTCTTTCGTCCACCCGTAGGTAGGAAGATTTGGACTATTGACCAAGGTACTCATAGGTGGCTTGTTTCATCTGTCCACCCCTTAGGTAGAAGGACTTCGATTTTTTACCAAGGCACTCGGGAGTGGCTTAGTTCGTCATTTCTCCCGTAGGTAGGAAGACTTAGAATTTTGACCAAGGCACTCATTGGTGGCTTAATTCGTTTGTCCACCCGTAGGTAGGAAGATTTATATTTTTGACCAAGGCACTTCTTAGTGACTTGGTTTGTTTGTCCACCTTGTAGGTAGGAAGACTTAGAATTTTGTCCAAGGCACCGTAAGTGGCTTGGTACGTCCTTCCACCCATACGTAGGACTTAAATTTTGTACCAAGGCACTTGTGGGTGACTTGGTTCGTCCGTCCACCCATAAGTAGGAAGACTTAGAATTTTGACCAAAGCATTTGTGGGTGACTTGGTTCGTCCGTCCACCCGTAGGTAGGAAGACTTAGAATTTTGTCCAAGGCACTCGTGAGTGGCTTAATTCGTTCTTCCACCCATGGGTAGGACTTAAATTTTGTACCAAGGCACTTGTGGGTGACTTAGTTCGTCCGTCCACCCGTAGGTAGGAAGACTTAGAATTTTAACCAAGACACTTCTGGGTGACTTGGTTCCTCTGTCTACCTGTAGGTAGGAAGACTTAAAATTTTGTCCAAGGCACTCGTAAGTGACTTGGTTCATCCGTCCACCCATCGGTAGGAAGACTTAGAATTCTATCTAAGGCACTTGTGGGTGACTTGGTTCATCCTTCTACCCATAGGTCAGAAGACTTAGAATTTTGACCAAGACACTTGTGGGTGACTTGGTTCATTGTGGGTGACTTAGTTCGTCTGTCTACTCGTAGGTAGGAAGATTTAGAATTTTGACCAAGGCACTTATGGGTGACTTGGTTAGTCCGTCCACTCGTAGGCAGGAATACCTAAAATTTTAACCAAGACACTTCTGGGTGACTTGGTTCCTCCGTCCACCCGTAGGCAAGAAGACTAAAAATTTTAACGAAGACACTTCTGGATGACTTGGTTCCTCCGTCCACCCGTAAGTAGGAAGACTTAAAATTTTGTCCAAGGCACTCATAAGTGACTCGGTTCGTCCGTCCAGCCGTCGGTAGGAAGACTTAGAATTCTATCCAAGGCACTAGTGGGTGACTTGGTTCATCCTTCCACCCGTAGGTCGGAAGACTTAGAATTTTGACCAAGGCACTTGTGGGTGACTTGGTTTGTCCGTCCACCCGTAGGTAGGAAGACTTAGAATTTTGACTAGGGCACTTGTGGCTGACTTAGTTCATGCTTCCACCCATAGGTAGGAAGACTTAGAATTTTGACCAAGGCACTTGTTGGTGACTTGGTTCGTCCATCCACCCGTAGGTAGGAAGACTTAGAATTCTGACCAAGGCACTTGTGGGTAACTTGGTTTGTCCTTTCATCTGTAGGTAGGACTTAAATTTTGTACCGAGGCACTTATGGGTGACTTGGTTCATCCTTCCACCCGTAGATCAAAAGTCTTAGAATTTTAACCAAGGCACTTATTGGTGACTTGGTTCGTCCGTCCACCCGTAGGTAGAAAGAGTTAGAATTTTGTCCAAGGCACTCATGAGTGGCTTGGTTCATCCTTCCATCCGTAGGTAGGACTTAAATTTTGTACCAAGGCACTTGTGGTTGACTTGGTTCATCCTTCCACCCGTAGTTCGGAAGACATAGAATTTTGACCAAGGCACTTATTGGTGACTTGGTTCATCCGTCCACTCGTAGGTAGAAAGAGTTAGAATTTTGTCTAAGGCACTCGTGAGTGGCTTGGTTCGTCCTTCCATCCGTAGGTAGGACTTAAATTTTGTACCAAGACGCTTATGGGTGACTTGGTTCATCCTTCCACCCGTAGTTCGAAAGACTTAGAATTTTGACCAAGGCACATGTTGGTGAGTTGGTTCGTCCATCCACCCGTAGATAGGAAGACTTAGAATTTTGACCAAGGTACTTGTGGTTGACTTGGTTCGTCTATCCACACATTGGTACAAAGACTTAGAATTTTGTCCAAGGCACTTGTGAGTGGCTTGGTTCGTCCTTCCATCCGTAGGTAGGACTTAAATTTTGTACCAAGGCATTTGTGGGTGACTTGGTTCATCCTTTCATGGTAGAAAGAGTTAGAATTTTGTCTAAGGCACTCGTGAGTGGCTTGGTTCGTCCTTCCATCCGTAGGTAGAACTTAAATTTTGTACTAAGACGCTTGTGGGTGACTTGGTTCATCCTTCCACCCGTAGTTCGGAAGACTTAGAATTTTGACCAAGGCACATGTTGGTGAGTTGGTTCGTCCATCCACCCGTAGGTTGGAAGACTTAGAATTTTGACCAAGGCACTTGTAGGTGACTTGGTTCGTCTGTCCATACATAGGTACAAAGACTTAGAATTTTGTCCAAGGCACTTGTGAGTGGCTTGGTTCATCCTTCCATCCGTAGGTAGGACTTAAATTTTGTACCAAGGCACTTGTGGGTGACTTGGTTCATCCGTTCACCTGTAGGTCGGAAGACTTAGAATTTTCACCAAGGCACTTATTGGTGACTTGGTTCGTCCGTCCACCTATAGGTAGAAATAGTTAAAATTTTGTCCAAGGCACTCGTGAGTAGCTTGGTTCGTCCTTACATCCGTAGGTAGGACTTAAATTTTGTACCAAGGCACTTGTGAGTGACTTGGTTCATCCTTCCACCCGTAGTTCGGAAGACTTAGAATTTTAACCAAGGCACTTGTGGGTGACTTGGTTTGTCCGTCCACCCGTAGGTAGGAAGACTTAGAATTTTGACCAAGGCACTTGTGGGTGACTTGGTTCGTCTGTCCACCCATAGGTACAAAGACTTAGAATTTTGTCCAAAGCACTTGTGAGTGGCTTGGTTCATCCTTCCATCCGTAGATAGGACTTAAATTTTGTATCAAGGCACTTGTGGGTGACTTGGTTCATCCTTCCACCCGTAGTTCGGAAGACTTAGAATTTTGACCAAGGCACTTATTAGTGACTTGGTTCATCCGTCCACCCGTAGGTAGAAAGAGTTAGAATTTTGTCCAAGGCACTCGTGAGTGGCTTGGTTCGTCCTTCCATCCGTAGATAGGACTTAAATTTTGTACCAAGGCGCTTGTGGGTGACTTGGTTCATCCTTCCACCCGTAGTTCGGAAGACTTAGAATTTTGACCAAGGCACATGTTGGTGAGTTGGTTTGTCCATCCACCCGTAGGTAGGAAGACTTAGAATTCTGACCAAGGCATTTGTGGTGACTTGGTTCATCCTTCCACCCTGTTAGGAGCTTTACGAGTTGCTGATGATGGCATGAGGAATTGGAGTGCTTGGACAACATCAGGCCAGTCACTTGGCTCAATGTTTTCTCAAGGCACCAATGGCTCCTCATGCCTATCTAGTGAAGCTCCTAACTACTTTTTGAGGGGGACAAGCCCGGTCTCCCTGCTGGATTCAGAGTGATGAGCATGATGAGGGGCAGCATGTGGAGGCACCTTGCTCCACATGATGCCCCAAGGCCTCAGGTGCTATTGGCATCCTTCATCATTGATATCCTTGGTTGTCGATCCATCCCATTGGGATGAGGATTAGGTGCCCGTCAACTTCCTTTTGTAGTGTTTAACCATGAGGTATTGCTGAAGCATTGGCATTTGTCATATACTTTTACGTAGGATTGGGCATCCTTCTACACGGTAGGCCACTGGTACATTGCCCCCGGGACGCGTGATGCACGAATTTTCAACCTTCGAGATGCGTTGTAATCCTCTGGAAGCATCCCATTCTTAAGGTATTTTGTCCAACCAATACCTGCTTGTATCACCTGTATTTCCAGTTCCTTAGTGATGACCTATAGTCATGTGTTCGGTAGACCCAACAAAGAGGACGGACCCTAGGCGAATGGACCCAATAAAAGGGGACACACGATACTCAAGTGGCTCCACATGGTTGTAAGTGCTCATAAAGAATCCTGATATGGAAAAGCCTTGCACCCAACGCCCAACCATAATTAAGGGTCATCTACAAGGAAGACCATCCCAAAAAATCCAAAAATTTGATGGAGAGTTCTCCCCATAAGGAAATGCCTTCCTCCTCAAGAAATTAAGGTCAAATCTACACCACTATATAACCCCCAAAACCCTTTCTCACAAAGGTATGCACAATTTCTCTAAAGCTCATACGCTCTCTAGTATTGTTGGAGCTCTCTTTTGACTTAACCTTTGGAGGGTCTTTGGCCGGTACCCCACCGATGCCCTTTGATTGGTTCTTCTCTTTTGTTCTTTAGGTGCACCCATTGACACATTTGTGGACGATCAACTCTGACGATTTTTTGTGCATCATCATCAAGTACATTAATTCATTTATTCCAGTTTTATCAAAGATCAAAAGGAAAATGCCCAAGAAATTTTAAACACACTAATTACCATACTCATGTCAAAAATTTAAGCATATGTTCACGTTAAAATTATTCAGCAGAAAATAAAATTAAAAATAATACTAATAATTCCAAGCTAAGAATAATAATGCATAAAAATAGGCACATAAGCCAATACCCATTTCAAGATTCAACTAAAATAACAAGTAAGAAATGATAAGAATGTCCACAACCAAAGAAACCGAACCAATCCTACACAGTCCCAAAAGGCTAACTAGAACGATCAAACCCACAGGTACGGTACTTGAAAATGGGCTTCAATTGGCGGCATTTGCAAAGGCGCTTCCTCTTATCGGTGTGGTTAATAGACGAACGGCTAGTCTACTCCTTCCTGAAAATGGCCCGCGCTTGATTAAGAGAGAGAGCGAAAGAGCTCTGGTGGTGGCGACGGTTGGTGAGGATGGTTGGTGAGGATGGAGAGAAAGAGAGAAGAAGAGTGACAGCTTAAAGAGAGGGAAACAAATTTTGGGTGAAAAAAACCTAAGTAAAAAGTCAGATTTTGGCTTTGGGGAGAAAAAAGCTAAGTGAAACACGTTAGGAGGGAAACAAATTTTTGGGAAATTTTTGGTGGGAAAATAAAAGAAGACAGATTTATTTTGAGGAAAAAAATAAAAATAAAAGAAGACAATTTTAATTAATTGCCATTTTTGACTAGCAATTACCATTTTGTCATGCATTTTGTAATTGTACATGAATTGAACACATCTATATATCTAAGTGAGTTAATGAGTGAAAAATATTAAGAATCTAATATTAATGAGCTATGAAATAAAATTTAGAAACAAAAAACAATCATGTTACTCAATAAAAATCATCACACAACTTTTTCAAAAAAAAAAAAAATACCACAAAAAAAATTATCACACATTCTATCTTATTAAAAATTTTAAAAAAATGATCATAGCTATTATTAAATTTATGTAAGAATTTTAATATGTGACTAAGTACGTTTACTTTTTTAAAAAAAATAATATGACTAATTGAATGGTCAGATTGAGAGAACATAACCATACAAGTACACAGCACATGTCCATCACACATCATACTTAGATTTGAAATCTAACCGTTGGATTTGAAGAGTGTAATGAAAGGTTAATTCTGGTAAATTATAGTCACAATCAAACGGTTGGATTTAGAGAAAAGCGCGGTCAAAGTTTAGTCAAAGTTTGTCAAACCCAGTCAAACTTAATAAATGGTCCCGAGACCACTGGACTTGATGAAATTCATATTCAAATCTTGATCAATAGGATTGAAAAGTATAGTGACATACTGGTGTTGGTGAAATTTGAGACCAATTGGATAGTCAGATTGAGTAAACATAACCATACAAGTACACAACACATATCCACCATGCGCCATACTTAGATTTGAAATCTAATTATTAAATTTGAAGAGTATAATGAAAAGTTAATTCTAGTAAATTATGGTTATAATCAAACGATTGGATTTAGAGGTACACAACACATGTCCATCACATGCCTTACTTAGATTTGAAATCTAACCGTTGGATTTGAAGAGTGTAATGAAAGGTTCATTTTAGTCAAAGTTAGTCAAACCCGATCAAACTTAATAGATGGTCCCAATACCACTGGACTTGGTGAAATTCATATTCAAATCTTGATCATTAGGATTGAAAAGTGTGGCGACATATTGGTGTTGGTAAAATTTGAGACCAATTGGATGGTCAGATTGAGAGAATATATTTAGCCATATAAATACACAACACATGTCCATCACGTGCCATTCTTAGATTTGAAATCTAACCATTGAATTTGAAGAGTGTAATGAAAGGTTCATTCTAGTAAATTATGGTCACAATTAAACGGTTGGATTTAGAGAAAGGCACGGTCAAAGTTTAGTCACAATTGGTCAAACCCGGTCAAACTTAATAGATGGTCCCGAGATCACTAGACCTGGTGAAAATCATATTGAAATCTTGATCATTGGGATTGAAGAGTGTGGCGACATATTGGTGTTGGTAAAATTTGAGACCAATTGGATGGTCAGATTGAGAGAATATATATAGCCATATAAATACACAACACATGTCCATCACGTGCCATTCTTAGATTTGAAATCTAACCATTGAATTCGAAGAGTGTAATGAAAGATCCATTCTGGTAAATTATGGTTACAATTAAACAGTTGGATTCAGAGAAACGTACGGTTGAAGTTAGTCAAACCCGATCAAACTTAATAGATGGTCCCAATACTACTGGACTTGGTGAAATTCATATTCAAATCTTAATCATTAGGATTGAAGAGTATGGTGACATATTAGTGCTGGTGGAATTTGAGACCAATTGGATGGTCAAATTAAGAAAACATAACCATAGAGGTACACAGCACATGTCTATCATGCTCCAAACTTAGATTTGAAATCTAACCATTGGATCTGAAGAGTGTAATGAAAAGTTAATTTTGGTAAATTATGGTCACAATCAAATGGTTGGATGTAGAGAAATGCACAGTCGAAGTTTAGCTTAAGTTGGTCAAACCCAGTCAAATTTAATAGATAATCCCGATACCACTACACTTGGTGAAATTAATATTCAAATATTGATCATTGAGGGCTTCAATCAGCTAGTGGCGGCGGTGAGTGCTAATAAAGAGATTATCTATTAAGGGTTTGAGAGTCAGAATGCAGGGTGGTGGTGGGAAGAGCGATCTTTGGGTATTGAGATCAACGATGTGAGATTTTAATTTGAGAGAGAGAGAGAGAGAGAGAGTGTGTGTGTGTGTGTGTGTGGGTGTGTGTGTGTGTGTTTTTAGAGGGATACAATCGGATGAGAAATGAAAAGGTTAGGGCCTAAGTTGATAGATTTAGGTGGGGGGGGGGGGGGAAGGGAAAAAATTGGACTAATTATGGGCAATTCAAAGGTCTATTACGGCAGTTACAAAACTGCTGCTATAGACCGAAACAAACGCCAGTAAATCTTAGCTATAGCGGTGGGTTTATGGGGCCCCACTATAGCTAGGTTTAACGCCGCTAAGACATACATATTGAAGCGCTCCATTAACCCGTCGCTGTAATACGCTGCAAAAGACTAGATTTATAGCGACAGTCCACTTGAATGATGCAATAAAGCTGATGTATAGCGGCGGTCCACAAAAACGCTGAAATAGGTGACATATAGTGGTGTTTTTCGCACCCGCCACAAAAAGTCTGCCACAATAGATCAGTCTTCTTGTAGTGATTTATACTTAGGTAGTTAGGTTATTCTATGTAACTCGTTCATTGTTTGCAAACCATGTAATATGGTTGAAGTAGAAACATATGATTTCTTGTATTTTGCAAATTAGACTGGAGTGAGAAAACATGGGCTTCTGGATATACTAGAAGAATGCTAAATTGCTAAGGAACTCCCTTTATATATAAAAATATAGAGTGATGATAGTTACATACTATGTGTATGAGATATGTACAGCATGGTTTTAAAAATTGGACTGAACCGGCCGGTTCAACTGGGAATTGGACCTTAATCCGGCCTGGTTATTATTTAAAATTGGAAATGAAAGAAAAACCGAGCAAACAGGACAAACCGCCAATTCAATTGGCAGACCGAAAACTGGTGTGGTTAAACTGGTTTTAGCAATTCTTCATAAATACTTCAACTATTGTGTTTTTTAACCCAAAAAAAAAATAATAATAATAATAAATAAAAAGAGAGAGATCTTGTTTCAGATTTAAGAAGAAGAGAGATTTGGTTTTGAAAATTCTCTCTCAAGTATGAAGTGGTGAAGCCTAAGACACCCATAGTGACCCAAAAACATTAGATTTACTTTACTTACCTTTTGCTCAAAAGAAAAAAAGAAATCAGATTGACTATATTTTTGTTGAGGAAGAACCAAAAAAGCCCAAAGATAAGTAGATTTATAATGATCTGTCTACTTCAGTTGAGGCTTTTTTTGCTGCTCTTGCCTCTTGCACATATTCATGAGAGAGAGAGATATGAAAAGCAAAAAGTGAGATGGTAAAATTATATGCACATAACTATTGTTGAACCAAACGTGTGGATGTATGAATTTCAAAATGTGTGGTAGTTGGGATATTAACGTGTAAATGTGTGGAGGGAAAAAAAATCAAGTGGGCAATGATATTGCTACCCATTGGTGCACTTACTTTTTGTTATTTGAAAGGTTAAAAAATAACTAAAATATTTTATAGTGGGCTTGTGGGTTATGGGTGCTTATATATGTTTTTTTTGTTTGTTTTTGTTTTAGTTGAATTGTGTTGAGCGGTGTCTAAAAGTGTTAGGGATATTTTGTGGGATATTTTGTGTCATGATTGTAATGGGATATTTGGGGTATGATTGTAAGGCTACTGTGCATGTGTAGTGTTGGACAATTGGGGGTATTATGTAGTGTGGTGCTGCAATTGTATCTGCTGGTCAGTTAGTTACAAGTTAGTTAGGATATTGGGTTGGTTGGGGAAAAGGATAGTTAGATTAGTACCAGACACGGGTGTATAGTGGAAAGCATCAGTCAAGGGTATAAAAGGAAGTCTGTACAGAAAATATGAAATAAGATGATTGTTTCCAAGTTTGCTTCTATTTTCTCTATTCCTGCTGACCTCAAATCAGCTAGAGAAACCCAAATCCAACTATTCCATTCCTAACAAAAAGTTGGTAAGCTAAAGTTTAATGTTTTACTATTATTTAATTTTTTTAGTTAAAATGACCAGTTATAAAATGATTTATTTATTTATTTTTATAATTATTAATTAAATTATTTATGACGTTATCGGTTCGACAATCGGTCGAAGAAAATCGATAATTAGTCCATTTTTCAGTTCTTTTACCTACCAGTTTTTAAAACTATGATGAACAGGTGCAATTGTGTTGAGCTAGAGTGTGTTCTGTTTCCGAGGTCAAGGGTGTTGTGGTTTAATGGTGTTGGTCGGTTCTCATGGTCAGAACATGAATTTGAATCACTCCAACAAGCCAGAAAAGAGGAAAGAGGGGGGGTGGGCCGCGGGGTCGGGAATACTTGAAAATTTTTCATGCGAATTTTGATATCAGGAAGTTGAGAGTTGTGTGGCGTCATTGATTTGAATTGATCTCAAATATATGCGTATACATAAGTCACTCAGACCCGAGGTAAATCTTGGATGCATGAAACACCACTGTTAAGAGTGTGGAGTCCACATTAACGGGGCTTATATATATAAATGTAAGAACTAAGAAGGGTATCGTATCGCTTGATGGATAAGAATCATAAGATACTTTTGGAGATTTACGGATCATATGAACTATTTAGCTGTTTAATGGTGAGTGAGTCTTTTAAGCTGTTTTTTTTTTTTTTTTTTGTCATGCAAGATTCAGAAAAGTTCTACTACAGTACGAGGAAGAAAGGCAATGAAACAAATCTAAAGAAGGGAAGAGATTGCAAGGGACAATAATTCACTGAATGTTTAAAATCCCAAACCAAAAATCAATTTATTTCTCATTTATCACAAATACAACTCTTACATCTTTACCAAACTATGAGGAAGAAATGTTTCGAAAACTGAAAACAAGACTAAAAGTACCTGAAGATAACTTAATCCACTAAAAGGTGTAGTCGTCTTACTAGTGAGCCATGCTAAAAAGGCAGCAAAATTCAAGAGCTCAACTTCAATGTGTTTCCAATATCAATGACAAATCGGTATCTGACATCTGCTTTCACAAGTCGTTCCATGGCAGTGTTCACATAATCAATTGGAATCACCTCAATGTCGGCAGTAATATTGTGTTTGGCTGCAAAATCAATCATCTCTTGTGTCTCTTTCAGGCCTCCAATGCAGCTACCACCAACTATCTTCCGTCCTGTCATTCCAGAATATTTATTAGTACACAATCAGCAACCATAAGAGGCTTCCACCTAAGGGCAAAGAGCAATGAAGTAAGAAAAGATAGCAAGCACCTAAATGCCAATCAGCAAGCGCTCAAACAAGCAATTAGGCTTGTACAATGCAAGGGTATAGAACACATAAATTCTTATATGATTACAAGTCAATATCAGATCCTCCTTTCTCCACCAAAGTAACAATTCTTAAATGTTATATGCTTACCCAAGAGTATA
Source organism: Quercus glauca (assembly GCA_023736055.1). NCBI lineage: Eukaryota > Viridiplantae > Streptophyta > Magnoliopsida > Fagales > Fagaceae > Quercus > Quercus glauca. The sequence continues at coordinate 36,423,339 of CM043320.1, forward strand.
GGAAAGATAGGTAGCTCAAGTGGCTTCTCGGGTGCACCAACCATAATGAGCTTGCCATGTGACTTCAATAGACCAATTAGAGGTAGGAGAGGGTGCACAGCAGAGACCGTATCAATGATACCATCCAATGTGCCCAGAGCAGCCTATAGAGTTGATAAAGTTAGAAACATAGATACAATACACTTATCTTTAACTCACTTCTACTTGTCAATGCAACATGTTAAGAACCAAATACCTTTATCTGACCTTGGTCTGTGCTAACCAAAAAAGAGTCTGCACCAAGATGTTCTAAAGCTTCCGTTTTCTTGTTAGGCGATGTACTAATCACTGTGATCTTAACCCCCATAGCTTTAGCAAACTTCACTGCAACATGGCCTAGACCACCAAGGCCAACCACACCCACATGCAAACCAGGTTTGTCAAGCCCATAAAATTTCAAGGGGCTGTACACTGTGATCCCAGCACAGAGAAGGGGGGCACCAGCATCAAGTGGAAGATTGTCTGGAATACGGATCACAAAGTGCTCATCCGCAACCATGATGTCAGAGTAGCCTCCATATGTGGTGGTTCCATCATGGTACACGGCACCATAAGTAAGAATTGCTTTGGGGCAGTAATTCTCAAGGTTGTTGGAACAGTCATTGCAAGAGCGACATGCTCCAACAAGGCAGCCCACGCCAACCTTGTCTCCAACTTTGAATCTATGTACCTTGCTCCCCACCTCTGTCACCACGCCCACAATCTCATGCCTGCATTATCCAATTCAGTTGACACGAAATCCATTCACGCATTTGATTGATAATGTGTTTACATGTAAAAAGAGATAAATAGCATGTAAGTTCAGGCATTTTTAGTAGTGTTGAATTGAAAATGGCTATTTCATTTATTTGAATTGTGAAAAAGATCTTGCAATGTTCGTGTTCATTCATCCGAAATTGGTTAGAAAAAAAAATTCAGGACATGTTCTTCTTCCATAATTCTTTGCATTTAAAACTTCTCCTACTATAATTCTTCAGTTCTATCAATTTTTTATGACTCAGTTTGATCCCTCGCAGGCAACTATATAAGCCAAACATTCTGCAACTCATTTGCATGTAAGCCAATTATTTGACTATACTTGAATCTGTAGCATAGTCAAATAATTGTAACAGCACTCATAAATATGAGCTTTCATTTTATAAAGTAGAATATCTAGTACTACTTTCAAGCAATCTTTATTTAGTAAGGATTATAAATAGTACAAAATAAGGCATCCAGCCATTTAACATTTTTTGTCAACTTTTTTTTTTTTTTTTGTAAAGATCATTTTCATTATGTGGTGATAGAGACCACAGGGGAAAAGCTATGATTAAAACATTTACCGAATTTGTGGAAACAGACGATAATATTATCAACATCATTAAAATCATGATTTATGCTTCAGGAAAACATCGGGACAAAGGATTGAGCTTTTGGTATTCTAAACTGTTTCAGGAAAACAAAAATTGTTCTGTGCATCAGAAAACTGATATGTTTTGTGGAATTTCTTTTGGCAACTCAATCCTGATATAATAATTAAGCAATAAACCATTAAGTCTAGTCAGTCAAAATCACACCCTTCTCCAAAACAAAACAAAAAAGTGCTCAACCTAGTACCATATGGATAATATATAAAAATATGATGATTTCTAAGAAACATACCCAGGGACAAGCGGGTAGGTGGACGTGCCCCATTCGTTCTTGACCATGTGAAGGTCCGAGTGGCATATTCCACAATAAAGAATTTTGAACGTTACATCTTTCTCCCCTGTTGCCCTGCAGACATACCATTTTAGCACAATTCAAGTAGTTAGGAAAAAAAAAAATATATATATATATATATATATATATACAAACACACACACTTTATTCTATCAGTATAGGCTGTATGGCTCATTATTTTATTCCTTACTTTAGGGAAAACTTTATAAAACAAAAAGGCAAAAATTCTCTCTCACTGAGTTCAATATAACACTACTGGTTTTTTCAGAAAAATGATGTCATTTTTGTGCGTATTAGTGCGCCAAATGTCTTGCGGTTAAGATAGAGTTTTTTAGAGTGAGATTGGGAATTTTGATTGTCACACTAATGAAGTATGTGATTTAATTTATTCTTGCATAAAATAAGTGGTTTATATTGGCATGTTTGATAGCCTTATAGCTCAATTGATTGACACTTATTGATGCTTTCAATTGTGACATTTAGCTTCAAATCCTCTCACTCTCAACTATTAATGTATAAAAACAAAAAAAATAAACAAAATTGGCACCCAATCCTGGGTGTTATTGTGTGATCGGATTGCAGTATTTGCATCATGATCAACCACAAGAACTTAATGATCGAAAATAAATAAATAAATTAGTTGTACCAACCACAATGTTACACTAAGCATGTTGTGAATTTAAGTGTATAGCTGGATGTAATATAATGATATAATTTGATATCTTAGTCAAGATTCAAATCTCTGCTACACTCGTTATAACAAATTAACATACATTCGTGGTTTTAGATTTTTCCCAAATGAGTATAACACTTATTTTCCTCTTCTTTCTTTTTGGCTTGTCCAAATGAGTTAACACATAGCATGTACTTGTGTTGAACTGTTGATAGTCACATATAAATATTTCCCTTTTCAATTCCTCACATTTTTCAAGAACTAAAATATAAATGAAACAGACAAGATGGGATGTTTGAGAGAGAGAGAGAGAGAGAGAGAGAGAGAGATGACCTTCTAGAGAATTTGAAGGGAGAGAGCATCCCAGAAGAATCCCTGGCTGCCCAGCCAAAGGCCTTCTTGGGGTGTTCAACCTCTGGTGACTTCGCCATTTAAGTTTTCTCTAACCTTGTCACACGTACAGTACAAATTAAGCGACAACTATGAAACAAAAACAAACAATAATATGATTTTATAAGCACAACGAACACTGAGCCATTGGGGTATATAGAGAGAGAGAGAGAGAGAGATATTATGATTGTATGGCTGGCACTGTCTGGTCCGCTAATGAGTGTGTGATATATAATGCTCCTTCGGTCTGGACTGACGTATTCGATGGGCTAATGCGAGTGATAGTAATTAGGATTTAAGGATTCGTCAGATTTTCAGACGGACTTACAGACAACGCTACCATATAGTTGGGAGTGGGGAAACTTTTCATGATTGCAGCTTCTCACCGACTCTTTTATTTGTTACAACGGGTCGAAATTGGAATGACCTAGAAGAGCCATTTTGGTCATTTAAAACATTGAAAAGTCATATTCCTGAAATTTCCACTAGTTGTTGGAGCAGGCACTATAAATGCTTTTCTATCATTGGAACTTTTTTCCATAACATTTACAAATAAAAGGTCAGCTTTTGTTTGGATTTCTTTGGCGTCAACGCCACAGTGCCACAGACCACAACTTTGGACCGTGCTTACATGGACTTTTACACGATTACATTGTTTACGGTTACGTTTGCAATCTAAACGTCCATTATAGATGCACAAAAAGTGATCAACAATGTACATATTTGTAAAAAGTGATAAATATTGTGCACTTTTGAAGTGTGTATAATATTTGTTACTTTGTGTGTGTTTACATGTAAAAGAAAATTTTCCTTTTAGCTTTTGTGTTATGACCTGTCAAATGGATCACTATTTGACAAATTCCTATCAATTTTACAAGTAATATCATTAGTTTTTTTTTTAATATATAAATATATAGAATTTAACATAGCTTTAGAATTGGTTGTTTTGTTAGTGTAAAAGAGTTATGAGTGCATTGGAGATTTGTGATTGTGAGTTTTACTGCGTGAAGTTCGTGAGTCATTTTGTATTTGTAATTGTGAGAGATTTTGTCTATGTTTGCAAAGTTTGTGAGTGGTGTGAGATAAGAGTAATTGTAATTCAAATTGTGTTGATAGTGAATTTTTTCCATTGGCGTCACCGGTGGACTTAAAGCTCGAAGTTAATTAGTCGAACCACGTTTAACATTGTTGTCTTGTGTGCTTGTATTTCTCATTTGTGTGAATACATTTTTGCTAGCCCCAAATTACAACAAATCAGTATCAGAGTTTCTGCTATTGCACATTAACAGGTATTAGAGCTCGATATTGATCTTGGCATAAAGGCGATATTTGTATCATGTACCGATGTACGATATTACTTGGGATTTAGATTTGCACGCAAAATTGACTTTGGCAATGAATACAAGAATTGTCTTCTTCAAGGAGATATTTTGGATAGAACTGGAAAATTGTTTGATAGAATTTGAGTCCAAGTAGAGACTATTATAAATTTTCGTAAATTCTTATTTAGGTTTTGTTTTGTTATTGGGCTTGGTGTGGAAGAAGAAGATTTCTTTGATATGGAAGGAAAATTATTTCTTATTAAAAAAGTAATGGGGGTATTCTTTGTCCATATCAAGAGATAAAATTGAAGTTTTATAAATAGACATTATTTCAAATGGTTTGATGGCTTTTACCAAATGGTCATCCTACATGGGGATAGTAGAAAATTCCTAGAAGAACATGAGTGAGTTTCTTCAAATGGTTAATTGGTAGATTGAGTTCAAAGCTACCCATATATGTTTGTTGAGGCTTTTTTTCTTTTTTTTTGGGTGGTGGGGGTGGGGTTCAGTGCGAATGTTATTGGGTATATTGGGACTTTGTGTTTATGAGTTTGTATGAGTGTGGTTTGTGAAATATTTTCTCTACGTTTACAAGCTTAAGGTTTCTGAGTATTGTTTGTGTGAGTCTGTGAGTTTGATTTGTGAGGTTTATGAGTTTGTATGAGTGTGGTTTGTGAAATATTTTCTCTACGTTTACAAGCTTAAGGTTTCTGAGTATTGTTTGTGTGAGTCTGTGAGTTTGATTTGTGAGGTTTGATTGAGAGTGGTTGTAATTCATATATTTGATAGTGGATTTTCTTTAGAGTTAGCAAAACTACGTTAAATATTGTTATATTGTTTGGTTGTTTTTCTTATTTGTGTGAAAATGCTTCTATGGGCCTCATATCACAATAAATTGGTATCAAATCTTCTACCATTGCATAACATAATTTTTAACAATATAAGTTTGATGAATCTAATTTTTATAAGTTAAAAAAAATATTCTATTTAATTAATTCAAAAAATATAATTTTAACTAAAAGTTAGTTTTTAAAATATTAGTAAAAGAGGTAAACAATTTTAGTCAATATATTTTACTTTATATGATAAAAAATTAAGTTAGACAATTAGTTAGTGAATAAGCTTAAACTTATTTGACAAAAAAAAAAAAAACCAGAATTAAACATTTAATCTATTTTATTGATGAGCTTGAGCTCAACTTAGGTTTGAAATAAAAATGAAATAAACAACCCATAATTTTTAGTTGGACGTAGGTTACCACCTTAACTGTTCAGAAGATAGCGACTTTCAATTCAGTAAATATCTAACAAAACCTCTTTATCTTTATAACCTTTTTTATAAGATGACCCTTGAGGCAACTCAAATTTTTTGAGGTGGATTCCTATTGCTGTGGGCCAAACTTTAAACAATTCTAACAAAAATACACTACAAAAATGATAAATCTTCCTAAAAGGTTTTAAATGTTTGGTCCCCAAGGCATCTGAAACGTTGAATGTTGGGTTTGCCTCTTAAATGCGTTGAACAAGCTGTGGCCACCGACAACAGACATGTGTGCGTGGCATGCACTGTTTAACTGTTTGATGGTGGATATTTTGTCTGTCGTTAAAGATTTAGAACGTGTCTAACTACGTACGGTGTATTTAAAAGTTTATAGTGGTGGTTGTACGTTTTCTGAAATCACATGTGAAAGAGGCTTTGATTTGAAACCATTATTTCTTCCTGATCGAGCTGCTACTAGGTAGGGCCTCCACCATGACAACAAAGACCACTTTTTACATTCCATTCACGGCCCAACTCCCAAACCGAAGCATCCAGCTAAGATTCGTTGTTCCTTTCGATTTTTTTTTTTTTTTTTTTTGAGGAACTTGTTCCTTTCGATTTTGCAATGGATAATTAAGCTGGTCCCCTCCACTTGCTTCTCTTGCTTCATTTTCAAGTCATCAAAATGATCCTCTTCCAACCTCAAGGGAATGACTTAGTGATTTTTAAGGTCTCATGATATTTATGAAGTTTTGAGTTCGAAACCTCTAAGATTTCTCTCAAAGAATTCCTCACTGATATAAACAGGTGTGTGTGAAACGGAGAAACTATATACACTCAAGAAAATAGTTAACTACTCAAAGAAATCTGGACACCTACATTTGTCCAAAAAAAAAAAATGATCATCTTCCATCCCCTGTGTTCATTAAACGGTTGCCCTTAATATTAAATCAACTTTTTTCTCTAGTATTAAGTATTTTAACTTATTAAGCAACTACCGCTTTCATAACATCAAAGAAAACTAATGTCTTTATAGATGAGGTGCAGATGCCTCACCATACAGATGCCTCATCAAAGAAAACAACTTTTTGCTCAATAATCGATGTTTTTTTTTTTTCGGCTGTGACATATGTCACATTTTGGTTAGTGGCTTGACCTAAGGTTTTTGGGTAATTAAGTCCAATGGGTTGTTTGTTAACAGTTACTATTGTTTTTCCCTTACACAATAAACTAGGAAAAAAAAATATTTATAAGAAAAAGAGATTTTTTTTCAAGTCAATGTTATATAGATTTTCTTTTTTATTTATTTTGGCTAAAATTTTTTTAAAAAAAATGTTATTTAGGTTCTTAAACATATAAATAGAGGTGAAGATATATGCTAGTGTATTATATATCACGATGACCAAACAAATACAATTAGTAAGAATTAAAAAATGTGTTAGGTAATACATAGATAAGCATATTCAATAATAAATCAAAGACAATATTATGTAGTAAACAAAGACATCAAGAAATAAATAAAAAAGTGAAATAGAAAGGGAGATAAAATTATTTTACTTGCGTGTGCCGATAAGGATAAGGAATAACTCATCTTTCTTTCTTTGTAAAAACAAATGAGAAAAATAGAGACAATATGTCAAGCTCAAGGATTCATACCAACAAATGTGTTTGACACAAAGGAGTCAATTTCATACTGTAAGCTATTTCGATTTGACCAGACGAACGAAATATTTTGGTACCAGTTGATACCGCTATACAGTTTCCAGTTTACCACTATTTATATATTTCTATACATAAATATATATATTTTTATTATTTATGTAAGTAAGAAGTTATTAATTTTTATGTTTATCAACATAAAATTTAAAATTCACATATTTTATAAGCCTACATATTAGCTTAAGTATATTTACAAATATATTAGATTAAATATATATGTAGAGAGGGAAAATTCCCGACCTATCACAAGCTGACAGGTCACATTACTAAGTCCACAAAATACAGCCAATCACAAAGCGCCACATACTGCTGCTAGGTTTTACTATTGTTGTTCAGAAGCCAACAGAAGTTTGCCAAGTGTCATGTAAGAACCAATCATGCATCGGCTCGTGTAAGCAATGACCCAAGCGACCTCACACGTGTAAGCGATGACCCAAGTGACCTCGCACGTGTAAGCAATGACCCAAGCAGCCTCACACGTGTAAGCAATGACACAAGCGGACCAATTAGATTGTGACATGTGTCACCAATCAGACTCCGCCACGTGTCGCTCATCCACCCCAAAAATCCTATAAATAGAAGCCTTCCTGAGACATTTAGGAGGACACCAAGCCATCTGAAGCACAAGCAGCATCAGAGAAGATTCAGAAGCACAGAAGCTCTGCCGGAACCAAGCTCTAAAGCCTCCAAGAACTTCAAGAACTTCAACCTTCGAATAAGAAGAACATTCGAAGAGAAATCATCAAAATCATCCGCCTAGATCCAAAAGTCCGCGGGAATCAAGCCTAAAGTGTCCGAAAACATCAACAAACCACAAATCAGTGAAGCTCTACGGATTCAAGCCTCTAAAGCCCCAAAGAACTTCCACCACAAATCCAAGAACACGAAGAACACGAAGAACGGGAAGAACAAAGGATTTCTAACAAGCTCATAGCTAGAGATTCATTGTAATTCCGTTTTAGCAATCTTCGATCCATCCCTCAACCAAATTGAAGGATATTTTGTGTTCAAGTCACAATCACATTACCACAAATCCAAATCAATAAGTCTTGCAAGGAGAATCGAATCAGAGGATCACTCTTTTGAAAACACAGAGAATTATATCACAATCATCAATACAAATTCGCACTTGTGCAACTATTTTACTTGTTTGATTTATTTCGAACCAAGAAATTTAATCGTCTACAATATATATATATATATATATATATATATATATATATATATATATATTTTTTTTTGGTACTGGCCAAAACTCCAAATACCAGTTGGTATAGGTTGGTACAGCCGAAATAGGCTAGTATAACTCGGTATTTTTTTGGGTACGTTTTGGAGGAGTATCGATACCAATTTAATGGCTTGTATAGTATATCTCCCCAATACAGCTGGTACCGGTACGGTATTGACTTCCTTGGTTTAACAACAACTATAATTAGATCTTGGTCATTGTCACATTAGTAATGTGCAAAAGAATTAAAGAAACTTCAATAAAGATAATAAACATGAGTTTGTTTCTTGTGAGATATTAAGTGAAATATAAAAGATGAAAAGAGATCAGTTTAAGGAGTGAAAGAGCACTTGGAGAGTGAGAGAGCACTTGGAGAGTCCTGCTGAATTAAGAAGTACCAGTTTCGATGTGATTTTAAAGTCAAGTAGGGACTTTCGGGAGAATGGACTAATTATCTAATTTTGTACCAAACTAGACAATCGGGTTAAACTAGCTCAATTTGGTTTGTTAATAAAAGGGGAATTGTGGCTTTTGGATCTACTAAAACTTTGTTTGGTTGCAACTAAGGGGAAAGAAAAGAAGAAATTAATAAAGGTAAAAGAATGGATGAAGAAAGGAAAGGAAAACACTTCTCCCATGTATGTTTGGAAATAGGAAGAAAATAAGAAAAGAAAAGAACATAATTAATATGCTTTCCTATGTTTGGTTTGTAAGGGGAAAGGACATGAAAAGATAGACATATGCTTTTTTTTTTTTTTACTTCTATATCAACGTGAATTTGAAAGAGATGAATTTAAAATCTTGAACAAAATAGTAAATTTCATGCCATTAAAGTCGGAAAAAATTGCCAAATGCCTTTTTTGGGCAAACTAAATAACGTTTTGCCCTATTTTTTAAACTAATTAGAGAAATGCCTCTCTTTTGAAAATCGATTTTCTCAAAATCGAGTTAGGCTCTATAGCGGCGTTTTTAAGAAGCCTATAGTGACGTTTTCAGGACCTATAGTGGCGTTTTGTAACTCGATTTATATGAAATTGAGTTATAGGTAAAAAAAATTAAAAAAATTGCCTATAACTTGATTTAGTGGAAGTCGAGTTACAAAACGTCACTATAGGTCCTGAAAACGTCACTATAGGTCCTTAAAAACGCCACTATAGGGCTCCAGATTTTTTTTTTTTTTTTAATAACTCGATTTTGATAAAATTAAATTTCAAAAGATGGACATTTTTCTAATTAGTTTGAAAAATAGGGTAAAACGCTGTTTAGTTTGCTCATAAAAGGCATTTAGCAATTTTATCCCATTAAAGTCAAAGCGTTAGTTTTTTTTTTTCCCTTAGTCGCAACGAAATAAAGTTTTAAAGTTTGACAGAGATGAATGTACGCCCAATAGATGCAAGGCCACTTCTACACGTGTTTGGTTATTGCATGGTGTCTTATTCTTGGGGGTTATGGCCATTTGCAAAATTTTAATTGTCTTAAGATTGATGAGAAAAATCATTTTATTTAATATGTCAGTGAGATTCTCCTTGTACTTAGTTTTAGACATGACAAAACGGAGGGGTCGAGTCGGGTTCAGGTCGGGTCAATCGGGTTGCGGGTCAAACGGGTCATTTTAAGTGGGTCAAAATCGGGTTCGGGTCAATCGAGTTGCGGGTCGGGTCGGGTTGACCCGTATTTTTCACATGAAATTTTTTATTTTTTATTTTTATAAAAAAAATAACATGTATCTATCATTTGGAAAGTTATGCAATAAATTACTTGATGTAAAATGTATTATTTTGAATTCACCACTTATATCAAGCATGAACTCAATTAAACTTATTAATACTTATTCAATAATTTTAAAATTATACAAATTATAACATTACTATTTAAAATAAAATAACACAAAGATAAGTAAAACAAATACACAAGTTTTATTTCTACACATTATCAACATTTCAAAATATAAAACAAAATTACAAATGACTTATTGGATAACTCATTTGATAAAAAATAAAAACATATAAGAAATTTACAATCTTAAAAATTAATTTTATAATCTATTATTAGTTGTAGTTGACACTTTATTTCAATTTGAGATATACTTTAAAATTTGATTGCTTACTTATTTATACATGGTCTCTTTTATGAATATCATATTATTGTTAAGCAACACACACTCTAGGAAATATCATAATTTATTTTGAAAAGCCGTTTATTTTGAACATAAATTATTAAAAAATAGGTCTAAGTATTCATAATTTATGCTAATTTGATACTTTAGCTTCACTATTTTCACACTTGTAAATGTTTCTCACATGTCTACAATTTTAAATCTATGTTTTTAACTCTACTGTAACTAGATTATCTTGGCATGTACTTTGCTATTTGATATTTAAAAATATTTACTCATTACAGAATGTTCAACCATTTATCTTTCAATTAATTTGCATGTAGTTATGTAAATGTATCAATTGTTTCTTTAAAGTTCACAATAAACAATTAAACCAATATTGTCTTAGTTTTACTTTTTTTTTTTACCAAAAAAAAAAGTTTTAAAAAAATGGTTCGGGTTTGGGTCGGGTTGACCCGCAAAAAAACACGGGTCGGGTCACGGGTCAACTCGTTTTTGCTTCGGGTCAAAAAAATCTGGTTCGGGTAGGGTATTTTTCGGGTCGGGTCAGAAAATTCTGACCCGTTTTGCCATGTCTACTTAGTTTATACACTTGTAGCCCTCATGGGATTGCAAGCATTCCAAGTCTTATTGGAAGGCTACTCATGAAGCCCAAAGTTGGGTGTCAAAATGCCTTTTAGGCCCTCCAAACCTGAACTGCTTTATCTTCACCAAGAAAAGATACAAATGAGTTTAATCCATGCATTTGGACTTTGTTTGTATGTGTGTCATAAAGCGTGGGGAAAACAAATTGAGTCATCAACAATAATATATTAACTCAATGGTAGGAGTCGTGGGTTTCAGTTAGCTCAACTGGTAAAGTTTCTGATGATTATATAAGAGATCTAGAGTTCAATCTCTGCTTACATTTAAACTAACTGGTGTCTCTTGGTCTGATAATAAAGAACTATTATCAGGAACGGACGCCATACGTTGAAATGGGAACTGAGACAACTGAATACATATCATCAACTTGTCAGTGAGCCATACTCAAAAGCTAGGCAGCAAAAAGTCAAGAGCTTGACTTCAATGTGTTCCCGATGTCAATGACAAATCGATATCTGACATCCGCTTTCACAAGACGCTCCATGGCAGTATTCACATAATCAATTGGTATAACCTCAATGTCAGCAGTTATGTTGTGTTTGGCTGCAAAATCAATCATCTCTTGTGTCTCCTTCATGCTCCCAATGCAACTACCACCAACTAGCTTCCTTCCTGCTATTCCATAACACTTATTAATACAAAATTCTCAGTGGAACTACAGATATAGTAGCCATACGAGGGCTGATGAAAAAATATGAAATGACAGCACCACATGAATTCCAATCAGTAAGCACTAAAGCCAGCAATTAGGCTTGTACAACACAGTCATAAATTATACATAGATTCTTATATGCTTATTATATTAACAATACCATATGCCCTTTTCTTTTCGAATATAGAAAATGTTAAAAGCCACATTCTTACCCATGAGTAAAGGAAAGACTGGTAATTCAAGCGGCTTCTCTGGTGCACCAACCATAACGAGCTTTCCTTGTGACTTCAACAGACCAATTAGAGGCAGGAGGGGATGCATAGCAGAGACTGTATCAATGATACCATCTAATGTGCCTTGGGCAGCCTAATATGGTCGATAAAGTTAGAATCTTTGATACAAATTACATTATTACAGTAACTTACATTCACATATAATTGTCAATGCAGCATGTTAATAACTTAGTACCTGCATCTCATCTTGGTCTTTGCTAACCAAAAACGAATCGGCACCAAGATGTTCCAAAGCTTCCTTCTTCTTGTTAGCTGAAGTACTGATCACTGTCACCTTAACCCCCATAGCTTTGGCAAACTTCACTGCAACATGGCCTAGACCACCAAGACCAACCACACCCACATGCATACCAGGTTTGTCAAGCCCATAGTATCTCAAGGGACTGTACACTGTGATCCCAGCACAAAGGAGAGGGGCACCAGAATCAAGTGGAAGGTTGTCTGGAATACGGACCACATAGTGCTCATCGGCAACCATGATGTCCGAGTAGCCTCCTTGTGTGATGGTTCCATCAAAGTACTTGACGCCATAGGTGAGGATCATATCGGGGCAGTAATTCTCAAGTTCGTCGGCACAGCTATCGCAAGAGTGACATGCTCCAACCATGCAGCCAACACCAACTTTGTCTCCAACTCTGAACTTTTGTACCTTGCTTCCCACTTCTGTCACTACACCCACAATCTCATGCCTGCATTGTCCAATTCAGTTCACATGATTTCCATATGGGATAATAAAAAAATTAGAAATTAAATAAAATCCATTCACTGATTTCATCCAACAAACACATAGGAAATAGCATCCAACTTGGCATGTTTTGGTGTGTTGAATTGAAAAGGTTCTTAGATTTGAGAGAAGTGCAATATAAGTGCTAATTCATCCGCAATCGATTCCATGATTTTATGAGTTTCAAGTCTTCTCCATCTGTAAATTCAATACTAAAAGTTTTTTATTATCCATTCTCAAAAAAAAAAAAAATATATATATATATATATATATATATATATATATATATATATATTATTCACTGCAATCCTAGCACTGCAGCACACAGCTGCTACTATATAAATTAAAAATCTGGTTGTGCATTTCATTTGTGGTAGACTAATCTTGCACAGATAATGTGGAGGCTACAGAAACTTGGATTTGTAGAATAGTCAAATAAGTGGTGCGCTAACAAAATGGGTCATATGTATTTTGTATGGCTATAAAAGCACGAGATGATGATTGTTGATTAAACTTGGGAATGGATAAAGTCAAAGTCTCTAGATAACTAATATCGTCTTAGAGACCTGGCTAAATGCCTCTATATATATATATATATATATATATATATAAGTCCTAATATTAGGTCTAGTATAATAATTATGATTGGTAGAAAAAATTATTATTTTTGTATGATTGGTATAAAAATTTTACTTTTTTGTGATCTGTTTATTTTTATAAAAGGGATAGATTAAGAAATAAAATGAAATAATGATTGAGCCGTTTTCATTCTACTAATTTGATTTTTTTTTTCTTATACAAGAGTAGAAAAAATTTAAATCTTATCCAAATTAATTTTTTTATGCAATAAAAATTAATTTTATCTTTTACTTTTTTATCTACTAAACACATACGTCAAAATAATTTCAACTCCTTATTTTTGAGAATATATATATATATATATATATATATATATATATATATATCATGGTAAACATGAGCATTACTCAATTCATATTTAATCTTCATTTTAGTGCCATTAGCAGAAACAAGTGATTCAGTAGATTTTTCAAAATATTTTGTGGGAATTAATCCCTCTTGAATATAGTTCATATCAGCACCAGAATCAATCATAGCAATAACATTGAAATGAAAATCAGGTGAAACAAAAATTTTAACTTTTGTGAACCATTTAGGAGGAAGAGATTTCCTAACAAGAGCAAGTTTAGAAGTAGTGTCAGAACTATCATGAACAACAGAATCATTAACAATACCTTTACCAGAAGAAAGAGCTTGTTGACTGGGATCATCATTTCCATTCTTGTGCTCATCTTTTTCATTATCAGAATTATTAGTTTTATCAAGTTTTTTTTTATCAAATTTTATCATTAACAGTTCTTGTTTAAGAGTACTATTATCACTTTTAATATTCTTAACTTCATGTTTTAATTCAGTTATCTCTTGTTTGACAACAGCAATTTCATGTTCAAAATCATTAATAGTTAATTCTTTGGATTTCTTTTTAGATTTATTAAATCTTTCCAAAGTTTCTTCAAAACTTATAGTGGATTTTAGTTTTTTACCAGTTTCATCTTTTAACAGGTTTTTCTTAAAGCTATCCAAATATTCTTTTTGTAAAACAGGATTTTCCATTTGACCTATTAACTTTAACAGTAAAAAAAAAAAACTTTAACAGTAAATTATCATTTTCTTCACTTTTAGTGAGAACATTAACAGATGTGAGAACATTAACAGATTTAATAATTGAGTGTTAAACATTATCGTGTTTATATATATATATATATATATATATATAAAAGAAAACAGTATTGTACTGTCCATATATATATATAATAGACTAATAGTCATGGAAAACCTACCCAGGAACTAGTGGGTAAGTAGACATGCCCCATTCATTTTTGGCCATGTGGAGGTCAGAGTGACATATTCCACAATATAGAATTTTGAATGTTACGTCCTTCTCTCCTGTTGCCCTGCGAGTTCCAAAATATTAATTTAGTACATATATACCATGAAACCTTCATAAAATAAAATTCCCAAAAAAAAAAAAAAAAAAAAAACATAAAACCAATAGGAGACTGTTAGTTAATTATTGACCAATCACCATAAGCACCAATTCAACTAAAAAAAAGGGGGGGGGGGGGGGGGGGGGGGGACATATCTCCATGCACACCATGTTTAATTGATCAAATAAATTCATTGATTTTTTGGTTATATCGTCTCTAAAATCTCGCAACGATCAAATAACATGAAATGATAATAAGAATAAAATAAGATGAGCTTTCGGAATAATCTCACACTTGGGTGTTATTTTTATATGAATTTTACAGTAAAATAATCTTGTTTAATTTTGATTGGCTCTTAAAAAAGAGTAAAAGAAGACTACGCTATTTTCTTCGAAAGTTCACGTTTGTGGCTGAGTTTATAGTTTGACCCCAGGCATGCTACCCTTTTTTTTTTTTTTTTTTTTTTTTTTTGCTCGGTAATTGTTTATTCGGGGGATCGAACCCCGAGCTAGAGATAACATGAGATACCTGATACCACCTGGGCTACGAGGCCCGGTGGTACAGGCATGCAACCTTATCAATTAAAAAGTATGATAGAAAATAATGACCACAGCGTACAGAATGTGCTTTTTTCGAGTTTATATAGTTTGTATTTTAGGACCATTGTTATTAAATTATTTTTAAAAAGTTTCAATATTACTTTTATATAGTCAAAAAATTAATTATTTTTTTCTTTTTCTATAAAAAATTTCCTATAAACTAATACTTTATATAGAACATCAGTTAACATTTCATTATTGTTTCACACTCTTTATATATATATATATATATATATATATATATATATATATATATATATAAAAGATAGAAACTTGCTTCACAATCTTAATGTGAAGTAAAATGTTTCACATAATATTCAGTCTTATATGAGATGTACATGATTTACACATAATATAAAAGAGTGAATACTGTTAAATGTGAAATTGTCGGACTTTGAGTCGTGACACACAACCTTAAGATAAATTGGTGATAAAGAAGATACACTTGTTAGAACACGAGTTATATTATTCTACCTCAAAACTAATTAGTGATTTATGGCATTTAAAATTGCAAGTCACGTACCTATTTCTAGATTAATCATAGGGAGTCCATATTACAGTCTCTCCAAAAAAAAAAACCAATCAAAGCCTAATTACAAAATACTTTATTTTCCATTTTCTTAATACTTTTTGAGAATCAAAATTATAGATTGAAATGACAAATGAAACAAACAAGAGTAGTTAGTAGGAGAGAGAGAGAGAGAGAGAGAGAGAACCTTCTTGAGAATTGGAAGGGGGAGAGGTGCCCCGAAGTATCCATGGCAGCCCAGCCAAAGGCCTTCTTGGAGTGCTCAACCTCTAGTGCTTTTGCCATTTCTCTCTTTTGTCACAAGTAGAAAGAAACTAAGAAGGCAGAAAGAGAAAAGCTGAAAGAGCAACTAGAGACTACAGGGATAGAATTGCTAATGAATAGGGTCCTAAATTGTGTGAGATATATTTATAGGGAATGAGGAGGAAATGGTTGGGTTTTCTCTTTGCGCTGGGCTGACGTATTGGGTGAGCTAACGGTAGTTAGGTGTAGGACAGGTGGACATTCTGACTAATTTCGTTTTTCCTACCGCGCCATTTACTAGGAGGAGTTTTCACTTTTCATCTTAGCTTAACACTAATCTCTTATTTGATGGAACTTGCAAGCTTAATAACGATGAAACTACACACATTTTATCACAATTGTCTCGTGTAAAAAACAGTAAAAAATAGAAAAATATAATAATAAGTTTATGTGATAGTGACATATAGTCACTCACAATCTACAATATAAAATAGTTATAGTATGATATGCATATGTGTGTGCAGTACTAGCATTATTATTGTTGCTTGCTTGCTTGCCGTCATGACAAATCATTTTCATTTTCACCTTGGACAATAGCAAAGTTAAATTTCCTTAGTTATATCCTGTTTGTGGGGCTGGAAGTGGAACGTGAAAGGTATCTTTCATAGTTAGAACAGATTTTATTTGGATTTTTAGGCCTCACCATTTTGGATTTTGCAAGGAGTTGTTTTCTAAATCGATTTGACTATTTTCCCCTAACTCATTGTTTGGCTATTGAAAAGACTCTTCATTTTTCAATCACATGAGAATTATGATAGAAATTGTATTCCTTAACTTTCTCAAACACAAAAGGTATGTATGAAAAATTCGGTACACTATTCTGAGCATAAACTTACTGTTTAGAAGAGACAGTGGCTTGATATCACTAACGATATTTCACATTACCTGGGACAAGTGTTTCCATATCCCTCTTTACTCTGTATACAATGGTCTTACTATGAATAAAATATTTCAATCAGTTATCTCAAAAAAAAAAAAAAAAAAAAGTAATAGGGTAGACATTAAAAAAAATTTAATAGAATAAAACTTAAATACAATTCCTTAGTTACAGTACATTAAGTTGTCCAAATAAATTGAAAGACTTGTCTAATTAAATTCAAAGATTTATATACATTGAATTTAATTGTCCTTGGAAAAGGATAAGATGATCAACCATGTATTTGAGTTTGATTAGGAATTGTGTCTTATTAAGCTTTCTATTTTCTAATATGCCGTACAATTCATGGAATAATTGAAATTCATATTCAAAATTTTAAAAAAAAAAATCATAAATTTGATCAAAATTAAAAAATAGAATAGTTAAGAAAAATATGAAAAATTACCATAAGTTATATGACGGAATCCTATCATGTTAGATCATTATTTTTAGGAAAATCTTTTCCCTAAATTGGGTTAAATGGTATTCTCCATTCCTTTACATGAAAATTTATAAGATATCATCCACACGTCTTAAATTACATGATTCATTAAATCATTTACACAAGTTACATGACTATTAAAAATATCATGTGACTAAAATTATATGCAATTGATTTGCTGGAATAGGAATTTAAAATAGGATGTTCTTTTTATTTTTTTGATGGTTTAAATAGTATATTCTGTTTAGAATATAAAGATAGTATGTCATTATTTCAAATGAATAAAGAGGGATTTGGATCACAAAATTCTATGGCTCTTGTAGAGAGTGCTACTTTCGATGGAAAAGATATGCAAACAACCAAATGTCTCGTCACAAAGCTACCCTTTAGTAGTGCTGATGAGATCAATTTGTTTCCCAATCAGGACTGTGACATAGGGTCCCTATCCTATTTATGTGCCCTCTTGATTTTTTTTTTTTCTTTTTTTTTTTCTCTTGGTTTAATGATAATTTGAGTGATTACTGCATTTTTGACTATATAATGTAGCCAACTCTAATATTATTGTGTATTATTCATTGAAAAGTTTGATGTGGCTTGATCTTGAAATTTGGTGGTTCAATTTAAGTACTTAAAAGTGTTTAAGCACTTTTTTATCCTACCGTCAAAATGACAATTTTACCTTTTAGTTTAACTTAAAGTGATGTTATTGCCTTGGTTAGTGTTAGGTTAAACGATAATTATAAAATGGGGTGTTTATATAATGCTTATCATTGATGGAGCTTGCAAAAGCGAACACCAATGTCAAAAAACTTCTTATTCATGCCAAAAGCCTTGTAATTGAATTGTCACATCCTCGTGCATAAAGTGTTTAGGGGTCTAGGAGAAAAAAAGTTCAAGTTGCGGAGTTAATAGCATATTGTAATTATCTCTAAAAAAAAAAAAAAAATTCTTATTCATGAAAGGAAAAGTTTGTGAAGCAACATGCATTTCGTAATCTTTGAACTGCTGCATGCTACCTTATCAATAAAATAAAATTAAAAAAAAAAAAAAAATCTTTGAACTTTTCAACTAGGAAGATTTAAAGAGTTTGATTTAAAAAAAAAAAAAAAATTCATAATAGAGGTGGCTCTAAAAAAAATTTAAAATAAATGGTTCAGAATTGCTTGTCCATGAAAGGGATGATTCTGAAAAAAAAAAAAAAAAATGGTTTGTATATAGTAACTTATCTGTAACCCAGGCGATTATAAAATTGTTGAACAGAAATACAAAATTGGTTTTAGAACAACTGCCTGTAATTATTGGGGCGATTCTAAATAATAATAAACTGAAAATGGGTTTTAGAAAAATTTATCCGTGAAATGAGAAACCTATAAAATTTTCTTCCTATTTTGAGAACATAATTTTGTTCATATTTTGATTAGTCTAAAGTTGTTGACACTCATAAATAATCGTTTGGAATTTAAGGTCTCAACTAGATGGTCATTTCTTCCTCGAAAAAAAAAGAAAAAAGAAATCTACATGGTCATTTGAAGTTTCTCTCGCGCAGTGGGAAAGAAACCTTGTTCCCACCTAATTTGTATAAAAATTTTGTCCTCTCTAAAATATCTCCATATTACTTTATCAACGGTCAAGGTCGTGTGATTTTATTATTCCATATTTTGAATGACCTCTTTTGAAGTAATTTTTTTTATTTATTATTAATTTTTTTTGAAGTAATTTATAATGACGAGTGATGTCGTCTTTCCTCAATTAAAAAAAAAAACAGTGTTTATCACACATAATTAATTTTTGGAAAAATTGCAAATTATACTCATAAAATTTGAGGATGCTTGGATTTTACACCATAAAATTTTAAAATTTGAATTTTACCCTCTGAAGTTTTAGGTATTTGAATTTTACACTAATATTTTAGAATTTAAATTTTACTCTCCTAAAGTTTAGGAGTATTTAAATTTTATACCTCAAAATTTTAAAATTTTAGGGTGTAAAATCCAAACACTCACAAATTTTGAGGAATAAAATCTAAATACCCCTAAATTTTGAGAAGTAAAATCCAAATTTTAAAATTACAAGATGTAAAATTCAAACCCCTCAAATTGTAGGAGTATAACAATTTGCCCTCAGTTTTAAACATACGCAAAAAAAAAGTAATTAAAATAGCACTCGAAGTCATGATTTTTAAACTTATGAAGTAATTCAATTACTTCTACCCAAAAAAAAAAAAGTAATTAAAATGCTTTTTGCATGTTTGTAAAATAAAGTGTGTACAAGAAGTCTAATAAAAAAAATATCCTGATGGCTGGTCAAAGTCGTATGATTTTTTTTCCCCTTCTCATTTTCAATGACCTCTTTCGAAGTAAATTATAATGCTGATGCATCTAGCCACTTCTCATGGTCCCACCCCAACTTTTTTTTTTCTTTGTCTTCTTGTCCTGAAGTTAATGAGACGAGATTTTTTCAGTTCTATAAACAAGTCCAGATTCCTACATCAGTGTTCAAAAAAAAAAAAAAAAAATTCCTACATCAATGATCAAAGTCGTGAGTTGTTTTTTATTCTAGAAATTTCGCAGGACTGCATTTGTTGTTTCTTGTATGTTTCCTTAACAACCTCGGTGCCACTAAAGTCTAAATTCATATGATCAAATTATGAAATAGGCCCCTAATTAACAACCATGTTTTTGTCGTTAATAAGTGGTCAGCGCTAGTGTTCTCAACAATTTTATTTTATTTTTTTTTAAATTTTTGAAGTGAACTGCGCTAGTGAGGGACTATTTAATTGTTAAGTGCTCTAACGAGGGATTCACCAGCTTTGATGTTGCGAATAGGTAACTTTAAACCTCAAAGGTAACGAGTATTAAAGTTTAATTGGCATTTCTGGTGTTTTTAACCCTAGTATAATTCAAATTTACTGTTTCTCAACTATCAAAAAAAAAAAAGCACCCCACAAACTATCAAGGATATCCTAACCTTCCATGAATTCTGTTACACCGACTTCGTCATTTTCTTTTTAATCAAGTTTTTGTTTTTTTTTTTTTTGTTTTTGTTTTTTTTTTTTTTTTTTTTTTTTTGAGAATACAGATAATAATTATGATAAAATCTGGGAGATAATTAATACAAACAAGAAATGGGATCCAAACAGTCCGGGCCTACCATATGAGATACATATATAGTATATGATGTTTGGCTTTCTTTACTACACCGGGTGAGGGGTCAGTTCAAAGCATCATGGTTTTAAAAACCGAACCGGGCATCAAACCGTTTTTTTTTCCAATTTCCGGTTCAACCCCGGTTTTTGACTTGTTTTTGGCCGGTTTTCCGGTTGTTGACCGGTTATTGACCGGTTTTTAGGCTTTTAACCGGACCGGTTTGGCTATCGGTTCCCGGTTGAACCGGTCGGACCGGCCGGTCCGATCCGGTTTTAAAACAGTGCAAAGCATACGTAAAATACAGTAAATATACATACATACATACATACATACATATATATATATATATATATATATATATATATATATATATAAAAAATAAGCAATATTAAAAAAAGAAAAAAAAATTGAACGGAATCAATTAGGCTCAGATTGTAAGATTATCTCCGTTAAGAGACTAAATTTGGTCCGAATTCAATTTATCAAAATTAACTAATTAAGTGACAGAGTTATTAAAAGATAAAGGAAAATAAAAATAAAAATAAAAGGCCACACACAATAATGCACATGTTTATGATTCTACTTGTGATTCATGTTTAAAACTTAATTAGCATGCAACTTGTGCTTATGCACGACACAAACTAATATGTGAATAGAAGCCCATCAAGGTAAAAAGAAGAGAAAGAAGATGATGTGTCATTGACAATTTGGCGAAGCACAATCCAATCCACTTCTTTTAATTTATCTAGTCAACATACAAATAAGTTAAAAAAAAAGTTACCAAAATGCTACATTTGGATGCTAGAGTGAGACCCCAAAAAAAAAAAAAAAACACAATGTTTACATAAAAATATTACAAACTTCTTTTCATATTCTGTGATTCTCAGCAACCCAAAATAACATAAAACTGAAAAAGTAAATGTGGATATAAAAAAATTAGATACAAATTTATTTTGTTAACGTTTTAACCAAGAATAAAAAGGAACAGGAAAAAAAGGCAAAATGTAACTTTCTAACTCGTAAGTCCTCAATTTAACACTAACAATGGCATGCCTTCAAAATGTGAAGAAATAGACTCAAAAGATTTTTTTTTTTTTTTTTTTGGCAACGAATGTAATATTGAGTAAATGGCAAACATTACATATACAATTAGATTGCAATTATTCTCTTCTTCTTCCAAAATAGCTCAAAATTTTATAAAATTAGAACAAAGTAAATAATAAATGCACAATCTCTATCGCAAACACACGCATTTTTCAATTCCACGACATTTTGTGTCTCTTAAGTATATATGTTTAAATTTTTTCAAGAAAATTGTGCAAGAAAAATGCAAGAAAACGGAAAAAATAAAAAATAAAATTAGCATCTAGCAATGAAAAGAAATGATATTGAAATCAATTTTCCATTATATTTTAAAATGCTAATGAGTGCAAGTGCAGATCTCCAATGTGTATATGCAAGTCACTTGAAGTAGCAGAGTGAAGGATAGAAGATTTCAAATTTTTAGAGTTAGGGATACCCCATATGTATATATTATCATAGGTATAACAATTGTAGATACTGTGACTACTATAAATCCCTATCCAAAGTAATAATTGTAGAATGAATATAGAAATATATCATTTAAGTCAATTTCATGTCCACAAAATATCTGAAACTTGATCCTTACGGTTACTTTCAATGCATAGTCCCATGGGAGTCAAAAGGATAAGAAGATATCAAACTGAAATTCATAACCGCATATATGTAAATCCAACTCAAATCCTTCAACAATAAATGGCATTACACCCTTTGCATCAAGCTATGATCTGCTAACAGCTAAGTTGTGTGTTTGTCAAGACAAGACATTTATATTTTTGTGGTTAATTCAAAGGAAACAGAAGAAAAATTAACAATGATCTACTGGTGTAAAATTAGGATATCTCCTCAAGAGTCAAAAGCATTAGTAAAGGAACCTTCAGCTTTTATAGAAATCCATTTAATGTGAAATTTCCTAAATTAAAAATGATGACACATAAGCCAAATTGAAGTACATAGTTTTATTAAAAAAAAAAAATTTGAAGTACATAGATATCCAAAATGCAAAAACAAAACAAATCTTAATCAACAAAAAAAGGGGGCCTAAGGATCTTGCGGTCTCAAAAGAGATCCAGATGTTTTTGTTCCTCCATTTAAGTCCCCTAATTTTAGTGGGTCTAGATGAAGATATCCAAACATAATTTTATCAAAAGACACATATGCAGAGAAAGTCAATTGTAATAGCAGAAAATATCTTGAAATGCTTCCTTGGAAAATAATAAAAAGGAGACAAAGCACCAGTAACAATACTCTAATATAAAAAAGTAAATTTCAAAAACTCAATTTAAACCCACAAAAAATGAGAGAAAAACACACATAAAATACAAATTTATAATAAAGGATGAAGCAGTTGATGATGGTTTTTGGCCATGTATGGGCTCCAATATTGACGATGGTGTTGTTTTCCAAGGATCTATAGTCTTTTTGGGCTTATATCGGTCCTTCCATTGCCTTTATTGTCTTGTATCTTATCATATTAAAAGACAAATTCTATTAAATTAAAGAAAATCTTCATAAGCATAACCATTAAAAAGAACAACCATAAGCTAATAGCGTGCTCGAAGGTGTGCAAAATATTTATTAAACAAAATGAGGTTTCTATTGATGTACTGTTTCATTGACAGACTTCCACCAACAATTCCAAATCCTTCAACATAAATTTGAACCCACGTATTCTCAAAATCATTATAAATGCTCACATTAAAATTTGAAAACACAAGAGAGAGAAAGATTTACCAGAAGAGGCCGCAAAAGAAGACCTAGAATAAAAATTTAACCTTCGCCAGAGGACCCAAGCACTTCAGCTCTTCAAGTTTATGTGAGAATAACTGTGTATGCTAATGGGGCGACAGGGTCATGTGTGTAAGTTAAAACTTCAACTATATTCATTGGAAACTATAAAAACCTAAGATTAATATTCATAGAAACTGTACAATAAATAGAAGCGCTTTGCTTTCCATTGATTATTAAGGGGTATGGCAATTAGTATCATGTCTAAAATAATACGTAGACTCTGGTTCATTACATGCATATCCTATTTCTCTCTCTCTTTTTCTCTCTCTACCTTATGGATCCTCTTTCTACGTCTATGGCTGTGTTTGTTTTGACTTCAAACTACTTCCGGAAAACCATTTCCGTAAAATTTGGGTGTTTGGCTGATTAGGAAAATTCGGTCAACTGAAAATAATTTCACCTTTGACCGTAAAATACCCCTCCCCAGGCGGAAATCCATTTCACCTTCTATTTTCACTTCAAATGCCATTTTTCGAAAAATTGAGAAACAGAGAGCACGAAGAGAGAGAGGGAGAAAGAAAAGGAGAGCCCAGCGCCATCGCCGAGCCAAGCCCAGCGCCCATTGCCGGCGGCCACGAACCCACGAACCGCCGATCCAAACCCAGAGACCATCGCCGGCGACCACAAACCCAGTCCCCATCGCCTCACCGCAACGCCCAGAGATCCAGTGGCACCTTCGATCGCACCGCGCCACGCCGTCGAACGTCGATCTCTTTTGAACCCAGAACCCAGCGCTCTTCGCACTGGCGAGTCGCACCGCGCCGCGCCGTCGATCGTCGATCGTCGTCGACCCAGACCCATCGCTTCCTCTTCCTCGATCTCTCCGTTTTTTTTTTTTTTTTTAAAGTTTGATTGTTGTTGTTGTTTTTTTTTGATGAACTGATTGTTGTTGTTGTTGTTGCCGGAATCAATTTGTTGTTGTTGTTGCATTGTTGTCGCCGGAATCAATTTGTTGTTGTTGTTGTTGCCGGAATCAATGTGAAAAAATTGTAGGAAAATAGCATTTTCCTAATAGAACCAAACACATGAACTCAAATTTTCACAACAATTTTCATAATTTAACCAAACACTTAAAAATATTTTCCTTTTCCGGAAAATAGCATTTTCGAAAAATATTTATTTTCCGGAAAACGTTTTACACAAAACAAACACAACCTATATCTCGTTCTCTTTTCTTTTTTTTTTTTTTCTTTTTTTTTAATGAATAGCAAACTCAGTGCATTTCATCCCTAAAAAAATAGTCATGTGTTGCCATCTTAATGGCTAGATGCATAGTACCCAAATCAAGTTCTTATTGTAATCTCTTTGGCTGGATGCATTGTACCCAAGCCAAGTTCTTATTATAGTCCATTTGGTTTTCACATTTAGCAACAAAATTAAGAAAACTTAATTGATACAAGAACTCACTTAGCATAAAAATTCAAAATTTTATTTGAAACACGTGGTACAAAATTGAAACTCTATTTTAGAATTTTAATTTAAATTTTCTTTAATTTCAACTATTATTATATATATATAGATTTAGTAATTCATGTTAAAAGGAAATATCAAGGTTCCCCGTACCACAACTATCTTTTGTGGGTATGGTACCTATAAGTAAGTGCCAAACGTGAAATGACATGCCAACCATGGAGACAATAATAGGCGCCGCTAATATTAACGTGGTTGATTCCATTTGCAAGTTTGATCAATTAAATATAAGTGCCAAGACTGCCAAGTGATGTCATTGTCTTTTACATTTTTTTTTTTTGAGAAACAAGTAATCTCTTTTACTTAAACTAAATCACTAATATATATATATATATATATATATATATATATAACTGAAACATTTGGCTTTTTGTTGATTTTGAAACATTAGTTTTGTAAACCTCACAAATTTACACCTCAATAAGCCACATGTATCATGAAGCAAATTTTTGCAACACGAGTTAATGGATAAAGGTGGACAACAACTAAATCCTATCTATACTTAGCAGTCTCCCTTTTCGTATTACCACTAATGTAGAACAGACCACCATGGTTTTTCTAGACTCCCAAGTGCGCCTAAAATCGCGTAAGATAAAAAGGCACTAGTAGAAATCATTTGGGCTATAGAGTCGGAATTGCATGAAATTTGGCAGGTTAAAGGGAAATGACTTTCTAAGCAATAGTTGTCACTTTGCCATGAGCTACCCCTTAATTTTGGCGGCGAATTCCTCGGTTTAGGCCTTGAAAACTATGATTTTGCTATTTATAGTAATTTTTGTTTCCTTAATAACTTTTTCCTCAAAAGTGAGAATAAGGTCCCGCTTGTTTTAGGACAACTCTTAATGTCAGTAGTTTATGATTTTGTATTCAATTTTGCCATTTTTGATAAATTTTGGTATTTTGCCACCTAATCTTGTAAGTAGTTCGAATTATGGTTTCAAACATTTCCTAATTATCTTAGGGCTTTACTTTCTTGATATTTATATGTTTTGTAGCCGTCAAAGACAAAGCAGATTATCATCAATAAAATTGCATAGTTTTTTTTTTTTTTTTCTCAAACTTTTCTCTAGTTGATTCTAGTTTATGACCTTGTGGATTCAAGGAACCCCTTGTAGATTTGAGGTTTACTACCCAAAAACTAATAGTTTAATTTTTGTCCATTAATGAGGAAAATTTCAGACTAACCCTGCAAAGGGACGATTGGTCCCTAAAGGATGACCTACCCCCAAGGACGACCAAACCCCAAGGGACAACCAATCCCAAAGAAACAAGGAGTCCCATGGGGATTGAACGGTTTAGACCCCTTAAACAATAACCAGATTGCGTAGCCTAGATTAATTAGCCAAGTTGTTACTTAGTCAAATTATGTAATTCTAGGTTAAAACAATCACAAGATCATATCATGCATATAAAACAAATAAAGCAGCGGAAAATAAAGAACACAAGATATGATCACCCAGGAAACCACACCGGAAAAACCTGGGGAGGATTTTACCCACCGATCCTCAAGGCAAAACGGAATCCACTAAGAAAGAATTGAAGTTCTTACAAAAGGACTTACAAGCTCCCCGCTTGACTTCCTAATGCTACCCACCAGTAGTAACTTCCTGACACGACCACGCGCAGGCTCCGAGACCACGGACTACTTCTTTCTTTGAACTCCTTCTTCAAGTACAAGCTCCTCACTTGTTTTTCTCTTTAAGCTTTAATGGCTGCAACCTAGTTGATCATCAAGATATTGATGTGATCTCAATCTTGAAAACCCTAAGCTTTGTGTAAAGGAAAGCTCCTCTAGATCTCACAAGAGATTTACACAAAACCGCAATGCATGAGCAACAATACAACTTGTGCAACTCTGAAAAACGTGGCTAGGGTTTGCCTTATATACCTAGGGCAAAAACATAAAAACCTAGACGTTTAAAGAGTTAGGGCTGAGTTGGAATTCTGCAGAAAAACGCATCTGGGCCGACTTTCGATCGATCGAGTCTAACCTTCGATCGATCGAGCCAGGCCGAGAAGCCCCAATGCTTCTGCAGTCACTCGATTCCAACTTTACAATATTAAACCAACTTTGAGCAAACTTAAACAAGACTAAATACATTGTTTTGATCATGATTTGCCAACATTACATATTAGAGTTCTAAATACATAAAATCCTAAGACCTTAGAACCTAACAAACTCCCCCTTTGGCAATCCGTGACAAAACACACAATAAAAGCTCAAAGTTTACAAGAATAGCCCTTTACATAATAATGCTCATAAAGAAAAGTTCAACCTAACTACTATCCATCGGTTGCAAGTGTAGACAGCAGCTTGGTCGAATCAACCTGTATATTCCTGAAATACTCAACAAACACATAAACGCATGTGTGGCAGCAAATAGTATATAAACAGGTATAATATTCTTGTAAGATTCACACAACACAAAATAAAGAAATATATCAATGAAGTAACTCATAAATATAAATCAATAAGCACTGAATCATAAAGACAACAAGAATCAAAAGAAACATGTATATCAATATATCAATCAATGTTACTCCCCCTAACATGAATATCCCAAAAATGATATACAAAGTGAAGCACCTAGATACAATCTAAATAAACTCCACAAAAATATCCCATGCTACAAAAAATTTCTCCCCCTAACACAAAAATACTACTACAAGTCAAAACTCTACTCCCCCTTTTTGTGACGGAATGCCAAAGGGCATCATAGACCATCATCAAAAGGAGGTGGTGAGGAAGAACGAAGATGCGCCAAATCCGCTCGCAGAGCACGAATCTCGTCGAACAGATCCACCAAAAGCTGACCATGAGCCGCCTGAACGGTCATGACAGTCTCCAGAGTACGACGAACATCGAAGTCAGCCGCAGAAGGTGGAGGAACAGCAGCAGCACCTACAGAATCAGGAACAGCCTCACCAGCAGGACCTGTAGAAGAAGAAGGAGGGGCGCTACTAGAGGGATCAGACCTAGGGTGTTTAGAACCAGCTCGAAGATGAGCGGCCCTCTGTCTAAGGAAAGACGCACCTATAGGAGCTATCACATGAACAGGCTCAGAAGCAGGGAAGTCCTCTAAACCTAGATAAAGTAAAATCCTATGAATGAAAATAGGATGGACAAGGGCATGGGCAGTAGATGAACTCCTATAAACTTCGTTCAAAGAACGAAGAAAAAGATGGGGGAAACTAATAGGAGCATCTGTGACAAGAGCGTACAAAAAGACACACCTCTCAAGAGGAATGGTGTGCAGATGAGAAATGGGCCAGAGTGAATGACAGGCTATCCTAAAGAATAGATAGGTAGTCTCAGGAAGCTCAGCGGTGGTGATCCGAGGATCAGAACCCCACTGGATAGAAGATCCAGTGATGTAGGACATGACATCACTCAGCTCAGGTGACTCATCATAGGGGTAAACAGGATCACTCACCAACGGTACCTCTAGAGCATCAGCCACTACCTGAGGAGTAATGGTGTACTCTTCACCTCGTATCCAACTCCTAACAAGAGTGTTGGAATCATAGACGTGGACAGAGAGGTTCGAGAAGAACTCTCTAATCAAGAGAACCGGAGGTGGAGGATCAGACACAGCTAACAAAGGTAGCCAACCCCTACGCTCAAAATTTGCCCTAATGGCAGGATCTAACTCATCTAAACGAACAGAACGCTCAGCCCAAACCTTCCTATTGAGGTTTAAAGTCTCAAAGGTCTCTTGGTTTTTCTCAGAGGGGAACCGCTCACTATCAAAGGTAGGTGAGGGTGGAGTAGGAGTGGGAATGGTCCTACGAGCTCTAGTCTTCCTAGGCATGGTGCTAAGGAATAGGACAGAGACACAAAGAGAAAACCAAAAAGAACAGAAAAATAAAACTAAGGCAGACTGCAAGTTAGCACACAAAAAATAGAATCAAAATCTATATGATGCATGAATCATTAATGATGATATGATGCATGAACTAATGCAGTGATTAGGATCAAATTAAGTTTAATTTCCATAAAATTGGCTTAAATATAGAGTTTCTCAATAAAAACCCAAAAAATTTGATAACCATTTGAAAATTTTTGCAACAAATTGACGAATCAATCATTATATACTATTGGAAACAGTTTATAATAACCAATTGCATCAATTACACAAGCCAATTTCATCAATTAGCCCCAATTCGGATCAAACATAAACCCTAAAAATTCAAATTTTCCACAAAACTCAAAATTGATCAAATTAATTACTCAAGAACATGTTTATATAGTGTCCCCATCAAAACCCATTGATCAATTGCAAATAATTTGGTCCGAATCAACAAAAATCCCAAAAAGAAATGTCCGAAAATCTCCTCCTAAAATGCATGAAAAATGCATGAAATCAAGTAAATAAACTCAAAAGCAAGGGTATAAGAGACATACCGGCTTGAGGAGAGAGAGATTATGCAAAAAGTTTGGAAGAAAACGACAAAAACTTGAATCTTTTGGGCTTGCCTCGTCGGAGAGAGAAAAAAGGAAAAGTTTTGAAAAATATTTGAACTTTGAAAAAGTCAGATTTCCCTTTTTAAAAAGCATATTCACGATGTTCGATCGATCGAGAATTACATTCGATCGATCGAAAGTGACAGACGTTTTAGCACTTTCTGAGGCACTTTTTCGATCGATCGAAAAACACTTTGGATCGATCGAAAAGGGTAAAAGCACACTGAATTTTGGGAAAAAACACAGTTTTGAAAATTTGCAAGTCCAATTTTGAAACAACTCCTCAAAGCATTTGAACAAGGAATAAAAAATGCATGAGTATGAGATGGAATGCATTTTCAAAAACCCCAAAATTTTAAACCCAATTCTCTCAAACACAAGTTTTAATTGTCTTCCAAATTAATTTTCTTAAGCAACAAATATGTTGTGCACAAATCTCAAGATATTTTTCAAACTTGGTTGGTCAGACCAAGAACACACACACTAGCATGTACAGTGTTTAACAAAGAGTAACTTGTGTAGTGTGTGAAACTAGCAAAGACTTGAGATACATGTGAGGTGATACGTGAATGGCAATCAAACACAAAGTCTACACAATTCATCACATAGAATTAAAAGAGACTATCACCTAAAGAGTTACATCCTATAACTCCCACATCTCCTAGAACAAAAGCTTGCAATCATGTAAGTTTCTTTCATTTTTGCCTCTTATTTATATATGAATTGGCATTCAGCCTAATAGTACACACCGGTTTGAATTAAGTGAATTGGCATCAAGCCTAATAGTACACACCAGTTTTAATTTAATTTGAGGCTACACCTTATGTTCTTTTTGTGCATGTGCTACACTTTCTCGAGCACTAAATCTTATGATATGCACTAAGGTGTTCATGATTGGCTAGTGAGCAGTGGTGAGATGGTTATTTATGCCTTTCTCAAAAGGATCAAGTCCGACAGTCAACAACATGTGACTTCATGATTAAGGCCAAGTGATTAAGAACCACACACATCTTTCCCACACAACATGCACTACAAAGTTTCAACTAGTTAAGTGCAAAAAATAAGCTCATCAAAGTTAAACAAGGTACACAAGACATGACATGTGTAAAAAGAAAGACCAACCTTGTTTTCAAAAATCAAGAAAAATTGTGTTCAGCACAGATTTTGCTTTCTCCCCTTTTTTTTTTTTTTTTTTTTTTTATTATTATCAAAAGAGAAAACAAATAAATCCTAGAATGAAATGCATGTATGTAATGCAATGCAAGTCCTAGAACAAAAGAAAAACACAAAAAACAAATAACAATGGTCACAACAGAATAGAGCAAAGAAGCACAAGGACCATGTCAGAAAGACTCAATTAGATCGAGTCTTTTGCATCCAAAACCTTTTAGATGCACCCCGAGCATTGGAGTTCTTATTCACTTTAGAGTGATTCTCAACTCCAGAATTGGAATAAAGGTTTAACGCCTTCACCAATTCACCAATTAGTGCCATAGGATCTTGTGCTTGAGGCACAGGCACTTTTGGTCTTTTAGCTCTCTTATCAGCTTGAAGCTTGTAACAGTTAGGACGAATATGTCCAGACTTACCACAATAATGACAAACCCAAGCAGGTTTACCATGCATCTTGTCCTTCGGTTTGGTAGGCTCCTTAGGTTTGGATTCTCTCAAGTCTACCCTAATCTTCTTGGGTGGTGAAACTTCTATAGGTTTAACAACCTCACTCACAGGGGGTTTTATAGTTTCACTCACAACCTTACTCACAAGAGGTTCAGAAGAAGAAGAAGAAGGAACGAAGACAGTGGAATGGGGTCCAGAATCAAATATGCTTTCTACATATCCTAACCCAGCTTTATCAGAAGGATACTTTTGAACATTTAACATGTGATCAAGTTTAGAACTAGCAGATCTAGCAACAGATAAATCATGTTCCAAAGTTCTAACTTTATCAAGCAACAGCATGTTTTCAGATTTAACATTATTCAAAAGATCATTAGCATCAATTAATTTCACAAGCAAATTTTTCTTCTCAAGCTCAAGAGCATCAATTTTCTTCAGGCCTAAATCAACTTTCATAGCATCCTTTGCAGCAATTTTGCAAAGTTTGTTATAGGCCTCTTGAAGATCTGCGTCTTCAGAGAGTTCCCCATCAGTAGGGTTCTCCTCAGCAGATATGCTTTCATCTACTTTACCAGTAGCAGTGAAAGCAATGAAGTTTCCATCCTCGTCACAACCGGACTCATCATCAGAAACCTCATTATCACTAAGGGTGACAGCCATAGCTTTACCCTTATTTCTCAAGAAAGTAGGACATTCAGATTTGACATGACCATACCCTTGACAACCATAACACTGAGGACCCAAAGAGTTATTAGAAGATTGACCTACTTGTTCTCTAGGTTTTTCAAAGTTGTTAACCTTAGTGGGATCATTCTTCCTAAAGTTTCTAGGTTCAGCAGTGTTGGTGTTCCTTGCCTTTCTATTTGTGTTTCTAAGAAAATTCCTAAAATTCTTGGCAAGGTAAGCTATCTCCGTGGGAGAGAGCTCATCTTCAAATCCACCACCTTCAACATCATCAACAGACTTCAGTGCCATTGATTTGGATTTGACAGTCTTAGGTAAGTCAGACTCATAGGACTGAAGAGATCCTACAAGCTCATCCACAGGGATGGAGTCAACATCCTTACTCTCAGTAATGGCTGTTACTTTGGGTCTAAAATCTTCAGTTAAGGATCTAAGTATCTTCCTAACAATTTTAGGTTGATCATAGATTTCACCCAAATTATAAGCAGAATTAACAATATCATTCAATTTAGCATAAAACTCATCAAAGGTTTCATCATCAGACATTCTAATGTTTTCAAACCTAGAAGTTAATTGCTGCAGTTTGTTAATTTTAACAGCCTTTGTGCCTTCATGCACAGTTTGGAGGATTTTCCAAGCAGTATGAGCAACCTCAACATTAGAGATCCTCTTAAATTCCTCCATTGAAACAGCATTGAAGATGGCGTTCATAGCTTTGCTATTGAAGCCTGCTGCTTCTTTCTGAGAAGTTTGCCACTCACTCACAGGAGTAGTGGGCTTCTCCCATCCGTATTCGACGGAATTCCACACCCTCTCATCTATGGATTTCAGGAAGGCTTTCATCCTTACTTTCCAGTAAGCATAATTGTTCCCATCAAAGTGAGGAGGAACAAACAGAGAGTGTCCATGCTCCATGACAACTGGGGTCAAGGATCAGCTCAGAGATAAAAATCTCTAACAAGAAGAGCTACCCGCTCTGATACCACTTGAACGGTTTAGACCCCTTAAACAATAACCAGATTGCGTAGCCTAGATTAATTAGCCAAGTTGTTACTTAGTCAAATTATGTAATTCTAGGTTAAAACAATCACAAGATCATATCATGCATATAAAACAAATAAAGCAGCGGAAAATAAAGAACACAAGATATGATCACCCAGGAAACCACACCGGAAAAACCTGGGGAGGATTTTACCCACCGATCCTCAAGGCAAAACGGAATCCACTAAGAAAGAATTGAAGTTCTTACAAAAGGACTTACAAGCTCCCCGCTTGACTTCCTAATGCTACCCACCAGTAGTAACTTCCTGACACGACCACGCGCAGGCTCCGAGACCACGGACTACTTCTTTCTTTGAACTCCTTCTTCAAGTACAAGCTCCTCACTTGTTTTTCTCTTTAAGCTTTAATGGCTGCAACCTAGTTGATCATCAAGATATTGATGTGATCTCAATCTTGAAAACCCTAAGCTTTGTGTAAAGGAAAGCTCCTCTAGATCTCACAAGAGATTTACACAAAACCGCAATGCATGAGCAACAATACAACTTGTGCAACTCTGAAAAACGTGGCTAGGGTTTGCCTTATATACCTAGGGCAAAAACATAAAAACCTAGACGTTTAAAGAGTTAGGGCTGAGTTGGAATTCTGCAGAAAAACGCATCTGGGCCGACTTTCGATCGATCGAGTCTAACCTTCGATCGATCGAGCCAGGCCGAGAAGCCCCAATGCTTCTGCAGTCACTCGATTCCAACTTTACAATATTAAACCAACTTTGAGCAAACTTAAACAAGACTAAATACATTGTTTTGATCATGGTTTGCCAACATTACATATTAGAGTTCTAAATACATAAAATCCTAAGACCTTAGAACCTAACAGGGATGATCGGTCCCATAGGAACGGTCAAATCATGGAGGATGATCAGTCCCAACCATGGACAACTCCCTTGTTAGGACATATGTGGTTCACATGTTAAGAACATATGTCATACTATTTATGTAAATTGGCTAATCCTTTGACAAAACGCACTCTACTTGTAATTGGGTAGTTCTAGGTGTTTTTAATACTTCAAGAAATAAGGTTTCAAGATCAAGTGTTGAAATCATCAAGTATGTCCAAGAAAAATCAAGCTGAAGTGCATTTTCATTAAAGCTCGACACCTGCTCGATAGCTCCTCGACACCTGCTATCTGTCGAGATTTAAAAAAATCAGGTTTTCTAATTTGATTTTCTTGGGATCCGTGAATATGTTTTTGGGCCTTCTTTTCTTCTAACCCTAAACATATAAAAGGATTGTTTTAAGAGCCGTCAACATAGACACAAGTTGCTAAAGCATTGAGCAATCCTTGTTCAAGCAAATTGTGATCAAAGACGAAGTTCTTGACCTAGTTCATCTTCTCTGAAGAAGTTGCTGTGTATTTGCACCAAAGGGTTTTGTGACCAAGCATCTTCCTGATCTTCATCGCATAGGATGAACTGAAGAACTTTGCAGCCAACCTCTCTTTCTAAAGTTGGTGTTTGAAGTCGCGTGCTGGGATCTGCGCATCTGGTTAGTCACGTACTTGGGAGCCGTGCATCAAAAGGGGGAACTGTCACTACAGATCAAGTCTAATTGGGTATTGGGGTAAGGGTTCAACTGTAGGTTGGTAAGGTACTTGGGATTCCTTTACTTGTAACCGCTTGATTTGATAATAGTGGAGTTTCGGGAGTGGTGACCTGAAAATCACCCGGTGGGGTTTTTGCCGTTAGGGTTTTCCCCATTCGTGAACAAATCACCGTGTTATTTTATTTCCACTGCATATTTAGTTATTCGGTGATTTGTTTGTGCTGCCACGCAATTGCATGATAAATTGATTAATTAATAACTTGACTAATTAATTAATTGGTTTGAGCACAAGGGGTCATTCAATTTGTGGCCTATCATCCCTGAAGGACCGTCAAGCTTAACGTCCCCAAAATTATGATAACCCATCACCTAGGGTTTCTCGCAAGATGTATAGGGCGCATCTACATGCCCCTATATGGAAACTACTTGTGCACCATGGCCAAAGATCCTGTCACACAATCAAATCTCTCATATATGAAAAGGTGAGTATCTTGGGACCCTTCTCTCTATAAAGGAACCTCCCCGAATCAAGGGATTCAGGTCAACTTTCTACCACTATATAAATCCCAAACCTTACCCTCCTCAAGGTACGTGAATTCTCTTTAGCTCTTGCACTCTTGAGTTCTTGGAGATTCTTCTATCACTGACTTAACCTTCAAAGAGTCTTTGGCCGGTACCTCACTGGTGCTCTTTGATTGGTTCTTCTCTTTTATTCTTTAGGTACCTCCATTGGCCAGTGTGTGGACGATCAACTCACTGACGATTTTTTAGCATCATCAAGGTGAAGCCTTGACACTTCAGCATCGAGGACCTCATCTTATGAAAAGTGACTATGGCCACCAAGGATCCCGCACAAGGGAAGTTAGGACCTAACTGGGAAGGCCCATGCAGGATAGTTGATTACAACAGGAAGGGCACCTACTATCTGGAAACACTCGATGGGCAAAGGCTACGCCATCCCTAGAATACTAACCACCTCAGAAGATACTATCAGTAGTATGCCAGCAGCAACTTATGTTATCGCTTATGTTATTGCTTTCCTATGTTATCGCTTTTCTTTAAGTTTTTGTTTAAGTAGTTAACAGCCCGGTTTTGGCTGAACAAACAGCAAGTTATCAACGCTTTTATTCAGTTTATTCTCAAAAAAGTTATTATTATCTACAATAAATGTTTAGCCCATTTTAAAATGGCAAACCGACAAATCCTATGTCCTATCCAAGGACAAATGAACGATCAAGGATGCCCTCGTGCACTTGATCAAATCCTAAGTCCTACCTAAGGACAAACCGACAATCAAGGATGCCCTCGTGCACCTGATCAAATCCTGAGTCCTACCTAAGGGCATACAGACTATCAAGAATGCCCTCGTGCACCTGATCAAACCCTAAGTCCTACCTAAAGACATACTAGCGATCAAAGATGCCCTTGTGCACCTAATCAAATCTTAAGTCCTACCTAAAAGGTAGACCAACGATTAAGGATGCCTTCAAGCACCTGATCGAAACCTAAGTCCTGCTTAAAGGATTGAACATTAGCATGCTTCATCTTTGCCAAAACTTAAGAAAGTGTAACCCAATGGCTAGGGGGCAAGAAGGCATTGAGCAAAATGGCTGACGAATCATCTGACTTAGTACCCAACAAAGAAGTAAAAATCGTTAAACGAACAAGTCCACAATAAACTATGGCATATCGACGAACTTAGAGCCGATGATTTGAAGCCCGAGGTAGACTGACGACTCAACAATGGGCTCTAACGAACTAACGGTTCAAAAGTAAGCTAACGATTCAAATATCCAAATAATAATTAAAAAAAAAGGATGATTCAACAAAAAGTAGTAAGCAACACTTAAGCAAAAAAAAAAAAAAAAAAGCCCTCAAAAAGTCAAACCGACGTACACCAACACTTAAGCAAGTATAAGAATTTATAGAAGAAAACGTCAGCCCAAAATAAGGGGCGAAGATAAAGTCAAATGCCTAAAACAAAGGGCCACCATTATTCTCAACTTACAACAAAAAGCTGATAAAAAAGAGAAAGAAGGGAATACAAATAATAACTTTTTTCTAAGGATCAACATAAAGAGGATCGTCGTTCTGCATTGAGGGATTCACAGGATCTTCAGTCGGACCACTTGGCTCGACAATCACTACCACCTTTTCATCAATTTCCACGTCCTCAAGGCTAGGGTCGGTAGCAGGAGTCGTTGGCGCATTAACATTGATTTGAATTTGGGAGAAGTCCAGATCTGGGAACATGATTGCTTGTTTTCTAAAGTCTTTAAAACTATCCCTATAGTAACCCCACATCTCATTGAAATAAGGTTAGGATCCCTGATACTCCTCGATGGCCTCCTCCTTCACTTTTCCCATATGCTCATGGAGTGCAACCACTTCTGACCTCAGAAAAGCATTTTCCTTCTCCAGGTCGTCGGCCTTATGGGTCATCTCGCTCAGCTTGGCTTTCAAATCAACCACCTCCAAGCCTAGGGTGCGGGAAGATTTCTTAAATTTCTTCAAGGCATCCGCTTCGGACCCTATGCGCTCCTTTAGGCGTTTGATCAACGCCTCCCTAGAGGCACAGCGAACCTGTAGAGTCCTCATTTTCACCAAGCCCTAAAAATGGAGACGACCACTATAAATGGATGATTCAAGAGCTAAAGGACGTATGAGAAAACTTACCCTCATCATGTCATGAAGGCTAGAGTTGCCCAAGTGTTTGATCTCAAGCTCAGGGCACTCGTCGATGTCAGCATCTCGAACGATGGAACGGGCAGTGTCCACAGCATATCCCTTGTCTTTCACCAACAAGGGAAGGCGAGGAGGAACAATAGGGCCCTAGGAGGTTATGAGGCCCTTCCCTACTCCGTGACAGGGAGGATCAGTAGCTCCCTTCCGTACAACTGGACGAACCGACGATCCATCAGCTCCCTTACCCGACGACTGAACATAAGAAGGCTACTTCCACTTCTTGGAGGCATGGAGGGCTTGGGTTAATGAGCCCTAACCTTGGGCTCTCTAGGCCATGGCGGCCTTCTTGATTTCCTTTTGCCTATTCTTTACCGCTTGCTAATTTTTTGCTAACTCCATCTCTGAAACCGATGAGTGTGTTAGAAAGTACCTGTGTCCAAGCTAAAGCAAAAGGAGCATGATGAATGAAGGAAAGGCACTTACGAATCCTTGAAAAATGGTCTAAATGTCGGGCTTCTTTAGTAGGGACAAGTCCACCATAGTACGCGTGAAGCGTGTCCAAAGTGATAAGCTTCTTCTAGGACCTTTCCTCAAAAGGAATCTCAAAAACCTTCTCTAAAAAAGCCTTCTGCTCAAGAAGGATCGTCAAGAAAGCTTTGGCTGAAACACAATAAACATCAGTTAGTTCAAAGGCAAGTATATACTGACAACCTAAGGAACCGACGACTCACTAGACTTAAGGCAACTGCCCCCAAGAATGGTCATAAAAAGACCCTACACTACTCCACTCGTCAGAACTACAAATCCAATTGACCCCTTGAACAATGGAAAACCTAGCTTTCCATTGACGATTAGAGTTAGGCATATCTGATATCAACCTTAGGGCTGCTCGACGACACACAAAGTTATAAAACCCTTGGAACGGGGAATCTTCTGGGGTTTGTAGCAGTAGAAGAACTCCTCCAAAGAGAACGGTTACCCCTACTAAGTTGTCCCCATTGTACTTCAACCCCAATAAAAATCCTCCAGGCATTTGGGGCTATCTAACTAACTGATACGCCCAAATATGAGGCTAACCAACGATGCAAGTTAGAAAGGGGCAAACGAAGCCCTGCTATAAACATAGCCTTATAGAAGCCTACATTAGATGACTTCCCATCATAACTCTTCTATCCCAAGTCACCCTTCTTAATAGGCACGTTGTCAAGAATTTGGAAACGGGGTCTTAGCCTACTAAAGACTTCGTCACTCATATCCACTGGAAAGTCATGGATGGACTAATCGTCGGGTAGAATGACCTCCAGCGGTCGTCGCCCTGGCGGGCTGGCCTTTCCCAATGAGGGATCTAAAGACGAACTCCTGCCAAATATCGACGAGTCATCAAAAGAGTACTCCATCCTAAGACTAGACATGTCATCGTCCAAACCCATGCATCGACGGGGTACGGTCACTCGTCACTTCACTATCTGCAGACATTCCTACCTATAAGCGACGAATGAGAACTAAGATTCTACTCCACTTCCTACGCATACAAAATAACAATGAAAAAGAAAGAAAAAAGAAAGGGAAAAATAAAAAAAGGAAAAAGATGCCGACGAATCATACCTAGGAAACAAATGAATAACCAACCAACGAATCAGGGATACAGACGAAGATCAAAACGACGACTAAGCTCTGGGATTGACATGGAAAATTTTTCAAATAATGAGGATAATAACTGAATGGGCTATTTATAGGATGACATGGCACGAGAATTGAAGCATCGCGACGCTTGATTCCACGAATAGGAGGGTGACACAAGTCAACAGCCCAAATAGAATGACATAAATAGCCCCCATTTATGACTAGCATTTATTACAACTCCGTGACTCGTCGACCATCCCGATGACTCACAAAGCGGTGGGCAGCTGATGAGGAAAATTTCAGACTAACCCTGCAAAGGGATGATTAGTCCTTAAGGACGATCGGTCCCTAAAGGATGACCAACCCCTAAGGGACTACCAATCCTTAAGGGACGATCAGTCCCCAAGAAACAAGGAGTCCCATGGGGACGATCGATCCCATAGGGATGGTCAAATCATGGAGGATGATCAGTCCCAACCATGGACAACTCCCTGAAGGACCGTTAGGCCCAACGATCCCCAAAATCGTGACGACCCATCACCTAAGGTTTCTCACAAGATGTACAGGGCGCATTTATGCGCCTCTATATGGAAACTACTTGCGCACCACGGCCAAAGATCCTATCACACAATCAAATCTCTCATTTATGGAAAGGTGATCTTGAGTATCTTGGGACCCTTCTCTCTATAAGGAAACCTCCCCGAATCAAGGGATTTAGGTTAGTTCTCTACCATTATATAAATCCCAAACCTTACCCTCCTCAAGGTATGTGAATTCTCTTTAGCTCTTGTACTATTGAGTTCTTGAAGATTCTTTTATCACTGGCTTAACCTTCGGAGGGTCTTTGGCCGGTACCTCATTGGTGCCATTTGATTGGTTCTTCTCTTCTATTCTTTAGGTACCTCCATTGGCGTGTGTGGACGATCAACTCACTAACGATTTTTGAGCATCATCATCCATTAAAGAGAGCATCATGTGTGCTTTCTTTAATCTTTCGCGACATCAACCACCATTTGCGTGAGATGCCGTGCACATAGCATTTATGAGATGTAATACTGCAGACTCCTAACCAATATTTACAATATCTACAGCTGTCACAAAGTAACAAAACATTGGTAGAAGAATATTACACGGCAAAAATAATTCTTAGTTGCCTGCACATGCTCAGCTAACGAAATAGGGGTTGGTTGTTGTGGTTTGTAATTGTGGAACTATGGTTTTAGAAGTGTACTCTTGCCTTATGAGTTAACACCTCGACTAAATCTTCTCCAGATTTTGTCACTATATAGAGTATAGAGCATTGTTTTTCTGATGGGAAGCAAGATTTTGGAAGGTGCAAATTAATTGTGAAGACCCAAGATTGTTTTAGGTACTCTAAAGATTGCATTGATTGAATTGAGTTTGGCTTAATGGTTAAGGATGTAAAAATGAAAATGGAAAACTACCTAGAAGTGGCTTTGCTTGAAATTAATAGAGCCTGCATTATGTACGTGTACATAAGATAACTGTTGTTTACTATTTTAGAAATATTTGAATTTATTTTATCGTATTATTTATTTAGGACAATTTTTAATTCAAAGTGTGGAATGTGTTTGAAAAATTACTGAAAAAATCATCCGTGAATGGTTTGTTTTTTTTTTTTTTTTTGGTTGAAGAAACATTTGAAAGGTGAATTGCAGAATTTTGTCACAAAAAAGGACAAATTTGGATGTTATTGCATGTGAAGCAATACCATTTATTAAGTGAGGGTTATGACACGTGTGACGATATACCATATTAAAGTGTGACCACCTATGACAAATATAAACTAACAATTTGATGCTCCTAGAAAATGTAATTTCATTAATCAAGCTTGATAGTCATTAGATTTGACATGTTAGATAACAACAAGAAAGGTGCAGAGCGTTTAAATTTGTAGTGGCATTTGAAGTAGAATTTACAGATTTAGAAGGTTTTGATATCATGTGAAAAACATGGCAAGATTAATGTTTGGTAATATCGAAACATTAATATACTAGAATACATTGATATTGAAATACTCCAATATTATAAACAACCCAAAACAATGGTCAAAACTGTTAGGACATATGTGGTTCACATGTTAAAAACATATGTCATACTTATTTATGTAAATTGGCTAATCCTTTGACAAAACGCACTCTACTTGTAATTGGGTAGTTCTAGGTGTTTTTAATACTTCAAGAAACAAGGTTTCAAGATCAAGTATTGAAGTCATCAAGTCTGTCCAAGAAAAACAAGCTGAAATGCAAAATTATTAAAGCTCGACACCTTCTCGATAGCTCCTCGACACCTGCTATCTGTCGAGATTTAAAAATTCAGATTTTTTGATCTGATTTCTTGGGATCCGTGAATATGTTTTTGGGCCTTCTTTTCTTCTAACCCTAAACATATAAAAGGATTGTTTTAAGAGCCGTCATAATAGATACAAGTTGCAAATGCATTGAGTAATCCTTGTTCAAGCAAATTGTGATCAAAAGACAAAGTTCTTGACCTAGTTCATCTTCTCTGAAGAAGTTGCTGTGTATTTGCACCAAAGGATTTTGTGACTAAGCATCTTCCTGATCTTCATCGTGTAAGATGAACTGAAAAACTTTACAACCAACCTCTCCTTCTAAGTTGGTGTTTAAAGTCGCGTACTAGGATCCATGCATTGGTTAGTCACGTACTTGGGAGCCATGCATCAAAGGTGGAAACTGTCACTATAGATCAAGTCCAATTGAGTATTGGGGTAAGGGTTCAACTGTAGGTTGGTAAGGTACTTGGGATTCCTTTACTTGTAACCGCTTGATTTGATAATAGTGGAGTTTCGGGAGTGGTGACCTGAAAATCACCCGATGAGGTTTTTGCCGTTAGGGTTTTCCCTATTCGTGAATAAATCACCGTGTCATTTAATTTCCGCTGCATATTTAGTTATTTTGTGATTTGTTTATGCTGCCACGCAATTGCATGATAAATTGATTAATTAATAACTTGGCTAATTAATTAATTGGTTTAATCACAAGGGGTCATTCAGTTTGTGGCCTACCAAGTGGTATCAGAGCAGGCACACTCTGATTAGGTTTAATCTTTGTTGTGTTAATCCATTGACTCCTGTTTGTC
This sequence comes from Quercus glauca, assembly GCA_023736055.1. Lineage (NCBI taxonomy): Eukaryota > Viridiplantae > Streptophyta > Magnoliopsida > Fagales > Fagaceae > Quercus > Quercus glauca. The sequence continues at coordinate 36,465,184 of CM043320.1, forward strand.
ATGGATAGAGGACAATCATTAATTATATCTCCTTTATTTGATGGGACTAACTATGCCTACTGAAAAGTACGCATGAGAGCTTTTTTGCAGTCCTTAGATGAGAAGGTGTGGCAAGCTGTTGAGATTGGCTGGACCAAGCCAAAGAAGTGCCAGCCGATTGGGATGAAGTCAAGATCAAGGCAGCAAACTTCAACAGCAGAGCGTTGAATGCCCTATTTAGCGCGGTCACCAATGAGGAGTTTAAGAAGATATCCTCAACTAAAACTGCTAAGGAGGCGTGGACCATCCTCCAAACAACCTATAAAGGAACAAAAGCTGTCAAAGATTCAAAACTTCAGAGGCTCACTACAAGCTTTGAAGAGATTAAGATGGAGGAGGATGAGTCATTTGATGAGTTCTATGCCAAGCTCAAGGACATAGTGAACTCAGCCTTCAATCTTGGGGAAACCATCCCTGAACCCAAGGTTGTAAGGAAGGTACTCAGATCTCTACTTGAGAGATTCCATGCCAAGATTATGGCAATAGAAGAATCAAAGGACATTGACAAAATTCCTTTGACTGAGCTGGTTGGGAACTTGCAGACCTACGAGCTAGGGTTATCTAGGATTGGCAAGTCAAGCAAAGGCAAGAGCATGGCCTTGAAGGCAAAGAGCAGTGATACAGATGAGTCTTCCGATGATGAAGATTCTAAGATGAAGTCCTACATTACAAGGCAGTTCAAAAAGTTTATGAAGAATGCCAATGGGAGGAGCTTCGACAAGGACCGCAGACAATCCAGTTCTTCTCAGTTTAAGAGCCAAGACAAAGGGAAGAAGGATGCTAAGGATGGCGGTCAGTACACTATTCCAGCAGGAACTAAGTGTTTTGGGTGTCATGGTTTTGGACACATGAAGAATGAGTGTCTTACATATCTCAAGAGCATTGGGAAAAGCAAGACACTTGCTGCAACCTTGAGTGACACTGAGCCTGAAGATGATTCCAACAATGAGGATGAGGGAATCTTAAATGCCTTCACTGCCACAGTTAATCCTACTGAAAGGATTGTTGAAGAAGTGGATGAAGAAGAAGAATTGGTGGACACCAAGTGTGAGAAGGTGGATGATCAAGATGATATCCATTCAGCCTATGAGAAACTATACAAGCTGTCTGAGAAGCATGAGAAATTGTATAAGCTGGCCACCAAGAAGCTCAGTGATGTGGAACTAGATCGTGAAGAGTTGTCCATAAAGTTTGATGAAGCAAATCAAACTATTGGAGCACTGAGGTTTGAAAACAATTTCCTGGCTGAGAAGATCAAGAAGCTTAAAGCGGAGCTGTTTCAAGTCAGAGCTTAACTAGAGAGGACTTCAAGTGCAAAACTTGATGAGATGCTCAACATTCAGAAATCTGCTTCAGATCAAACAGGTTTAGAGTATGATCTTTCTTCCTCTAATATTGCTTCTACAAGCACTACTGTTTTCGTTCCTCCTACTAATATTGTTAAAGTTGAGAACACTGATGTTAAAATTGAATTAGCTAGTGAGATCTTAGACAAGGGCAAATCTATCTTAGGAGCACCCCCTAAGCAAGATAAGAAAGATGCTAGAAACCCTAAGGCTAAGAAGGCTAACTCTCAAAAGCCTAAACAAAAGAAGCAGCATCTCTATTATCATTGTGGAGCTGTCAGTCATACTCGACTAAATTGCTACAAGTGGCTAGCCACTCAATAGAGCAATGGCAAGATAGCATTTGAAAGCCAAAATCAGCTTCAATCCTCTCTTACTCCTCTTGGAGATCTTCTAAAATCCCTCATGTTCCTTTCGAACTCGAACGGTTTCAATTCTTCCCCCTCACTGCCGGTTCAAGGGTTCAGTCAAAGGAAAGGTTCTTCCAAGGTATGGAAGAAAAATGACTCTAAGTGATTTCATCACCTTATTCTCCCTTCTTGTTTTTCTTGTTTGTTGCATTGCTTGTGTGTTTTGCATTTTTTTTGAGTCAGTCTAGTTTTATGCTTTGTTTTGTTAACATGTTTTTGTGTGTTTACTTTCAGTTTTGTTCGTTTTGTTTTTAATATAAAAATTTTAAAAAAAATTGAAAAATCAGAAAAATAGAAAAACAGTGTGTTTTGTGTACTTTGGTACTTGTGTACCTTGGATGGCCAATGAAACAAAGTTTTCTAAACTTTGTATCTCTTGTAACTTAGATGAGCATCTCTATGCATAACTAAACAAGTGAGCTTTGTGGCTCTTGTTTGTGATGAGTAAGATTAAGTTATCTCTTAAAACTTAACACTCATATCACTCTTTTTGACGGGTAGGACTAGAAAATCCTAAGAGAAAGGCATAAATAACCATCTCACAACTGTTGCCCGCCAATCATTAATGACATTTGTATGCTTCGGCATAGCAAAAGTGTGATGTCAATGACATTTGTGTGCTTCGGCATAGCAAAATTGAAATGTCAGATATCAATGGGTATTTCTTTTCTCTTTCTTATAAGCTCATGTATGATATGCTTAAAAAGAAAATATGCAAAGAAAATAAAAACCAAAAAGATCAAAAATGCTTTAAAAATGGTTGCAAGCGTGTATTCTAGGAGATGTGGGAGTTATAGGATGTACCTCAAAGGTGATAGTCCCCATCAAACAGTTATGATTGGTGTGAGTTAAAGTTATTTTCTCATATCTCAGATCATCATAACATGTATACATGTATGCAATCTTGCGATATTTTTCACATCCAACACGCAATATTCTTTGCTACTTTTGATACATGTACAGGTACAATGTGATTTGGCCATCACAAAGGTTTTTCATGTGCTAATATATGCTCACTAAACTGTCTTGATTTGTTTTTGAAAAAATAAAATTGGTTAGACTTGTTTAGTGTGTGTGTGTGTTTTTGGGAGATCCATGTGCTTAAATTTTTCATTGAGAGATGATTTTGAGAGCCTTTTATGTTGATTGGATCATTGTTGAGTTGCATGTTGGATTGCATTCATGTCTGTGTTTTTCACTTCTAGAAAAACTGCTTTTAACTGCTGGCTCGACACCTCCTCGATACCTTGTTATCTATCAAGCTTCTCAAGCCTTTTTCTTATCGCAATCTCGACACCTTTTCGACACCTGGTGAATCGATCGAGAAAGTTCCTATCTCCTCGATACCTTGTCGATCGATCGAGCTTCTGTTCTTGGTTCTGGTGTTCATTCCTCGACACCTTCTCGACACCTTCAGCTGTCGACGTGCTTTTCCTCGATACCTTCATCGACAGATTCCTCGACACCTCAACTGTCGAGAATTACTGAAACTTCTATATAAGCCTCTGTCGCGATCCGGTTCTCATTCTCTCGATCTCTCTCAATCTGTTCGCGGCTGTTCATCTCCCTAACCTCTTTTTCTCACTCAAAATCTCCAATCCACGTGATTTTCAACCATTCCTTGCTTCAAATCACTTAGTATGATCTCATTTTTCCCTCATTATTCATGCATTTCATTTTTTGAATCTTAGGTTTTGGGGTTTCTGAAAAATTTTGGGGTTTTTCAAAATTAATGAGTTTTTCTTAAAATTTTGGGTTGGGTTTTTCACTTAAATGTGTTCAAAATGTCATACATTGCATTTCATGTGCATTAGAATGATATTTACATGCATTTAGATGTGTGTTTCTTGTATGTGTGCTGGTAGGATTGGATTAGGCTGAGCCCATGATGCTTTTTAATTTGCATGTCACATGTTCATGCATTCCCCATGCATACGTACTTTTTGTTCAATATATTTGATATATGTGAACTGTTTTGGGACTTTTTTGATTGTCTCCCTCTCTCACTACAACTCTATCACAAAGCCTCGTGCTCAATTTTTGTTATCTCTTCTTGAGCATCTTACTATAGATTTTCCTTCTCATTTCATTCTTTCTATCATAGATGTTCATCTAGATTCGGCGTCCCGTGATAAGCTCATATTTCCTTCCGCTATCACGAGAATCTTACGCCATTTTTCTATCCCTTTTCCTGTGTCTGACCACTTCACACACATCTATGCCATAGATGCCGCTACCGTAAAACATAGTGAGGCTCAGTTTAGTTCGAGATATATAGATTCCACTCCTCCCTCCCGTTCGGCTCCATCCAGATTTGCTCCATCTACATCTGCTCCTTCTACCTCTACAGGCGATGTATCTCTTGGAGACATCATGGCGCAGCTGTAGCGCATGGATGCTTGCCTCGATACACTCTCCACTGAGTTGTATCAGGTGAATGTTCATGTTGGTCGTATTGCACGACAGCAAACGACCATGGGTGGTTTTGCTTCTGAGGCTTCTCCTCCACCACCTCCTCCAGTTGCTTCTGATGCTGAGAATGATGATGATGATGATGGTGATGACGATGATGCTTTGGATGATGATGATGGAGATGCTAGCTCTACTGATGAGATGTCTACATGACACTCTACTCTTTGTCACTCGTGACAAAAAGGGGGAGTAGTTTTGGGTTATGAGAGTAGTCATCTTAGGGGGAGAGTTAGTATAGGACATTTTTGATAAAGGGAGTGTTGATATTTTTGAGGGATGTAGTGAGGTTTTGATATATTTTTTCTTTTCTATTCTCTATAGATACATTGATCTTGTATATGAGGTCTTGTGACCAGTTTTACATACATTGTACTTATTTTCTCTATATGTGGATGTATGTTTTTTTCACCTCTCTCTTCATGTGTTATTTCTTCTCTATCTTTATACACATGTTCTTTATACTTGTATGCAATCTATTATTTCTGTTTCACACAAGATGCCTTGATGAGTTTTGTTTAAAGTGTTTCAGAAATACAGGTTGTCAAAGTCTACTTGCCATAAACTCTCTTCTTGCAAAGTTTTTCAAAAGTTTGTGTTAGGATAGATTTTATTGTATTCAACAAGTGAATATGAGTTGAGTGATTTATGACTTCTCTCATATGTTCATTTGTTTGTTGTGGTTTTGTCACGGATTGTCAAAGGGGGAGATTGTTAGGACATATGTGATTCACATGTTAAGAACATATGTCATACTTATATATGTAAATTGGCTAATCCTTTGACAAAATGCACTCTACTTGTAATTGGGTAGTTCTAGGTGTTTTTAATACTTCAAGAAACAAGGTTTTAAGATCAAGTGTTGAAGTCATCAAGTCTGTCCAAGAAAAACAAGCTGAAGTGCAAAATCATTAAAGCTCGACACCTTCTCGATAGCTCCTCGACACCTGCTATCTGTTGAGATTTAAAAAGTCAGATTTTCTGATCTGATTTCTTGGGATCCGTGAATATGTTTTTGGGTCTTCTTTTCTTCTAACCCTAAACATATAAAATGATTGTTTTAAGAGCCGTCATAATAGACACAAGTTGCAAAAGCATTGAGTAATCCTTGTTCAAGCAAATTGTGATCAAAAGACGAAGTTCTTGACCTAGTTCATCTTCTCTGAAGAAGTTGTTGTGTATTTGCTCCAAAGGGTTTTGTGAACAAGCATCTTCCTGATCTTCATCGTGTAAGATGAACTGAAGAACTTTGCAACCAATCTCTCATTCTAAGTTGGTGTTTGAAATCACGTACTGGGATCCGCGCATTGGTTAGTTACGTACTTAGGAGCCGTGCATCAAAGGTGGAAACTGTCACTACAGATCAAGTCCAATTGGATATTGGGGTAAGGGTTCAACTGTAGGTTAGTAAGGTACTTGGGATTCTTTTACTTGTAACCGCTTGATTTGATAATAGTGGAGTTTCGGGAGTGGTGACCTGAAAATCATCCGGTGGAGTTTTTGCCGTTAGGGTTTTCCCCATTCGTGAATAAATCACCGTGTCATTTAATTTCTGCTGCATATTTAGTTATTTTGTGATTTGTTTGTGCTGCCACGCGATTGCATGATAAATTAATTAATTAATAACTTGGCTAATTAATTAATTAATTTAATCACAATGGGTCATTCAGTTTGTGGCCTATCAAAAACGAAATACAAAACTTTCATTATAACCCCGCCTGTCATGGTTAAGACCTGAGAGCTTAATTTACTTACACATTTCTATTCAAATGATAGAATGACCAATTATCTAGTAGAATTTGTAGTTAGATTGTTAAGATTACTGCAAAAACTAAATGACAAGAGACTGAAGGTAAAACAACTTGTAGCAAGTCCACAAGCAATAAAGCAAAGCACTCAGCACGTGTGAAAGGAAAGGGAGTTAGTTAGTTAGTTCGTAGCACGTGTGAAAGGATGAAATGAGTTAGTTAGTTAGTTTTACTTTTAGGCGCCAAAAGCTTTTTGTACTTGTGTGTGTGTATATATATATATATATATATATACTAATATTGCTTTGTAAATCTATTCAGTTGAATGTAATGAAAGATTCACAGCAAGAATTTCTTTTTTCATCTTTTTAGATTCTTCTTTCTTTACATGGTATTAGCGCAGTTATTTTACTCTTTGTTTTTCAATCTCTCTGTTTTCAATCCTTAAATCCTTGATTTCAAGTTTTTCAAGCACGTCAATGGCTTCCGCAAATGGTTCTTCGCAATCTGTACCAGATTCCGCAACCAATCCTTCATCATCTATGCCTAATTCGAGCACAGCAATAGCAGATGAATACGCAAACAACCCTTATTTTCTTCCTACAAATGAAAATCCAGGGTTTGTTCTTACTTCTCAGCCCCTTACAGGTCCAGAAAACTATGTGAGTTGGGCTTGATTTGTGTTTCTAGCTTTAGTTCTAGAAACAAGTTTGGATTTGACAATGGTTCAATCACAGAACAAGATCCTTCTTATCCTTTGTTCAATTCTTGGAGTCATTGCAATACTACAATTCTTTCTTGGCTTACCAATTCTCTGAGTGTAGAATTGAAGGCTACTGTGATGTACATTAATAATGCAAAGGATTTGTGGTTTGATCTTAAAGATAGGCTATCACAGGGTAATACACCACGATTGTTTGAGCTTAAGAAAGAGATTTGTCACCTTTCACTAGGTTCTCTTTCAGTCAATTCTTACTTCACCAAGTTCAAGACATTGTGGGATGAGTTTGCCAATTATCAGCCTTTTACTGTTTGTTCTTGTGCTTATACTTATGGTTCCAAAGCTTCTCAGTTGGATGCTCAGCACAAGGAACATGTCTTTCATTTCTTGATGGGTCTAAATGACAGTTATGGCAATCTCATTGGTCAAATCCTGATGATTTAGCCATTTCCCTCACTGAGCAAAGTGTGCTCTTTAATTCTGCAAGAAGAGAAAAGGAGAAATATTGGTCATGGCAACACTGGATATAATCTTGAAGCAGCTACTACTATGTTTGTTAATCAGAACAAAGGCCAATTTCAGAATCATAATGGTGGCAAAGGAGGAGGGCAGTCCAAGAAAGAAAGGCCCATTTGCACCTACTGTGGTATTACAGGTCATATAGCTGACAAATTATAAACTCCATGGATATCCTCTAGGATATAAACCCAAAGGGGGTAATAAGGCTATGTCTAATCAGGTTGTTGGTAACTTTGGGAATTTTGATGCTCTCACAGCCTTGACCAATTCTCAGGTTAATGGCAATTTACCTCATATTGGTTTTCAACCAGATGCCACTTCTACAACATCAAATATTTTTGGTAATCCTTTTGGAACTACTTCTTTACAACCAATTCAACAGCCTTCTTTGGCTCAATGTCCAATCACTCAAGCTTAGTGTGAGCAGTTGCTAAATTACTTGAAACTTCATTCACTGTCTGGTTCAGGAAATCGTACATAGACTTCTCATCAATCAGCCTCAGTCATGACTTCTATGATGCCTTCTATGGCTTCCCAACCTTCTTTTACTACAAAGTTCTATTTCGTCTCCTTCTTCTTCCAACTTTCAAGTAATCCCTTTTGGTTTCCACCAAATTTGTCTCATTTCATATTTTCTACTCAAATTGTCAATAGGCATGAGTTTAAATCCAATGATTGGATCATTGACACTGGAGCAATAGATAACATGGTGCATTCTGTTTCTCAACTCACTTCTATAACCTCCACAGTCCATTCTTGTGTCTATTTGCCAAATGGGGAAGAGGCCATGGTCACACACATATGCACTGTGCAACTTTCATCTAATTTTATTGTCACTGATGTATTATGTGTTCCCTCTTTTAGTTTCAACTCGATTTCAATTAGCAAACTTACCAAGAATCTTCATTGTTGCCTTATTTTTCTTGGAAATTGCTGTTTTATCCAGGACCTTGCTCAATGGAGTATGATTGGTTTGGGTAGAGAGTGCAATGGGCTATACTTGCTGCAGAATTCATCAGTGCACATTGCTCTTGCTGTCACAGCTGTTTCTTCATCAGAATTGTGTCACACTAGACTAGGTCACCCTTCCTATTCCAAGTTTTCCTTGTTAAGAATTGTTTTAGATGTTAATGTTTCAAATAAACCAAATAGCTATGATATTTGTCATTTCTCTAAGCAGAAAAGACTTCCTTTTGTTTGTAGCAATCATGTATCAAATAAGCCTTTTGAGCTAATCCATTGTGACCTATGAGGTCCTTTTAATACTTGTACTTTTGATGGTTTCAAATATTTTTTAACAGTTGTGGATGATTTTACAAGATGTACTTAGATTTATCTTGTTAAGCAAAAGTCAAATACTCAATTTTTACTTCCTCACTTTGCTAACATGTTTAAAACTCAATTCAATACCACAATTAAAACCATTAGAAGTGACAATGGTACTGAGTTTTATCTTAGAGACTTTTTCCATACCAATGGCATCTTGCACCAATTGAGTTGTGTTGATAACTTGATACTCCTCAACAAAATGCAATTGTTGAAAGGAATCATCAACACATACTCAATGTTGCTAGGGCATTGCTCTTCCAATCTTAAGTACCATTGTGCTATTGGGGTGAATGTGTCTTGACAGCAATGTATTTGCTTAATAAAGTAGCTTCTAAATCTTTAGGCAACAAGAGTCCTTATGAACTCCTTTTTCATTCTGCACCTTCCTATTCTCATCTAAGGTGTTTTGGGTGCTTATGCTTTGCTTCTACACTTTCACATAATAGGCACAAGTTTGCACCTAGGGCCAGAAAATGTCTGTTTCTAGGTTATCCCTATGGCATTAAAGGCTATAAGGTTTTGGAAATTGATTCCTATTCAATTTTCATATCTAGAGATATTCAGTTTTATGAACATATTTACCCTTTTGCTGATTCTGCTACACCTTTAGTTTATTTCCTTAATAGTTTTGTCTTTCCTCATTGTGTTTCTAACAATAATGATTTTCATTCTGATCACATTCCTATTTCTTCTTCCATTCCTACTTCATCTTCCATTACTTTACCTATTGTTTCTGTTGATTCTTCTTCAACAATTGCTAGTCCTTCCACTGAATCTGTTAAGGTTCCTTTAGATTCTGCAAAAATTAGTCTTCCTGTTTCCATTGATTCTAATTCCCATCCTCCACCTCCAACTACCCTTAGAAGGTCTGCTAGGTCTCACAACCCTCCTGCCTATCTATCATATTACTCTTGCAAGTCTGTAAATACCAAGCTTGCTTCTAGCTTACCTTATGATGTTTCAGATAGTCTCAACTACTCTCATCTTGGTTCAGCATTTCATTCTTTTGTCATGGCAATCAATTTCACTCCTTCTGAGCCTGCTTCTTTCAATCAAGCAGTCCAATTCCCTGAGTGGAGAGCTGCCATGGACAAAGAGATTGCTGCCTTAGAGCACAACAACACTTGGACTTTAACTCATTTACCTCTAGGCAAGTCTGTAGTTTCTGCAAGTGGGTGTACAGAATTAAGTATCATGCTGATCGTACAATTGAGAGGTACAAGGCACGCTTGGTTGCTAAAGGGTTCACTCAACAACATGGCCTGGACTATTCAAAAACCTTCTCCCTTGTTGCTAAATCAATTTCTGTGAGGATTGTTCTTTCCTTAGCTGCTGTGAAAGGGTGGTTCTTGCATTAGTTGGATGTTAATAACGCATTCCTCCATGGTGATTTGATTGAAAATGTTTATATGTCTCTTCCACCTGGCTTTCACAACACGGGGGAGAATCTTGTATGCAAACTAAATAAAAGTCTCTATGGCCTCAAGCAGGCATCCAGTCAATGGTTTGAGAAGTTCTCCACCACAATTTTGCAAATGGGGTTTGTTCAATCAAGATCTGACTACTCTTTGTTTACACATACATCTGGTACTTCTTTTATAGTGTTGTTAGTATATGTTGATGACATATTGCTCACTGGAAACAATCCATCTTATGTTGAGAGTTTGAAGCAATTACTTGATGCCAAGTTTGGTTTGAAAGATCTTGGCTCCTTAAGGTACTTTTTGGGACTTGAAGTAGCTAGAATAGACGAAGGGATTAGTTTAAATCAAGGGAAGTACACCCTAGAAATCTTAAAAGATTCAGGTTTCATTGGTAGCAAACCACTAAAGTTCCCTATGGAGCAAAATGTAAGGTTATCCAAGTATGAAGGTAAACCACTTACTAATCCTAGCCAATACAGAAGATTAATTGGGAGGTTGTTGTACTTGACATTGACTAGGCCAGATATCACCTATGTTGTGCATAGGTTAAGCCAATTTGTGTCACAGCAAGGGAACCTCATCAACTTGCAGCTAATAAGGTGCTTTAGTACATCAAAGGTTCACCAGGCAAAGGTATCTTTTTTCCAAGTAATTCAGAACTGCATATCAAGTCCTTTTGTGATGCAAATTGGGCTAGTTGTCCAAACACAAGAAGATCATTGACTGGTTATGCAATTTACTTGGGTGATTCACTGATATCTTGGAGATCTAAGAAGTTGGGAGTGGTTTCAAGGTCCTCGGTTGAAGCTGAATATAGGGCCATGGCAAGTGTAGCTTATGAGATCACATGGGTGTTACAATTACTCAAGGATTTGAAGGTTGAACATCCCAAGCCAGCAATGTCGTTTTGTGACAATCAAGTAGCATTATACATAGCTGCTAATCATGTTTTTCACGAAAGGACAAAACACATTGAAGTGAATTGTCACTTAGTGAGAGACAAGATTATGGAAGGCATAATCAAAACCTCACATTGCAACAAACTCTCAGGTAGCAGATATATTTACTACGGCATTGGGTCATTCTCCATTCACAAGGCTATCAGAGAAGTTGGGGTTAAAGGATATTTTTGGTTCAAAGCAGAGCAAGCCAACTACTTCAATTCAAGTCACAAATCTCCAAGATTGTGACTTGAGGGGGAGTGTTGAGATTACTGTAGAAACTAAACGCAAGAGACTGAAGGTAAAACGACTTGTAGCAAGTCCACAAGCAATAAAGCAAAGCAGTCAGCACATGTGAAAGGAAACGGAGTTACTTAGTTGGTTCATAGCACGTGAAAGGATGAAATGAGTTAGTTGTTACTTAGTCAGTTTTAGGTGCCAAAAGTTTTCTGTACTTATGTATCTATATACTGTTATTGTTTTGTAAATTTAATCAGTTGAACGTAATGAAAGATTCACAGCAAGAATTTCTTTCTTCATCTTTCTAGATTCTGCTTTCTTTACATAGACTTTGAAAGTTTCATTTTTCATTTTCTTAAACTATTAAAAATATGTCTTTATCTACCTTTAAACTTTAAAAAAATTCCCTTTTTATTTCATTTTTATTGAATTATTTATCCATTTTTCACTGCTAAACTATTGAAAAAATTTATTTAAAAAGTTAAGAGAAAAAACAATTTCATAAAAATTTTAGGTATGAAAATAATATTTAACTTTATAGTGACGAAAGAAAACACTTTGTTACATGTATTGTTGTCCTCACTTGTCCTAGTTAAATTTAAATCTTTCAACATAAACATCCATATATATTATTTTATTTTATTTATTACACATTATATAAAAGTTTGAGGGACAGGCTTATGGTAGAGACACCAGCAAAACATAATAAATACAATACCACCCCATCCAACCAAAAAAACCATGGAACATTGGAACAATAAAAGAAAATTAATTAAGACACAAAGCAATTTCTTCAAGGCTTGGTAGCAGCCAAGGTGTTTCCAATGTCAATGACAAACCGGTATCTAACATCATTCTTAGCAAGACGCTCCATTGCGGTGTTCACATAATCCATTGAAACAACCTCAATGTCTGCCGTGATGCCATGTTTTGCTGCAAAGTCAATCATCTCTTGCGTCTCTTTCATTCCTCCAATGCCACTCCCGGCAACCATCTTCCTTCCTGAATTTTTTTTGGCAAATCTTAGTTACTCTCTTCACTAATAATGAAAAATCTAAACAAAACTCTAATTAAGAGTAATCTTAATGGATAGGATTATTGGATAATCTTAAGGATGGGGAAATTAAAACTTCTCTCCACCCTTACCTCTAAGGCCAAAACTTATAAAACAATAAAGTAAAGAAATAAGAACAAGTAATACTAGTGATATTATAATTAATTTAGACCATCGCGCACTCTTGGCACGTGCGCGATGGTCACTCCACAAGTATAACTACTAATGAGGTGTGGGAGTAAGGATCGGAGTTCAAGTTTCTAGGAATGAGTTTTACACACGTATACACTTAGATTAAACTAGAGTAGAATTTCTGTATTGTATAAAAAAAAAATAAACAAATGAATAATTCGACATTTATTTATTTATTTTATTTCCGAAATGATACAAATCACATTTATTATTATCTCGATTTTTACCTTCTTCATTTTTTCCTGTAAAATTGGTAGAAAAAGCCTTTGCATTTTTCAGATGAAAAGTTGCAAAGCACAAAAAATGGAAATAATGGAAAATTTATCATGGTCTTAAATTCTTAATAAGCAATTACCCGAAATCAACGGAAACACAGGCAGCTCAAGTGGCTTGTCCGGTACACCCACCATGACAAGCGTTCCATGGGACTTCAATAGACCAAGCAATGGTAAAATGGGGTGCACTGCAGAAACAGTATCAATGACACCATCCATTGTGTTCATGGCAGCCTGCACAAATTTAATATGTATCCATCATCAACACCCAATATCTCAAAGTACAAACATTATGAGCATGAGTTCAAAAGATGGAAAGTATCATAAGCTAAAAATATACCTGAATTTGGTCTGGATCACGGCTAACCAAAAAAGAATCAGCACCAAGATGTTCCAAAGCTTCATCCTTCTTGCTAGGTGAGGTACTAATTACAGTCACATTTGCCCCAAAAGCCTTAGCAAATTTGACAGCTACATGACCAAGCCCACCTAAGCCCACAACCCCAATATGCTTACCAGGTTGGGCTAAACCAAAATATTTCAAGGGACTGTACACTGTGATCCCAGCACAGAGTAGTGGAGCACCAGCATCAAGTGGCATATTTTCTGGGAAATGAACTATGTAGCGCTCATTAGCTACCATTGTGTCTGAATAGCCTCCATAGTTGAATGTTCCATCATGGTAAATGGAATTGTAAGTGAGTATCACTTTGGGACAGTAATTTTCAAGGTCATTTTTGCAGCTCTCGCAGGAGTGACATGCACCAACCATGCATCCTACGCCCACTTTGTCTCCAACTTTAACTTTATTCACCTTGCTCCCTACTTCTGTCACTTCCCCAACAATTTCGTGCCTTCGACACAAAAATTCCAATGTCAATTTTTACTTGTGAGATTTCAAAATGTAAACTTTCTTGTTTCCATTCTTAAAGTTGTGTTCATTATAAAACTAATCATATTGAACTATGATATATTACTTTGTTAAGATGTTTACAATTAATGTATATTCTTATTCTTAAAAAAAATAAACTCTTTGTATAACATTTAAATTGTTATAATGTAAGTTCCGATTAGCTTGACTGGTAAAATCTCTGATAGTTGAATAAACCATCTGCAATTCAATCCCCACTTACACCAAAAACTGATTAGTGTCTTGCTCTAGCGATAAAAAGTTATCATCAAGAGCGGAGCCCATAAATTTAAAACTTTCTAAAAAAAACTGTTATAATAAATTAAAAAATAAATATACATATATTCGTCCAACATTATCTCTTTTCTAGTCACATTGGCCGATGCGTTTTAAAATTGTTTAATCAGAATTATTTTGATTTAGAACTTAGATGCATTAACCACACCACTTTCATCCATTTCTCTTGGAATATTATGATTGGAAGTTAGTGAACTTTTAATCTAAAAATCAAAGTATGTGATGCAAGCCTTTAGATTTTTTTTTTTTTTTTCATTATCTCTTATATTTGGAATAATGTAAAGAATTCTTTTATATTTATGTTATTTTGAGATTTTTCATACATAAAAAAAAAATTATATAAATGAATTTTTTTATTTTTTTTTTTATTTTGCTAATCATATATACATGTGCTCAATGATTAACAAGTCATGTGAATATTATATAAAACACTTTCTTTAACCATTTGATGAAAACTTATTAGAAAAAAAGTTTTGATAAAATCAATCCTCAATCATAGAGATGTAATCAAAACAATTGAAAACTAATTAGTACAATAAGCAATGAATAAACCTTGGAGATGAATTGTGAAAGTTTATCCCCCCCAAAAAAAAAAAAACCATATTATACTGAATTTAATACCTAGCATTTTTTTTCTATTGCTTTATATATATCATCATCATCATAATCACTTGACATATATTTTGAGAGGATTATGACTTAATTTGTTTGGCTATTGTCTATATATATGCTTATAACATAACTATTAAAAAAAAGGAGATTAAGTGAAATTTTCTTAAAAATTACTTGCAATAACTATATCTAGATATTGGTATAAAAAATTAAAAATTTTCAAAAAGCTTGGAGGTCCCTAGCCAGAAAAAGTCTCTCTCTAAACAAGTTTATACAGAAACCCTTCAAAATCCGCCAATATATTTTTATTAGATATGAATTTTAAAATTTTATCCATTAGATTGCATGTTTGTATTATATCTTCCATGCTAACAAAATTTTAAGAAGGTCAAAGATTAAAAAATATGTCATAAATCAAATGTTTAAATTTCTATTTTTATGATAAAAATTATGCATAAAAAATAAGTTCATTGTTCAGATAGTAAACAACATTCGATTTTGATATGTATGTGAAGAATATAAAGAACATGTAATCGAATTGTGAGATTTTAAAATTTTAAATCTAATAAAAAAATATAAGAGTAGTTTGAAGAGTTCCTCTCCAAATTAATTTGGAGAGAAATCTCGTCCTCCATGACTTGCCTGACCTCCAAGTTGTTCAGCTATTGGTTGCTTACATAGTTTAGATGAAAAAAGATGCAATGTTATAAGGCAAAGTCCATGATTCGTATTAGGAATGAAAATACTTTTTTTAAATAAAAATTGGCTCGATCACATCATATCATTTATTTTTTATATTTTATAATAAAGTTGTGTACTGAGAGTTCTTTTTTTTGATTTGATTTGTGTACTGAAAGTTCTGATTGGATCAATTGACTTTTTTTTTTCCAATCCTTCTAAAATATATATATATATATATATATATATATATATATTTTTAAAATGAAATATATATATATATATATATATATATATATATATATTTTTTCATAATAAATTCATTATAGTTTACTGTGGTTTCAAATCAAAACAAAAATTTTACAAAAATTTCGATAAAAATTAAAAAAATTTCGATAAAAATATTGAGCTAGACTGCAAGCACAACGTGTTCATGACAAAATTATTATTAAAACACAAAATTAAAAAAAAAAAATAATAGAGTTTCACTTAGAGTAATTATTTTAATATGCTTATAATATGTCACATTATCTAAGGAGAAAAACAAATGAAATAAAAAAGGAGAAGGCATCACTTGTTGCAACTACAGTATAACCATGAGATTCTGGATGTCCAACAGGATGCTTAAAAAAAATTTGGAAACTTTTGTTTATCAAAAAATAAAATAAAATAAAACTTCTTGATTTTAATATTTCTTTAAAATTTAAGCTTTAATTTGAAATATCTTAAGATATTGGGAAATTATTTAATTTATTCACCTCTCTCTCTCTCTCTCTTTTTATATATATAAATTAATACGTTATTTACAATGTGATCCATTATCAATGTATCCATTTTGGATCTCATAAAAAAAATATCAATTTTGGATATCTATTTAAAAAATAATAATACGTTATACTACCAATATCTATACACTTAAAAGTTGTAAGTACGGGAAAAGGCCAGAAAATTTTTTTCCCCGAAAGGAACAAACAGAACTAATAAAATTCAAAAATATTAGAAGGAAAAATTAAAAAAAAAAAAAAAAAAAATACCCTGGAACGAGAGGGTAGAATGAGAAGCCCCAATCATTCTTGATGCTGTGAAGATCGGTGTGACATATTCCGCAATACAGCACCTTAAACCTCACATCCTCATCCCCTGTTTCCCTGCATTAATTAATTTGTCATTTCAACACAATCATCAACTCATCTCATCAAGGCTAGTAGTACACACACTTTCCAAAAATAAGTAAAATCAAGTCACGATTTTTCTCGTCTTTGAGGACTATGTGTACAAGTTTGTGTGTGTAATATACACTCCTCTTGATAGTAATACAAAGCGAATATTCATGAACGTTACCTTCTAGAGAAGTTGAAAGGAGAGAGATGGCCAGATTGGTCTCTAGCGGCCCACCCAAAAGCCTTCACAGGGTGTTCTTCTTCTGGTGGTACCTTTGCCATTTGAGTGAAGAGTAGAGAACTGATGTGTTATTGCTTACAGAGTGGAAGAGCAACAGTACGATGAACTGATCTTTACTCTGCTTCTCTTTATACAGAAAGAAACGAAGGTATAGATGGTAGCTGAGGTAGTGAGATTATCTCTCTGAACAAGTCAAGGAGAAAGATGTAGAACCTTTATGAGAAAGATGTAGAACCTTTTTTTTTTTTTTTTTTTTTTTTTTTTCTGCTGCTGAATAAGAAATATAGCATTTGACTGACGTAATGGATTAGCTAAGATACATGTAATACCCAGTTAAAAAAGAGAGTGAGAGAGACTTTAAAGGTGGGGTATTTAAGTAAATTTATTTTGGAAGGGGGTTGGTGGGGGGGGGGGGGGGGGGGGGATTTATAATTAATATTATTAAGAGAGTTTTTAAAAAATTAGGTTGAAACTTTAGTTATATATAAGTTAATTAAGTCAGAGTATAAGTATAGATATTTTTAAAAGAGAACTTATCAGAATATTCATGTAAAGAATGATTGATGGCACATTTGATGTAAGAGCCTAAGACATCTCATCCTTCATCAAATCTAAATTTTATATGAAATTAGAATATTTTTAGGTGGGTATTTTTGGCACAATTATCTCGTGCAAAAGACAGTAAATAATAGAAAAAAAAAAAAAAAGGTTTATGTGATAGTGACATATAGGGTCTATTTAGATACAGCTTATTTTGCTGAAAATTGAAAACTGAAAATACTGTAGTAAAATAACTTTTAAATGTGTGAATAGTATTGTGGGACCCATAAACAGTGCGTAAACAGTGCGTAAACAGTGCACTTGTCTTCTGCACAGTGAATCCATGTGCATGAACAGTGTAGTTACTGTACATACGCGCTGAAAAAAAAAAAAAAAAACACGCAAACTTGAGGGAAAAACGTGAATCCAAACACTCACATAGTCAATCACAATCTACTATATAAAACAGTTGTGGTACAAAATATATATATATATATATATATATATATATATATATATATATTACTGCTTCTTTGTGTGCAATACTAGCATTATTATTGTTGCTCACTGTCATGACAAATCATTTTCATTTTCACCTGCTTTGACAATAGCAAAATTCAATTTCCTTCGTTAGAGCATTCATAGCAGTGGAGCCAAATTTTTAATTTTTTAGCACCACAAAAGGTCACTCTATCTATTTTACATTTTCACATCTAACAGCAGTGGTTTTATTTTATCTTTTAACATAATAAAATAATATAAACACTATAATAAAATAATATTTTATTCAATCACCAAAACACAACCACAACTACCATCAAATCACTGCACAGAGACACGGAGAGTGGAAAAGTAGTGTGAACGCTGCACAGAGACACGGAGAGAGGGAAAGTAATATGAACACAAAATAAAATGCAGAAAAAAGAATAAAAAAAAAAAAAAAAGTAACGTGAACGTAGTTTTTATATATATATATATATATATATATATATATATATATATATATATATATAGACCAGGCACAATCAAAAATAATTGTGCATTGTTGTTGGAGCCAAAAAACATTACTTTGGCTCTATTATTATAGGATATATTTTAAATTTTAGTGGTATTAAAAATAGCTATATAGTTATTTAGCCCTACTATTACTGGTGCTCTTATAATAGTTGTTTATTGTAGCTATGGAGCCAAAAAACATTACTTTGGCTCTATTATTATAGGGTATATTTTAAATTTTAGTGGTATTAAAAATAGCTATATAGTTATTTAGCCCTACTATTACTGGTGCTCTTATATACTGCTTGTGGGGCTGGATAGTGAAAGGTATCTTTTATAGCTAGAACATATTTTATTTGTATTTGTCTTTTTTTTTTTCTTTTTTCTTTTTTAGAATAGATTTGTATTTGTATTTGTATTTGTCAGTTACTTCGTTAGGCCTCACCATTTTGGATTTTGCAACAAATTTTCTAAATCGATTTGACTATTTTCCCCTAACTCATTGTTTGACTATTGAAAAGACTTCATTTTTCAATCACATGAGAATTGTGATAGAAATTGTATTCCTGAACTCTCACAGACACAAAAGTTATGTATGAATTTTTTTTTTTTTTTTTTTTTTTACAGTATTTTTTCAAAGCTTTCATTTAGATCTAATCATTGTTTGTGACGAGTGGGCCTATAGTGGGATAGATCGCTAATTTATGAAGTTTTTTCAAAGTGCTAATACTCGGACTTGAACTAGGGAGTTTCTAGTCAAATTCAAGATAGTCACTTTAAAACCAAATGCCCAACCACTCGACCAACTCCACTGGGTAATGTAAGAAAAATTCGGTACACTGTTCTATGTGCATAAACTTAATGTTTAGAAGAGACAGTGGCTTGATCTCACTAACAATACTTCACTCATCTAGCTTGATCTCACTAATGATACTTCACATCATCGTATTATAATATTATAGAAATGAAAGCTAGGCTAATTAGTAATAGAGCATACATAAAAAAAAATGTACTCAATAAAATAATACTTATATACAATTCCTTAGCTGTAATATATTAAAATTTTCAAATTGAATGTTCAATATGGGTTTGAAACACCCTTGAACGTTTAGACCCTAAATTACAAATTATCATTTCAAGCTTATTATCAAACAATTAATGTGCAGAATATAAACATAAGCCAAATACAGAATTGATAAACAATCTAAGCCAAATATAAACACATCTACAGCAGTAAATATAAGGCAAAGATAAAGGGAAGGAAAATGCAACTACACGGACAACACACGATGTGCTATCGAAGAGGAAACCAAAACCCTCGGCGTAAAACCTCTCTGCCGCCCTCCAAGCGGTAAATAATCCACTAAAGAATGTAGTTGGGATACATGAACAATAGAAGACCCTCCAAGCCTAATCTACTCAATGTACCTAAGCCCTCCAAGCTTTTTGCTCCAACGAGGTTGCGCTGAACCTATTTCTTCTTTAGCTTACCGGATTCCGCTATCAACCATAGCATCAACCAATGGATATTGGTTCCTTCCTAATTACTTCCCAAATCTCCAAATAAACATTCTCACAGATATGTGTATGGTGAGAAAAGGATTTGGCTAAAGACCTCTCAAGGATTTAACAATGGAAAGGAAGAGAGTAAAAGAATTTGAAGAGTCTCTAAGGTAAAGATTGTGGATGAATCAATCTTATTTTTCTCTAAAGTTTCTCTCACAAAATTCTCTTTGGAAGCTCTCTATGTTTGGTGGGTATAATGGTCTATATATAGTGGAGTGAGAAAGGAATGCGAAAAGTCAGTTTTTCCCAAACAAGGTGGTTTGGCGGCTTGGCCTCGCAACTGGTCTGAGTCGCGAGTTCCAGCTGCGAGTTAATGGCTTAGCCAGCTTGGGACTTTTGTCCTGTAGTGAGACAATTGGCGTGACCCTTCACCTCCCCCGTGTGCTTCTTACGTGCCTGCAGTTGGTGGCTCCCAGTCGCAAGTCACCCGCGAGTCCTAGCCGCGAAACTCTGCATCATTGCACAATCTTAAGCATTTCTTCACATCTTCTCTCACACACTACCTTTACAAGAATCCTACTTAAATACATGGTTACTAATTGCTAAAATACAAGCAAATTTGGCACGGAATAAAGCCAACAAGATGGTTGATTAAATTCAACCTTACAATTTCCCCCTTTGGCTATTCCGTGACAAAACCCTACAAAAGACTCTAGACTTAAAGTATAAGTTAGGAACAGTTGATCAAAACTCACTCACACTTAACTCTAGATTCTGATAAGCTCTTGAAACATATGAACAAGTATCTCCTAAAACATAACAACACAAGAATATCATTGTATGCAGAAAAATTGAAATGCATATGGAGCAAGCATAAAATGATCAAGCAAAAATGGAATAAAGTAATAGACCATGGCTTGACCTAAACAGGCAATCACTATTCAATAGTGATCACAATGCTTATTCACACAAGGAATGAACATCCGGACATGTAAGCTAATAAGCTTATATGCAAAGTATCATTTGCATGTTCAACACTCAACCAACGCATACAAACATATATGCATCTAGGAATAATCCTACAAGGGCACAAGAGTGGTGTACTTAAGAAAATGCATAACATTAACAAGTACATATGCCACAAAGCATAAAGGCTGCAACAGCATAGTATAAACAATAAAAGCCTACAAATGCATGAAACAAATCCTTAAAAGCTTACAGAAGCAACATGGGTACAGATTAACCATAACAAAAACAACAAACAAAATAACATCATAAGTTTTGAGACAGACTTAATATAACACAAAACATAACAAAATATAAAGCTCCCCCTTTGATTGTACTCTTTCTCCCCCTATCATTCAGATCTTCTCTCCCTTTTTGTCATGAAATAGATAGTTCTCATCTTCTTCTAGCTTTCATTAAATCTAATCCAATTGAGTTTGGAGAGAGGTGAACTTCATATCCCACCGAATGTTGTGATGATGTAAAATGGATGAGAGTCCAGACACTTTGGTGCTCAATTCATAGACAGATGCCATAATGTTGTCTAGCTTCTTATCGAATGAGGATGAGCTGGAGTGCGAACCACTGTGAGATGCTGAAGCTTCAGTTTTGATTCCCTTCTTACTATGGCCAATGCTCGCGTTGAACGTACGCATGTTGATTGGACTGGGTTTTGTGAAGGGAGTTTCATCTTCAGAAGGATGGATCCCTTTGAGCTTTAAAATCCTAGAGATGAGACAACAGAATGGAATACATATTCGAGACTCAGTTCGCTAAACTGTTTTGCACAGAACACGAAAGATATGTGCACAAATGTCAATCTCAACATCAAAGATCAGATCATGAAGAAACACAACGCGACCGAGGTTCATGTATCCGGTGCTGGATAGGGGGTACAAGTTGTTAAACATGATGATTGTGAGCACCCTCAATTTCGGAGGAAGAGAGGAAATACTAACTGAGTTCCCGTTTTGTGAGAATTCCAAGTCTTTGCCAAGGGCGTCCTGAAGTAAGTCCTCATCCGAACACAAATCGTCATACACTGGTGGATTTCCAAGTATCGACCGATTGATATGTAGAATCTCTGCTAGGTATGCGAGAGAGACAGAGAAACTTTTTCTCCTAACCCAGCACTTAAGTTCATCACCTTCAATAATTGCATTTGCATAAAATTCTTTGACCAAATTTTCATAAGCATCATCAAGGTCAGAGAGAAGGTAATTCCAATCTTTGTAAGCAAACCATTTATGAATGTCGGTGACAAACAAAGAAGGTTGATCAACAGCCCTTTCAATCAATGGTGTAGCATCTCTGAAATAATTCTCATGAGTCTGAAAGGCAGCATAGGATCTGAATTTGCTTGGGTCGAAAGCAGCTGATGGTGAACGGGTCCTCTTTATGCGAGGTGAGGGATCATTAACATCAATGATAGGTTCCTTCCTTTTGCTGTTGCCCCGTTTCACAGCTACTCTCTTGAATGGAGACATATCCACTCTGCATCATGGATTATCAAAGAAAAGGAAACACCCAACAGAAAAATACCAAAAAATATTAGCATAGGGTTAGAATCAAAGCATGAGCATTTGGAGAAACCCTAAGAATTTGGGATTTTGGGTCCAAACATGACAATAGGTGTGTGTGGGTGTCAATAATAGCACAATGAACTCACAAAAAGGAGTAAAACAAAATAAACCCAAAGATCTTGATCAATATCATCATAGAAACTCATATTCGAAAAGAAGATAAACTAACAGCACAGATCCACTCAAAAACTCCAACACAACAACTCAGCACACAGAACCAAAAAAAATAAAGGTCAAATCATGAATAATGGAGTGAAAATAGGAAAACCCGTACCTTTTTCTTGAGGATTGAAGAGAAAATGGTGCAGAAATGGAGGTTTTTCAAGAGTGACACGGTGAGTTTCAAAGAGTGAAATGGGGAAGACAATGAACAGTCACACAAGTACGAGGGAAAAACTAAAAAGTTTTTGAAAAACTGACCTTATAACGTAGAATACGCGTTTTTCACGACTAGAGTAAGTCGCCAAGATAAGCCGTGAAACATTTTGAAATCAAAAATTTTGAAAAATTTTCTAAGTGTTTTTCGCGACTGGAAGGTCTACGAGCGAGGGAGTCACGAGATGAGCCGCGAAAATTTATGTGTACCTTCGCGACTGGACCTTCCACCCGCAAACAAGTCGCCAAGACTGACCCGCGATCATGTGACTGGGGCATGCGACTGAAATGACCTGCGATTGAATCGCCAAAACAGGGCAAAAATGTTTTTTTTGAAATTTTGACATTTTTGTAAAAATAAAATACTTTCCAAAAACGGCTAAAACACTCAAGAATCTTTTTGTGTTTGATCAAACAAAAATTGAGCATGTGAAAACCACATTTAATCAAGTACAATCACACAAATGAATATGGCATTCATTGAACATAGACTTGTGTGATGTGTGTGGATATCAAACCTAAGATAGTCCTTAGTCCAATGTGAAGTTTCAATGATCAATTCAATCAAGGCATATACAACTAGCACTAGATAATGTAACCTATCTCAATTATAGAAACATACATTTATAACCTCTCACATAAACTTGATTTCAATTCTTTGAAACTTTTCATTTGGCTCCATATATATCATATCATTTGCACTTTTTGAATCATAACATCTCATTGTGAGATTGATACCTGAAATTTTTGATATTTCAATTGATGAGTTAGCCTTTGGCTTTTTGGGCATCATACATTTTATTTTGGTCGCTTTCCCTTTTTCCTAGTCGAATACTAGTATGTGCGACAGGCTTTCGCAACTCTATATCTCTTTTCATTTGGAGATTTACAATTTGAGAGCTCTTTTAAACAAAAAATAAAGAGTGGGAAGATATATAGGCATGAGTCTTTGCATGTCTCAAGATCAACAAAACCATTCACTAATCATTCATGACAAGGTTAAAGATCTATTTACAACAGTCACATAGATTTCAAAATTTCTCCCACAGTGATATGAGTGCATAGGGAACAAGCTAAGCTCGTAGATGCACAAAACCATTAGTACAAAGGTACAAGGCAAAACATGCTTTTAGACAAAACTCAACAAAGTCGATCAAACTTTTTGGATTTTCTTCTTTTTATGTGTTTTTGGATTTTTGACACAAAAAAATGATCAAAAACAACAAAAGATATCATATGAAGGAGTGCTCAAAAAAACAAAATGCAGAACATACCAAAAAAAACACATATGGAAGACAGAGTTTAGGGAATGATGCCGACACCAATGGTCTTACGCAAGGATTCAAACCTCGGGCCATCAAGAGGTTTAGTGAATATGTCAGCCTTTTGATTTTCTGTATTGATGAACTCCAGACATACTATCTTGTCCTCTACCAAGTCTCGAATGAAGTGATACCGGATCTCAATATGCTTTGATTTGGAGTATTGCACTGGATTCTTTGACAAATTTATTGCACTAGTATTATCACAGAACACACACATGGTGTCTTGAGAAATTCCATAGTCATGTAGTAGCTTTCTCATCCATAACAATTGTGCACAACAACTTCTTGCTGCAATATATTTAGCTTCAGCTGTTGAAAGGGAGACTGAATTTTGCTTT
Organism: Quercus glauca; assembly: GCA_023736055.1. Taxonomy (NCBI): domain Eukaryota; kingdom Viridiplantae; phylum Streptophyta; class Magnoliopsida; order Fagales; family Fagaceae; genus Quercus; species Quercus glauca. The sequence goes on from CM043320.1 coordinate 36,489,457, forward strand.
TTGCTCATCCATGAGACCAAGTTATTTCCAAGATAGAAGCAACCACCAAAAGCGCTTTTTCTATCATCAATGCACCTAGCCCAGTCTGCATCTAAATATCCCGTTGAATGTTCAAAATGCTTATGAAACACCCTTAAACGTTTAGATCCCAAATTACAAATTATCAATTCAAGCTTATTATCAAACAATTAATGTGCGGAATATAAACATAAGCCAAACACAGAATTGATAAACAATCTAAGCCAAATATAATCACATCCACAACAGTAAATATAAGGCAAAAATAAAGAAAAGGAAGATGCAAATACACGGACAACACACGATGTGTTATCGAAGAGGAAACCGAAGCCGTCGACATAAAACCTCTCCGCCATCCTCCAAGCGGTCAATAATCCACTAGAAAATGTAGTTGGGATACAAGAACAACAATAAACCCTCCAAGCCTAATCTACACGATGTACCTAAACCCTCCGAACTTCTTGCTCTAACGAGGTTCCGCTGAACCTTTTTCTTCTCTAGCTTCCCAGATTCCGCTACTAGACCATAGCATCAACCAATATGAATTGATTCCTTCCTAACTGCTTCCCAAACAGTACCAAATAAACCTTCTCACAGATATGGGTATGGTGAGAAAAGGATTTGGTTAAAAACCTCTTAAGAATGTAACAATAAAGGGGAAAAGAGTAGAGGAATTTGAAAAGTCTCTAAGGTAAAAATTGTGGATGAATCAATCTTGTTTTTCTCTAGGGTTTCTCTCACAAAATTCTCTTTGGAAGCTCTCTACATTTGGTGGGTATAAGAGTCTATATATAGTGGGGTGAGAAAGGAATGCGAAGAGTCAGTTTTTCCTAAACAGGGCTGGTTGGCTGCTTAGCCTCACGACTGGTCTGAGTCACGAGTTCTAGCCGCGAGGTAACGGCCTGGCTAGCCTGGGTATTTTATCCTGTAGTGCACTAGCTGGCAAAATGCTTCAGCTTCCCACATGCTTGGCACATGACTCTCATCTGGCGGCTTGCACCCACGAGCCACCTACGAGTTTCAGTCGTGAGTCCCTGCATCTTTGCACATTGAGGAACATTTCTTCACATCTTCTCACACACTACCCTTACAATAATCTCACCTAAATATAGGGTTACTAAATGCTGAATTACAAGCAAATTGGCACGGAATAAAGCCAACAAGATGGTTGATTAAATTCAACCTTACAATCTCTCCCTTTGGCTATTTCGTGAAAAAACCCTACAACAGACTCTAGACTTAACGCGTGAGTTGGAAACAGTTGAACAAAACTCACTTACACCTAATTCTAGATTCTGAAAAGCTCTTGAAACATATGAACAAGTATCTCCTGAAACACAACAACACAATAATATTATTGTATGCAGAAAACTTGAAATGCATATGGAGCAAGCATAATGAGATCAAGCAAAAATGGAATAAAGTAATAAATCATGGCTTGACCAAAACAGGTAATCACTATACAATAGTGATCACAATGCTCATTCACACAAGGAATGAACATCCGGACATGCAAGCTGATAAGCTTCTATGCAAAGTATCATTTGCATGTCCAACACTCAACCAATGCATACAAACATATATGCATCTAGGAACAATCCTACAAGGGCACAAGAGTGATGTACATAATTGAAATGCATAGCATTTAACATCAAGTACTTAAGCCACAAATCAAGGCTACAAAGCAAAGATATTGCATTGCATGGTACAAACCATAAAAGCCTACAAACTGCATAAGTGCTTGGAAACAAACCCTTAAAGCTTACATAAGCATCATGGGTACAAATTAACCAAAAAAAATTAACTGAATAACCATCATCAATATATAAATAAACCAAAGTATTAAAAACTGTATCCACACAGATAGATATAAACAGAAAAACATAAGTTTGTTAGTCTATCCAAAAACTATGAAAAGTATGTATGATAACATCCTGAACACACAACTCCCCATTCCAATATGCACATCTTCTCCTTCTCCTTCCTCCTTCCTGTGTCGTTCTCCCCCTTACTATATGCTATCGCTCTCCCCTTTTTTGTCAAGAATAGCTAAAGGCGCTCCTCTAACTTTTGCTGAATAGCATCTAATTGTGTTTCAATAGTCGTAAGACACACTTGAACTTGATTGTTAGTTGTGTAGATAAGCCGGTGTAATTTAGAGATCCACTCAACCATATTTTCAATCAAGTGGCTTTGCCTTGGCATTTGAAATCCAGGGGGAATAGATGGAGCACTAGTTGATTGTAAAGGTGTAGCTGAGCTTTGGCTAGATGGAGTGACTAGTTCACCCTTAGGTGCTTTAGAGGAATGACTCTTACTTGCTTGAAGAGTGTATAGGGATATTGATCGAGGATGAGATGCAATTTTGCCATCTGATGGAGGATTGACACCTTCACGAAGGATGATCTTCATGATGAGACTACATAATGGAAGATTCATTCGTGCTGCTGATCGAGCCGCTATTTTCCCTATGATCTGGAATATGTGGGCACATATGTTAATTGGAACACCAGTAATGAGGTCACACAATAATTTAGCCCTCCCAAGACTGATGAAAGCAGTGTTTGATAGCGGATAGAGATTGGAAAACATGATCAGCTTTAGGGTTGTCAGTTCAGGCGAAAACAATGCTATGCTTATAGATGATCCTGCGCTTCCCACTTCATGTTCACTCCCAAGAACTTGAAGAATGTCTTGTGCCTGAAGTATCCTGTCATCATAAGGAGTTTGATCTGCATTTTCTGGTCTGGTGATATGAAGAACCTTTGCAATATAATCTACATTGATGGAGAATTCTGCTCCTCAAACCCAGCATTTTAACTCTACCCCTGTGTATCTAGCATTGGAGTAGAATTCCTTGATCAATTCTTCAATTAGATCCTCAAAGTTACCAAAAAGATTAGCCCAATCTCTCTTTTCAAAAATCTTAGGAATGAATGTTGTCCCAGGGTGTCAAACTTGACAACTCGTTCCACAATGGGAGGAGCCTTTACAAAAATATCTGTGTAGGTCTTTGAGTTAAGAGGTGTCCTGAATTTCTCAATGGTAGAGTCTCTAGATGACTGAGATGAAAGCCGTGTCCTTTTAGCAACTGGGTTGATGGATCATCGATTGCAATGGCTTTGCCTTTAGATGAACGACGAGTCATCTGCAAAAGAACAGACATACAGCAAAGAACCAAAAACAATACCACAAGGCACCAACAGCAACTTGATTAGATTCAGATAGAAATGTGAATCCGAGAGATTTCAAACTTAATAAATCATAGGCAATGCTGAAGTATTGTATGGAACATGTGAACAGAAATGGTGATTGATCAGATACAACACAATGTCAAGTGATCACTGAATATCATAAGGTCACAAACTGACACTGTGACAAACTATCATGAGCATGATATAAAAAAATCAATATAGTCATGAAACATTTCAAAGAGCACAAAACCCCATAAAACATCATTAATATAAACAATAACTACCAAAAAAATCAACTCCTAACCAAATAGCACTCAACAAACTGAAACTAAGACATGAATGAACATGCTTTTACTCAACACATAATGTCATCAACAACACCCTCAGAAATAGAAAAATAACTCCAAAATCATGGAATCTAAAGTGAGAGAGAGAAAACTCATACCATTTTCTTGAAGATTGAAGACAAAATGGTGCAGAAATGGAGGTTTTTCAAAGATAGACACAGTGAGTTTCAAAGAGAGAAATGTTAAAGACAATGAACAGTCACTAATTTTCGAGGGAAAAACTGAAAACTTTTTTAAAATTGACTTTAAAATGCAAAATACCCACTTTTCGCGACTGGAATAAGTCGCCAATAAGTGGCCAGGGTAAGCCGCGAAACACTTTGAAACTGAAAGTTTTGAAAAAATTTCTAAGTGTTTTTCGCGACTGGAAAGTCTACTCGCGAAGGAGTCGCGAGCTGAGTCGCGAAAATCTCTGTGTACCCCTTGCGACTGGACCTTCCACCTGCGAACAAGTTGCCAAGGCAGACCCGCGAGCATGCGATTGGGGCATGCGACTGGACCTACTCGCGACTGAGTCGCTAAAATAGGGCAAAATAGTTTTTGAAATTTTTGACATTTTTGTAAAAATAAAATACTTTCCAAAAACAGCTAAAACACTCAAAAATTTTTTTGTATTTGATCAAACAAAGATTGAGCATGTGAAAACACATTTAATCAAATACAATCACACAAATGAATATGGCATTCATTGAACATAGACTTGTGTGTTGTGTGTGAATATCAAAAATAAGATAGTCCTTAGTCCAATGTGAAGTTTCAATGATCAATTCAATCAAGGCATACACAACTAGTACTAGATAATGTGACCTATCTCAATTATAGAAACATGCATATATGACCTCCCACATAAACTTGATTACAATTCTTTGAAACTTTTTATTTAGCTCCATATATATCATATCATTTGCACTTTGTGAATCAAGAACATCCCATTGTGAGATAGATGCTTGAAATTTTTGATATTTCAATTTATGAGTTAGCCTTTGGCTTTTTGGGTATCATACATTTTATTTTGGTCGCTTTCCCTTTTTCCTAGTCGAATACTAGTATGTGCAACAGACTTTTGCAGCTCTATATCTTTTTTCATTTGGAGATTTACATTTGGAGAGCTCTTTTTAAACAAAAAAAAAAAAAGAGTAGGAAGATATATAGGCATGAGTCTATGCATGTCTCAAGATCAACAAAATCATTCACTAATCATTCATGACAAGGTTGAAGATCTATTTACAACAGTCACATAGATTTCAGAATTTTTCCCACAATGATATGAGTGCATAGGGAACAAGTTAAGCTCGTAGATGCACAAAGCCATTAGTACAAAGGTACAAGGCAAAACATGTTTTGAGACAAGACTCAACAAAGTCAATCAAACTTTTTGGATTTTCTACTTTTTACGAGTTATTTTTGACACAAGAGAAAATAAAAGTTGATCAAAAAAAAAAACAGCAATGTAAAAGACATTTTAACCAAAACTCACAAACAAAGTCTTCAACACAAACTCGCAAAAAGCAAACAACCAAGCATGTACACAAAGTATAGAAAGTATTAATGCATGGACATGTTGTAATGCTTATGCATGAGTACCCTTCATCACACACACGTCACGTGCATTTGGGGTGATATCCTTGACGGATTGGGTACGTGAGTTAGGACTTTCAAATCTTCGTGTGAAGCTTTCCAGGCAATTGGTGAAGGCACCGATCATCTTCATTACGTCCATTATTCCGGGATTACTGTTCTAACTTCTCGGTTGTTCACCACCCCAAGACCTCTTGTCATTTCTTCTTCTTCGTGACCGAGGAGCAATTGTATTGTTCAATGCTCTCAACTTCTGACAGACATAATTCGTTCTAGGGCCCCGTTGTGGTCTTGGAAGAGATCTTCCTCTAACTTCAACTCTGCCTTCTGATTGATTGCGGGACTTATTAAACATCCATTGATCAGCCACCTTCTTTTTTTGTTCAGCCTTAACTTTCTCAAGAACAGGCTCTTCTACAACCGTTTCTTTGGCCTTTACAAATTTCACTTCTTTGGTGATATTGACAGATGAGCTACTCCCTCCGGTATAACCCAACCTGGACTTATCTGAAAAGTGTTTTTGAGATGAAATAACATCTTCCAGCTTCTTGGAGGAGATCCTTTCAATCTTGGCTTGTGCTTGCACCATCTCTTGCTCAAGAAATCTTACTTTGGTATAAGCTTCCGATAGCTCACCATTTAGTGTCTCAATTTCACACTTTGCCTCCTTATATTTGGCCAGGAGACTTTTGTAGTCCTCCTCAGCTTTCTTCATCTTTTTCACAGCCGCCTTTGTCACCCTTGTATACTCTCCCGATCTCTCAAGAAGTAAAAGGTAATTCTCTTGAAGACTAGCTGTATTTCCATCCTCTTCAACATCTGATTCCTCAACAATCCCTAAGGATTCATTATCGCTATGTTCTCCAAGTTCTTGCACAAGTTGATTCAGGTCCTCCAAGGACTCAACGTGCTCAATAGCCAAAAATGCGGAGTAGTTTTCTTTTCCATCACAGGTGTCCTCAGAGTCAGAATTTGATGAGTCCGAATCACTTCAAGTAGTGGCATAGGCATTTCCCTTCGACTTCAAATAATTGGGACATTCCTTTTTAAAGTGTCCATGTCCATTACATTCAAAGCATGTAATTCCTTGTGAGGATTGGGAATCTCTACCCTATTTTCTCCAGAACTCTTTCTTCTCCTTTCCGGTACTCTAAAATTTTCCTTTGTCACTAGATTTCCCACTGTTTTTGAGCTTTAAGAATTTTCGAAAGTTCTTTACAAGGTATGCCACATCTTTGTCTACTGCATCCTCTTCCGAAGGGTTATGAGACACCATTCTCTCATCAATTGTCTTAAGAGCAAGTGATTTACTGTTCTTCTGTGTGGGCAGGGATAATTCATATGTCTGCAGGGATTCAACCAGCTCTTGAACTTTAATGTCGTCAAGATCTTTGCTCTCTTCAATGGCTGTAACTTTGGCACGGAAACTCTCTGGTAGTGACCGAAGAATCTTCCTTACTATTTTCGATTCCTCCGTCTTTTCCCCCAAATTGAATTTCCCAACAACCACTTCATTCAATTTACTATAGAACGAATCAAAAGACTCATCCTCACTCATCTTTAGCTCCTCAAAGTGAGTGGTCAACATCTGAAGTTTGGTGTCCTTCACTTTCTTAGTCCCTTCATAAGTTGTCTCCAGAATTTTTTATGCTTCCTTAGCAATGGTGATATGTGAAATCCTATGAAATTCTTCTGGAGAGACACTACAGAAAATAGCATTCAAGGCTTTGCTATTTGCATTGGCCGCTGCAAGAGCAGCCTTATCCCAAGTGGATTTGGTAGCCTCTAGTCTTGTCCAACCTACTTCAACTGCATTCCACACAGCATCATTAATAGAACACAAAAACGCCCTCATATGGACTTTCCAAAATGCATAATTATTACCATCAAAGAACGGTGGTACATTAAGAGATTGTGACCTATCCATCTCAAAGGGGGTCAGGGATCATACTTAGATAATTAAACCATAACAAGTGTACCCGCTCTGATACCAAATGAATGTTCAAAATGGGTATGAAACACTCTTGAACGTTTAGACCCCAAAATACAATTTATCAATTCAAGCTTATTATCAAACAATTAATGTGTGGAATATGAACATAAGCCAAACACAGAATTGATAAAAAGTCTAAGCCAAATATAATCACATCCATAGCACTAAATATAAGGCAAAGATAAAGGAAAGGAAGATGCAAACACATGGACAACACACGATGTGTTATCGAAGAGGAAACCAAAGCCCTCGGCGTAAAACCTCTCCGCCGCCCTCCAAGCGGTCAATAATCCACTAGAAAATGTAGTTGGGATACATGAACAGCAATAGACCCTCCAAGCCTAATCTACCCGATGTACCTAAACCCTTCAAGCTTCTTGCTCTAACGAGGTTGCGCCGAACCTTTTTCTTCTCTAGCTTCCCGGATTCTGCTACTAGACCATAGCATCAACCAATGTGAATTGGTTCTTTCCTAACTGCTTCCCAAACAGTACCAAATAAACATTCTCACAAATATGGGTATGGTGAGAAAAGGATTTGGTTAAAGACCTCTCAAGAATGTAACAATGGAGAGGAAGAGAGTAGAGGAATTTGAAGAGTCTTTAAGGTAAAGATTGTGAATGAATCAATCTTATTTTTCTCTAGAGTTTCTCTCACAAAATTCTCTTTGGGAGATCTCTACATTTGGTGGGTATAAGGGTCTATATATAGTGGGGTGAGAAAGGAATGCGAAGAGTCAGTTTTTCCCAAACAGGGCTGGTTGGCGGCTTGGCCTCGCGATTGGTCTGAGTCGCAAGTTCCAACCACGAGGTAACGGCCTAGCCAGCCTGGGTATTTTGTCCTATAGTGCACCAGCAGGCAAAATGCTTTAGCTTCCTGCATGCTTGGCACGTGACTCTTATCTAGCAGCTTGCACCCGCGAGCCACTCGGGAGTTCCAGTCGCGAGTCCCTGCATCTTTGCACATTAAGGAACATTTCTTCACATCTTCTCACACACTACCCTTACAATAATCCAACCTAAATACAGGGTTACTAAATGATGAATTACAAGCAAATTGGCTCGGAATAAAGCCAATAAGATGGTTGATTAAATTCAACCTTACACCCGCCAAACACTTATTCGAATCTTTTGAATACCAAATCCCATATTCAGACGTGTCATTAACATAGCGAATGATTTGCTTACCTGCTGTTAAGTAGGACTCTTTAGGGGTAGCTTGAAATTGAGCACATACCCCGACACTAAATGCAATATCTGGCCTACTTGTTGTGAGATAGAGAAGACTGCCAATTATGCTTCGATAGAGTGTTGGATCAACGTCAATACCAGTTGCATCTATGCTCAGTTTCGATGAGGAACTCGTGGGAGTAGAAGTGTGTTTCTTAGAATCCAAGCCAAATCTTTTGACAAGATTTTTGGCATATTTCTCTTCAGAGATAAATATTCCATCTTTCCGTTGTTTTACTTGAAGCCCTAGGAAGTAGTTCAACTCTCCTACCATGCTCATTTCAAATTCTCGTTTCATTTCTTCCGAAAACTCATGAGTTAGGTGATCAATAGTAGATCCAAAACCAATATCATCCACGTACACTTAAGCGACAAGAAGAGATTTTCTTTTATCTCTTTTAACAAATAAAGTTCGATCTGCTTGGCCTCTTTTGAACCCACAATCCAATAAGTAATTGGTGAGGCGGTTATACCGTGGTCTTGGTGCTTGTTTCAGCCTATACAAGGCTTTCTTCAATCTTAGCACATGATCCGGAAAGTGAGGATCTTGAAACCCCTTTGGTTGTTCAACAAAGAATTCTTCATTTAGGAAACCATTTAAGAAGGCGCTTTTCACCTTCATTTGGTACAACTTGAAATCCATAATGCATGCTATGGACAAGAGAATTCGAATGGACTCTAGTCTTGCTACTGGAGCAAACGATTCATTGAAATCTATACCTTCCACTTGAGTATACTCTTGTGCCACCAATCTAGACTTATTCCAGACAACTTCGCCATCTTCATCTGTTTTATTCTTAAAAATCCACTTGGTGCCGATCACATATGTATCTTTAGGCCTTGGGACCAACTCCCATACATCATTTCTCACAAATTGATGTAGCTCCTAGTGCATAGACTCTATCCAATTCTCATCTTTCAGGGCTTCTTCTACCTTTTTGGGTTCAAATTGAGCAAGATAACAATTGTATGTCACATGGTTAGCAGTATACTTTGGTCATTTTCTCAAATGAAGTCCCTCATTTACATCGCCAATGATATTACTTGAAGGGTGATTGAGAGTTACTCTTGATGAAGATTTCTTGGAAGTTGATGGTTCCTCATCACGAGAAATTGGGGGTTGAACCTCCAGAGGTATGAGTGGACTTGAGACTTCTTGTGTTGATCTAGTCGTCTATGACCACATTGATTGACTCCATCACCATCTTAGTGTGCTTGTTGTACACTCTATAAGCTCGACTACTTGTGGAGTATCCTAGGAATATCCCTTCATCACTCTTAGCATCAAATTTTTCCGGATTTAGAATGTAACACTTGCTTCCAAATATTCTGAAATACTTCACCTTGGGTTTCTTTTCTCTCCATATCTCATACGATGTCTTTTTTGTCCCTGCTTAAAAATAGATTCTATTGCCAATATGATAAGCAGTATTCACAGCTTCAACCCAAATTTTTTATGGAATGTTTTTGTTGAGTAGCATGACTCTTGCTATCTCTTAGATCACCCAGTTTTTTCTTTCAACCACCCCATTATGTTGTGGAGTCTTTGGAGTTGAAAATTCCTTCTTAATGCCATACTCCTCACAAAAGGCTTCAAATTTAGCATTCTCAAATTCTTTTCCATGATCACTTCTGATTTTAACAATGGGAACTCCTTTTTCATTTTGCAGTCTCTTGCATAGCCTTTCTATTTTCTCACAAGTTTTCGACTTTTCCCTAAGGAATTCCACCCAAGAGTACCTTGAGAAATCATCAACTATCACCATAATGTATCTCTTTCCTCCTAAACTTTCAGTTCCTGTGGGCCCCATTAGATCAACATGAAGAAGTTCCAAACACCGTGAGGTAGTAATCACATTCACCTTGTGATGACTAGCCTTTGTTTACTTTCCCATTTGGCATGCTCCACATATAGTCTTCTCCACCTTTCCAAACTTTGGAAGTCCCTCAACAGCTTCAAGTTTGGACACTTTTGCTACTTGTTTGAAATTTGCATGCCCAAATCTGTGATGCCAAAGTTCCAGCACATTTACATGAGCACTTCTACACGAAATAGGTGCCGTAGGTACTACTCCATAGCAATTGTCGGTAGTCCTATTTCCCTCCAAGACTTGAATCCCTTTTTCATCGATGATTATGCAACCCTTCTTTGAGAATTGGACAAGAAAATCCTCATCACATATTTGAGTGATGCTTCAGAGATTCGCCTTTAAACCTTTGATGTATAACACATCTTTCAATAGAGGTAATCCAGGTATTTCAACAGTCCCTTTGCCGAGAACTTAGGCATGGCTCCCATCACCAAATGTCACATAGTCACAGGCTTTCTCTTTAAGAGTCTTAAACAAAGATTTGTCTCCTGTCATATGACGAGAACATCCACTATCAAGATACCACAAGCATGAGTTAAAAACCTTCAATAAAGTGTGCACAAATAGACACGTATGAGAGAAACACTCTTGACCATCAAACAGAAATTTATCTTCATTTTCCATGCTTCTGCCAGATTGAATTTTCTTTCTCAGCATCATCACTTGGGCCCAAGGCTAGTAGTACACACACTTTCCAAAATAAGTAAAATCAAGTCACGATTTTTCTCGTCTTTGAGGACTATGTGTACAAGTTTGCGTGTGTAATATACATTCCTCTTGATAGTAATACAAAGCGAATATTCATGAATGTTACCTTCTAGAGAAGTTGAAAGGAGAGAGATGGCCAGATTGGTCTCTAGCGACCCACCCAAAAGCCTTAACAGGGTGTTCTTCTTCTAGTGGTACCTTTGCCATTTGAGTGAAGAGTAGAGAACTGATGTGTTATTGCTTACAGAGTGGAAGAGCAACAGTATGATGAACTGATCTTTACTCTGCTTCTCTTTATACAGAAGGAAACATAGGTATAGATGGTACCTGAGGTAGTGAGATTCTCTCTCTAAATAAGTCAAGGAGAAAGATGTAGAACCTTTATAACAAAGATGTAGAACCTTTTTTTCTTTTTTCTTTTTTCCTACTGATGAATAAGAAATAAAGCATTTCACTGACGTAATGGATTAGCTAAGATACATGTAATACCCAGTAAAAAAAAATAATAAAAAAAAAAAGAAAAAAAAAAAGAAGAAGATAGAGAGAGACTTTAAAGGTGGGGTATTTAAGTAAATTTTTTTGGGGAATTTATAATTAATATTATTAAGAGAGTTTTTAGAAAATTAGGTTGAAATTTTAGTTATATATAAGTTAATTAAGTCAGCATATAACTATAGATATTTTTAAAGGAGAACTTATCAGTATATTCATGTAAAGAATGATTGACGACACATTTGATGTAAGAGCCTAAGACATCTCATCCTTCATCAAATCTAAGTTTTATATGAAATTAGAATATTTTTAGGTGGGTATTTTTGGCACAATCATCTCATGTAAAAGACAATAAATCATAGAAAAAAAAAAAAAAAAAGGTTTATGTGATAGTGACATATAGGGTCCATTTAGATACAGCTTATTTTGCTGAAAACTAAAAACTAAAAACATTGTAACAAAATAAATTTTAAATGTGTGAATAGTGTTGTGGGACCTGTAAATAGTGCCTAAAGAGTGCATAAACAGTGCACTTGTCTCCTGCACAGTGAATCCATGTGCATGAACAGTGTGATTACTGTACATACACGCTAAAAAAAAAAAAATTAAAAAAAAAAAAAAACGCAAACATGAGGGAATCAAGTGTATCCAAACACTCACATAGTCAATCACAATCTACTATATAAAACAGTTGTGGTACAATATATATATATATATATATATATATATATATATATATATATATATATTACTGCTTCTTTGTGTGCAATACTAGCATTATTATTGTTGCTCGCTGTTATGACAAATCATTTTCATTTTCACCTGCTTTGACAATAGCAAAATTCAATTTCCTTCTTTAGAGCATTCATAGCGGTGGAGCCAAATTTTTAATTTTTTAGCACCACAAAAGGTTACTTTATCTATTTTACATTTTCACATCTAACAGCAGTGGTTTTATTTTATCTTTTAACATAATAAAATAATATAAACACTACAATAAAATAATATTTTATTCAATCACCAAAACACAACCACAACTATCATCAAATCACTACACAAAGACACGGAGAGGGGAAAAGTAGTGTGAATGCTGCACAGAGATACGGAGAGAAGGAAAGTAGTATGAACGCAAAATAAAATGTAGAAAATAGAATAAAAAATAAAAAAAGTAATGTGAACGCAAATTTTTTTTTTCAACTAACTTGTAGAATCAAAAATAGTTATGCATTGTAGTTGGAGCCAAAAAAACATTACTTTGGCTCTATTATTATAGGTGTGTGAGTAAGAGCCCAAACTCGTATATTGGGCCTTGGGCCCTATTCGTGATTACGTCCGAGGAGGAATAAATAATTAGAAGAGGCTTGAGAATAGAAGACCACACAAGGAAGGGAGGGATGAATATAGTCTGAGGAGGCTGACCTTCTCGGATAGAATGAATGTCGCTGGGACAAGTGCTCGGATGATTCAGGTAACCATTCAGAAAGTTACAATGATAAGGATGATCTTCAAATACGTACAGAGGAGGTAATAATATGGAAATATCTCAAAGAAAAGCTGCTACCACCGCATTAAATGCACTGCAGTAACTTTTTTGGCCGTATTTATGGTAAAAGACTCCTGAACAGTATAATTTTTAGCTACTGCCACTCACAAATAACAAAAAAGGATACTCGATGGGACATGTACTCGAGTGAGGATTTGGATGGATAACAAGTGTATGATCAAGATGGCTTAAAAGGACCTATATAATGTAAAAGATCTCCCATGAATAAGGGATCAGAAAAAGAGAAATAAAAGAGGGAAGAGAGAATTACTGTAGCATTAAGAGTTGTATAAAAGTTCATTACTACTGCATTGATTCATATTCAACCTCCTCGGACAATCTTTTCGTCAAGCTTTATGTGCAGTTTACTCTTGTTTATTATCCAAATATTTTCTAGCCGTTAGTGCTTATCATTAAAACCTAACTCTTTGGCCCACTCTCTACAAATTCATTGTATTGGGATCACCAAACCATCGTCCAAACAAATTTTGGGCTTGAGCCAATAATTTGTGACCCTACAATTGGCGTGGTCTGTGTAAAGAGCTTGAGTGATAGTGAGTAAAATGGCTAACTATGACTGAACCAAGTCCACGACAAGCAGAATCGAGGGACTCTAAGTGTAGTGACCCCTTCCTCAACCTTGAGCGGAGAGGTGACTGCGAAGGAAGCGTTAACACCATGCACACTCACCAGAATCAACCTCGAAGAGAGGACTATCTCCCATGCAAATGACAACAAGAACATGCAGCTAGAGATTGATCGGTTAAGAAGAGAGTTACGCCACGCAAAGAAGAGAAAAACTTCTAAGGAATCAGACTTTTCCTCCGACGATGAAAGAGACATTGATTACAGGCAGGGATCTCGAACCCCACCCAGCGAACTCTTCACCTATGAAAATGAGTGTCATCATCAATGGCGGGCGCGGAGCCCATCACGTCGAGGCGTGGGACATGACGCTATGAGTAGGGCCTTGAAACAAATCTTCAAGTCTCCTTTCACACGTAACATCGAGAACGCAAGACTCTCTCGACGCTTTCATCAGCTGACATTCCCCATCTATAACGACCGAGCAGACCCTGTGGAACACATGAGTCATTTCAACCAGAGGTTGGCTGTTTATTCCAGAGATAAAGCCTTGATGTGCAAAGTTTTCCCATCCAGTTTAGGATCAGTCGCTATGAGATGGTTTGACAGCCTGAAAGCAGACTCTATAAGCTCTTTCCAAGAGCTCACTCTAGTATTCGGGTCCCGTTTTGTCACGTGTCGCAGGGTTCCTTATTCATTGGCCTCCCTGTTGTCCGTGAGCATGCGAGAGGGTGAAACTCTAAAGTCGTATTCGGATAGGTTCTGGGAAATGTTCAACGAGATGGAGGATGATTGTGACCAAGTAGCCATCAGCTCCTTTAAGCTCGACCTCCCAATTGAACACGGCCTTAGGAAGTCTCTAACGGGCAAGCCTGTTAACAGTGTGCGCCAACTAATTGACATGATTGATAAATATAAAAGAGTCGAGGAAGACCAGCAACAGGGTAAAGGAAAGGATAAGGTTAACCCTCAAGAGAGGAGGGATTTTAGGTTAGATCGGCATGGCAATAACAGGCCGCGGAGAGATGTGGTCAGACAATTAGGGTCAACAAATCTTCAGATAGATAACACCGTGTTTCAAGAACCGATGTATCAGGTCTTAGAGAAGATCAAGAATGAGCCCTTCTTCAAAAGACCAAACAAAATGGTGGGAAACCCTGAAAGGCGCAACCACAGCCTGTATTGCCAATATCACCAAGATCATGGACATACCACGGAGGATTGCAGGAGTTTGTGGGACCACCTGGACTAACTCATCAGCGAGGGCAAGTTAGAACAATTCTTGCACCAAGCTCACGGCCAGGGGAGCCAGGCGAACACAGGATCCTAGAGAGATGACTTTTCGAGACCCCCCCATTAGGCACGATAAATGTCATCTTTGTCGCACCAGAAAGAACCGAGTCATGCCCGTCCAGAGTACTATCCGTTGCTTGGCTGCCCTCCGAAGATGTTAACAAAGAGCCAAAGAGGGCTAGAATAGGGATTCAACCAGTATTGGGCTTCTCGGATGAAGACAAAATTGGAACTATCCAACCCTATGATGATACTTTAGTGGTCACCCTCAGGATAGGGGGTATGATGTGAAGAGAGTAATGGTGGACCAAGGAAGTGGTGCTGAAATAATGTACCACGACCTTTATAAAGGTTTGAATTTGACACCCGAGGATCTAACACCCTATAGCTCTCCTTTAGTGAGCTTTGATGGGAAGGTGGTCATCCCGAAAGGCTAAATCAGGCTGCCCGTACAGACTGGCCCTGAAATAGTGGAAGTAGATTTTATAGTGGTGGATGTTTACTCGCCCTACACCACAATTGTGGCCAGACCCTAGCTCCATACACTAGGGACTGTTTCTTTTACTCTTCACCAGAAGGTCAAATACCCGTCTGAAGGACAGGTTAAGGAGATTTTGGGAGACAATTGGTGTCCAGGCAATGTCTGGTGGCAGCAATACGGCATAAACCTGAAGTCGAATCCTCAACCCATTACGAAAAGGACTTATTGCAGTTAAAATCCTCGATGCTGAATGTCGAGGACTTAGCCGAGGGAATAGAATGTGAAAGCTTGATAAAGGTCGTCATTGACAATGATCCGAAAAGATTCTTCCAAGTCGGATCCCTGTTGCCTCCTCAAGAGAAGGAAGAGCTGATAGAATTCTTTAGAGCCAACATTGATGTATTCGTATGGGACTCCATTGAGGCCTTGGGAGTGAACCCAGAGTTCATTTGCCATCACCTGAACGTTAACCCTACCATCATTCCTAAAAAGCAACCGCTCCGACGCCTATCTAAAGAACACGCAGACGCCGTCAGAGAAGAGGTGATGAAACTCAAACGGGCCGGAACAATTGAGGAAGTATTTTACCCTGAATGGTTGGCTAACATTATGGTGGTGAAGAAGAAGAGCGGAAAATGGCGAGTATGTATGGACTTCACAGACTTGAATAAAGCTTGTCCAAAAGATCCATTCCCTATGCCAAAAATCAATTAGTTGGTTGATGCTACTGTTGGCCACCCTCGGATGAGTTTCCTGGATACTTTTCAAGGATATCATCAAATACCACTGGCTTTGGATGACCAGGAAAAAACTGCTTTTGTCGCCCTCATTGGGAACTACCACTATAAGGTGATGCCATTCGGTCTAAAGAACGCAGGAGTTACCTACCAAAGGATGATGACTAGGATGTTTGAGCCTCAGTTGGGTAAGAGCATGGAAGTTTATATTGATGACATTGGGGATCTCTAGGACGTTTTTTAATTCCTCATAAAGCACAAGTTGCTCTTAAACGCTTCCAAGTGCTCTTTTGGCGTGAGATCGAGTAAGTTTCTGGGCTACATGATCACCCATAGGGGAATTGAGGTGAATCCCGACCAGATCAAGGAAATTAACAACTTGCGGCCTCCTTGGAACCTTAAGGAAGTTTAGAAATTGACCGGAATGACAGTGGCCTTGAATCGTTTTATTTCCAGATCAGCAGACAGATGCCGGCCATTCTCCCAGCTGTTGAATAAGTGGAAGGGATTTGAATGGACCGAGGAATGTGCCTCAGCCTTCCAGCAACTTAAAGACTACCTCTCTCGGCGTCCTATTATGTCCAGTCCCGAAAAGGATGAAGTCCTTTTTGCCTATATCGTCGTGGCTCTCCATGCTGTGAGTCTAGTGTTGATACGAGTTGATAATGGAGTACAAAAGCCTGTTTATTATTTGAGCAAATCGCTATATGAGACCGAAATTCCTTATCTGCCACTGGAGAATGCCATTTTGGCAGTAGTACTTGGTACGCGTAAGCTGCCTCATTATTTCCAAGCACATACGGTTGTTGTCCTCACCTAACTTTCACTTAAAGCAATACTCCGAAGTGCTGATTACATAAGAAGGATAGCTAAGTGGGGGACCATTCTAGGGGTTTTTGACATAAAATACATGCCTCGCACCTCCATGAAGGGTCAAGTACTCGCGAATCTGGTGGTTGAGTTCACCAAACCCCCATTAGAAGAATTGAATCCAACACAAAACATGGATGGAAAATCGGTTGACATGATTTCCCAACAAGGTCACTCAACTTGGAAAGTATACGTAGACAGTGCAGCAAATCAGAAAGGATCCAGAGTGGGGCTAGTGTTAATATCTCTAGAGAAGATCGTCATTGAAAAGTCACTAAGACTAAGCTTCACGGCCACAAATAATGAAGTTGAATATGAAACTCTACTGATGGGAATGGCAATGGTTCAAAGAATAGGAGGAAAATCAGTGGAAATATTCTTGGACTCAAGGCTAGTCGTCGGACAAGTACTAAGGGAATTCGAGGCGAAAGATCAAAGAATGCAAAAGTACTTGAGCCAAGTTAAATGTCTAGAGTCAGAGTTTGAATCTTTTGATTTGCTACACATCTCCAGAAACGACAACTCCCATGCTGACTCCCTAGCCACCCTTGCGACCTCCTCGGATCAATACCTTCCTCGGGTTATTCTTGTAGAACACTTGTGCGGACCTACTGAGCCGCGAGGAGAGGCAGTTCAGGTCTATCAGGTAAGAGCAAGACCCAGTTGGATGGACCTAGTGGTGTGGTTCTTGAAAGAAGATACGCTGCTTGAAGAAAAGTCTGAAGCTAATAAGATACGAAGGAAGGCTGCACGGTTCTGGCTATCCGGGGAACAGAAATTGTATAAACGGTCTTTCTCAGGACCATACTTGCTATGCGTGCATCATGAAGCAACTGAGATGCTCATTGAGGAGTTCCATGAGGGGATCTGTGGAAGTCATACTGGTGGTAGATCCTTAGTTCACCACGCTATCACTTAAGGATACTGGTGGCCGAACATGCAGAAAGAAGCCCTAAAATATGTGAAAAAATGCGAGCAATGCCAGCAGTTTGCGCCAAACATACACCAACCAGGGGGGTCCTTAATCCATTGTCTAGCCCATGGCCATTTGCTCAATGGGGCTTGGACATCGTGGGTTTTTTCCCCAAAGCAGCAAGAAATAAGAGGTATCTGCTGGTAGGCACGGATTATTTCACCAAATGGGTGGAAGCTGAGCCCCTGGTAAACATTAGAGATGTTGATGCCAAGAGATTTGTTTGGAAGAACATTGTTACACGATTTGGGGTCCCAAATACCCTCATCTCAGACAATGGCCTTCAGTTTGACAGTAAAGCGTTCAGAAGATACTACAGTGAGCTAGGAATTACAAACAGATACTCTACCCCTGCCTACCCCAAGGAAATGGACTAGCAGAGGCCGTTAACAAGGTCATAGTGAATGGACTAAAAAAGAGGCTAGACGACGCAAAGGGCAAGTGGGTGGATGAATTGCCACATGTTCTTTGGACGTATCGAACCACTCCTCGCAAGTCTACTGGGGAAACCCCATTCTCAATGACTTATGGTGCTGAGACTGTCATTCCTTTAGAAATTGGTCTCTCAACCTTAAGGACTAGCCTATTCAATCCGAGCGAGAATAATGATTTACTGGAGAAAAGCTTGGACTTGATTGAGGAGAAAAGGGAGAATGCAATGGTCCAATTGGCATATTATCAACACAAGCTCAAACGGGGCTATGACGCTAACGTGAAGCTGAGACCACTAGCCCCTGGCGATTTAGTATTGAGAAAAGTCGTGGGCGCTGCAAAGAACCCAGCATAGGGAAAATTATGACCTAATTGGGAATGGCCGTACCGTATTACCGCAGGAGCTGGTGTTGGGGCCTACTTTCTAGAAGACCTGGATGAGCATGCAACACCATGATTGTGGAATGTAAATAACCTGAAAAGGTATTATTATTAATCGATATATATGCATCTAGTGTATAAAACCTTTGTGCAACTCCACGATGTTTTTCCTAAATATTTAAACTTAAACTCTATCATGCCTGTACTCTTCGGACCAGATGATTTGAATTAGCTAACGCATTCCCTTATTATTTCTATAACTGTTCGAACGGATCTTGGATCGTGTTAAACTTCTCGGATCCCATGCTTGGGTTGAATTAACACTCAACAATGTTTTTCGTAAATGCTAAACGGAACCCAATTGAAGTGATGTACCAGCTATTATACAACCTAATTCTTGCCAATATCCAGTTAAATTATCAGCGCCATAACGAGGTATTGTTATTGATAAATAGAAACGGAGAAAACAAAAGGAGGCAAAAGGTACATCCATTAACTGAAAAAAGAATATTTTACAGTGATTCAAAAAAAAAAAAAAAAAGCCTAACATCTAAGCCTTCATTTTAAACCCTGAGGGGTCAACGGTCTGACTTGGCTGGGAGCCAGCAGCTTTTAGGGCTTGGTCCTTAGATTCAGAAGGATCTTTAGGGGCGTCAGGAGGAGTAGGAGGAAGGGCTTGGGCCGCAATCTATTGTTCGGATCCCAGTGGAGCTTGCTTAGAATGAAAGGAGTCAGGACCTGGGAGCTTGCGAATTTCAAGATCATAATAGACGTTCTCAAGTCGCCTTAAGTCAGAATCTACAGGAACTCCTGCGGCATCAAGGGCTTTCCCCCAAGATATCTCACAGTATTCTCTGATCTTCAGCTTGCCTCTCTTCTGTCTTAAGGCCTGCATCAACGCTGTTCTTGGCCTTGATCGCCTCTTCCAGATGCTCAGATTGCTTGGCGTAGTCCTCTTTCAACTTACCTAAGGTCCTCTCAACCTCGGCACGAGACTCTGCCTCCACTTTGGTTTTGTTGTGAGCGTCATGGACCCACTCCTCAGCCACGTAAACCTGTTGGGCAAGCTGCACAGCGAGAACAAGAAAACTCAATAAAAAAAGAAGAAGATAAAAATAATCAACTATTAAAGAGCTCGATCGAGTAACTCACCATGGCTAGATCCCTCTTGAGGGATAGGAAAAGCTCTGGCTGGCTGAAGCGCCTATAAGCATCCATATCCTTCAGTAAAAGAAGTGGCTGCTCCAAGACTTCGGCAATATGGCCCGCCTGTCCTCCTTGGTAGCTTCGGACCGAAGCATCCCAAGCAATTGGAGCGCCATCTACCTCCAGTTTGGGGGACCATATGTGTGGTGGTCGGCGCACATCAACCACGTGTGTATCCTCGCAGCTCTCTACAGACGAGGACCTTCGACCTCGTTTGTTCTTGGACAATTTTTGCTGCTTATTCCCCTCTGAAGGACCCAGCTCGCCCTCCTCTAATGCCTTGCTCGGCCTTTTATTTTTTAGATCTTGGATCAGCTTTAGCCCGAGATCCTTTGGAAGTTAGGGAGGAGGTGGAAGATTCGTCGAGGGCTGTACCTTGACGGCCTCTTTGGTCACCGCTGCCTTATTTCTACCCTTCATCGGTTCTTTCAAACTTTTATTCCCCGTATTCAAGGCCATCTCTTCTTCTTCTTCCTCTGAAGTGTCATCTGAAAGGGCGACGACGAGAACTGGGGCTTCAATTACTGAATGACTGTCAGGTTCCTCCTCGACATTTAAGTTTTCCTGTGCCGCTTCGGTCTCTTCTGCTACAAAGCGGAAATTATTGATCTCTTTGTCTAATGAGGAGGTTGAGGAAGCGACCCTTTCTCCAACCACTATAACATCGAGAGAAAGTTGAATGGCTAGGACGACCAAGGGAGCACCTGCTGGGATCGAAAATGGTACAGGCGGAAGATCGTTCGGTGCCAAGAAATTGGGTCGAGACATGTCAATCCGATGTATCCGACGATCTCCTGATCTTATGGCGTTGCCGAAGTCCAGAAATGCGTCTGAGATGGGTTTAAAATCCAATATTATGTGTATAGCCCGTAATTACCTGTCTGCGCTGACAAAGATCTCGGATCTCAACAGATAGTTAAAAGCCTGAACGTTGTTCAAGCTCAGCCTAGGGGCTACGTGCCTTCTATCTGCAAACACAGCCGAGGGAAAATTCGGTTAAACAACTGAAAGCCATAATCTTAAAAGACTGAAAAGAAAGGAAACAAGACGAGGTTGAGGGATTGAGTTCAAGTCTATCGCTAGGGAACCTAATCCTAAGGTATCCCACCTGGCTTTCCTACTCAGACGGGACAGTGAACACCATCGTGCCACGCTTCTGAAGCTATAAGATAATCATCTTTCATGCCCTTATTTGACCTAGGTAGGCATGAAATCATCCTTAACACGTCAGAGCGGGATTTGAGATAGTACCCGGCGGTTTTTTGGGAGTGGCACTCATACATGTGCACCACATCATGCCATGTGAGCTGCAGACCCAGGTGCTCATTAAGAGCATCAACACTACCCAAAATCTTGAATAGGTTGGGTGCATATTGGTGGGGGCATAACCTATGGTTAAAAAGGTAATCTCTAGTCACTCTACCCATTAGGAGAGTCATTCCCCCCTTTATAAAGGCTATCATGGGGATAACAACTTCTCCCTCCTCCCGGTCAGTTCTTATTCGTTCTATGGGACAGTAACATAGGTTGACCCCCTGGGGTATGTGATATTTTGCCTTGAAGGCCTCTATCTTGGCAGGGGAGTCCATTAAATGCTCAAACCTACCCATCTTTTACAAACTAAAAGGGAGCGACTAAAATCAACGAGTGAAATAATGAAAATACGAAGGCCGAGAAGACTGGTCGAGGAGAAAGGAAGGGTTCAGGTAAGTTGAAACTTACACAAACCAAGATGTGTTACGACCCCTGAAGTTTTCAGAGAAAAATCACAAAGACTACTGGAAAAACGACTAAAGAAGGCCTAATGACTCAGAATGCTTTGTGTGGTAAAATGCTAAAGATCGCTGGAATGCCAGAGAATTTGCAAGATAAACAAAAAATGAATTCCCCGAGGACTTTATATAGAAGGCGAAAAGTGGGTGGGAGTTATCCCGCCCAAACCTCGAGGAAAAATACCAGCCGTTGGATCAATTTGTCACCATTGGATGTGAAGGGAAAAATGCCGCCTAGAGCAATTAATAGTGCTTCATGAATGCCGAAATGTCAGTAGCAATAATGAAGCACCTAAAACTATGCTCCCACACGCGCGAACTCAGGTACTTTTTCATCTATAACCCCCATTTTGAAAGCAAGTCAAAATCCCATTTTTTCTCCTTGGATGCGAGAGAAAAAGTGAAATTTTAAGGAGTCCAAACTTGTATACTAGGACTTGGGCCCTGTTCGTGGATACGTCCGAGGAGGAATAAATAATTAGAAGAGGCCCGGGAATAGAAGACCACGCAAGGAAGGGAGGGATGAATATAGTCCAAGGAGGCTGACCTTCTTGGATAGAATGAATGTCGCTCGGACAAGTGTTCGGATGATTCAGGTAACCGTTCAGAAAGTTACAACGACAAGGATGATCTTCAGATATGTACAGAGGAGGTAATAATATGGAAATATCTCAAAGAAAAGCTACTACCACTGCATTAAATGCACTACAGTAACTTTTCTGGCCGCATTTATGGAGAGAAAATCCTGAACAGTACAATTTTCAACTACCGCCACTCACAAATAACAAAAAAGGATACTCAATGGGACATGTACTCGAGTGAGGATTTGGATTGATAACAAGTGCATGATCAGGATGGCCTGAAAGGACTTATATAATGTAAAAGATTTCTCATGAATAGGGGATCAGAAAAAGAGAAAAAAAAAAAGAGGGAAGAGAGAATTATTATAGCACTAAGAGTTGTATGAAAGTTCATTACTACTACATTGATTCATATTCAACCTCCTCGAACAATCTTTTCATCAAACTTTATGTGCAGTTTACTCTTGTTTATTATCCAAATATTTTCTAGCCGTTAGTGCTTATCATTAAAACCTAGTTCTTTGGCTCATTCTCTACAAATTCATTGTATTGGGATTAACAAACCATCGTCCAAACAAATTTTGGGCTTGGGCCAATAATTTGTGACCCTACAATAGGGTATATTTTAAATTTTAGTGGTATAAAAAGTAGCTATATAGTTATTTAGCCCTACTATTGCTGGTGCTCTTATAATAGTTGTGCATTTTAGCTGGAGCCAAAAAACATTACTTTGGCTCTATTATTATAGGGTATATTTTAAATTTTGGTATTATTAAAAATAGCTATATAATTATTTAGCCCTACTATTACTGGTGCTCTTATATATTGCTTGTGGGGCTGGACAGTGAAAGGTATCTTTTATAGCTAGAACAAATTTTATTTGTATTTGTATTTGTCTTTTTTTATTTATTTATTTTTATTTATTTTTAGAGAATGGATTTGTATTTGTATTTGTATTTGTATTTGTCGGTTACTTCGTTAGGCCTCACCATTTTGGATTTTGCAACGAGTTATTTTCTAAATCGATTTGACTATTTTCCCCTAACTCATTGTTTGACTATTGAAAAGACTTCATTTTTCAATCACATGAGAATTGTGATAGAAATTGTATTCCTAACTCTTTCAAACACATAAGTTATATATGAATTTTTTTTTTTTACAATATTTTTTCAAAGTTTTCATTTAGATCTAATCATTGTTCGTGACGAGTGGGCCTATAGTAGGGTAAATCGCTAATTTAGGAAGTTTTTTCAAAGTGTTAGTACCCGGACTTGAACTAGGGAGTTTCTAGTCAAATTCAAGACAGTCACTTTAAGACCGAATGCCCAACCACTCGACCAACCCCACTGGGTAATGTAAGAAAAATTCGATACACTGTTCTATGTGCATAAACTTACTGTTTAGAAGAGACAGTGGCTTGATCTCACTAACGATACTTCACTCATCTAGCTTGATCTCACTAATGATACATCACATCATCATATTATAATATTATAGAAATGAAAGCTAGGCTAATTAGTAATAGAGTATACATTAAAAAAATGTACTTAATAAAATAATACTTATATACAATTCCTTAGCTGTAATATATTAAAATTTTCAAATAAATTCAAAGATTTGTCTAATTAAATTCAAAGACTTATATACATTGAATTTAATTGTCCTTAAAAAAAATAAGATGATCAACCATGTATTTGAGTTTAATTAGAGAACCTAATATATAACATTTAAGGAATTGTATTTAATTAAGCTTTCTAATATGCCATACAATTCATAGAATAATTGAAATTCATATTCAAAATTAAAAAAAAAAATTCATAAATTTTATCAAAACTAAAAAATGGAATAATTAAGAAAAATATGAAAAATTACCATAAGTTATATGATGGAATCCTATTATGTTAGACCATTATTTTTTAGAAAATCTTTTGCCTAAAATGGTTTAAAGTATTCTCCATTCTTTTACGTGAAAATTTATAAGATATCATCCACATGTCTTAAATTACATGATTTATTAAATTATTTACACAAATTACATAACTATTGAAAAGATCATATAACTAAAATTGCACTGGTTTGCTGAAATAGGGCGTTGAAATATGATATTCTGTTTAGAATATAAAGATATATAGTCTGTCTGTCATTATTTCGAATGAATAAAGAGGGATTTGGATCACAAAATTCTATGGCTCTTGTAGAGAGTGCTACTGTCGATGGAAAAGATATGCAAACAACCACATGTCTCGTCACAACGCTACCCTTAGAGAGTGCTGTAAGGAGCTTGGTAGTGCATTTTGTGTTGGGAACTTGGGATACCCCTCAATTATTGAGGTGAGAGCTCAAGGTAGTGGAGTTTTGAATCATACTCCGTGTTTCCATAGCTATCTTAACTCAAAGCTATCACTCAAGTTGATTGGAAAAGCAAGCACATTAGGGAAAAAAACAAAAATTGAAAATTTCACGTCGGAGGCACATAGTGCTGAATCTGCTGATTTGTGTCCCAATCAAGACTGTGACATAGGATTCTATTTGAATAGAACTTATTTTGCTGAAATTGAAAACTGAAAATACTGTAGCAAAATAATTTTAAATATGTGAATAGTACCGTGAGACCTATTTTTAATGAAAAAATTGCTAAAAAGTGAAGTTTGTGGGTCCCTAAACATTGCACGGGACCCACTGATCGACAGAAATGTAAAAAAAAAAATGGCCAAACAGTACTCCATTGTTGCACTAGTCTCCTGAAACGCGTGTGGAAAAAAAAAAGAGCAAAACGCAAAAGCAAAACTCAAACGTGGATCCAAACCCACTTAGGGTCCCTATCCTATTTATGCGCCCTTTTGATATATATATATATATATATATATATATATATATATATATATATATAATTTTTTTTTCACTTGTTTCGATGATAATTTGAGTGATTATTCCGCATTTTGACTATATAATGTACTAAATGTAGCCACCTCTAATATTATTGTTTATTATCCATTGAAAAGTTTGATGCGGCTTGATCTTGAAATCTGGTGGTTAGATTTAAGTACTTAAAGGGTTTAAGCACTTTTTTAGGAAAAAAAAAAAAAAAAAATGCCCATATACCCCCTACACTTTCAACTGCTAGCCAAAACACCCCTTGAACTATTATATTGGCCAATTTACACCTTAAACTATACATACCTGTCAAATCATTACTTCAATTAGTCTAACGTTAAAATACTAACAGAATAAGCATGTGAGATGCATGTGTTCCTATTTACAAAACAAATTCAATCATTTGTATTGCTTAAGAAATATTGTGAAAATAAAGTAAAAAATCAAAATGACATGCAGTGTAGTGAACACTATTTTGCCGAACAATATTGGCAAACATATCATGCGCACAAGATCTTTGATGAAAACCCAATATACAACTAGCAAGAAGAGAACTCAGTATCAAACCACCAAGTTTGAAATCAACCAAATCCCACAAAAAAAAAAAAAAAAAGAAAAAAAAAAAAAGAAGAGAGAACAAACCAGCAAATAGGGGAAAAATAACAAATTTCCATTGAAACCAAACTAACGTATTGAACAGTGTCTCCCTCTCTTGCAGGTCGTGGGTGATTGGAAAAACAACGGCAATAACCATGGTAGTTGTTGATGGTGAGGTGGCCGGCGACCGTGGTTCTTTTGGTTTGATCGTGTCTCTTTTTTTCTATTATGCTAAAGGTTTCTCTCTCCTCTCACCCAATTCAGTCCTTGTTAATATGTTATTTTAAAGTTCACGTGGGATACACATGCGTATTCTGTTTGCATTTTTAACGAAAAGTATCCGGCTTGTTGATTAGACAGGTATGTATCGTTTAGGTCTCACTTGGGAGGGGGAAATAGAATAGAATGGAAAGGAATAAAAATAAAAATTTTAAAATATTCTTCCCTTCCCTTGTTTGGAAGTTTTAATGGAGAGAATGAAAAACTCATTCCCTTGTTTAGGAGTTTAAGTGTGAGAGAATAGAATGGATAGAAGAGAATACTCATTCCTCTCTATTCCTTTAAAACCTTAAATTTTCGTTCCCCCAGAAATTGGGAGGAATGGGAGGGAATGAAATTAAATTTAATAATTCTTTTACTAAAACTCCCAAAATACTCTTATATATTCAACCCTCTATTTTAAAATAAGGGTCTAATAGTAATATTGTTATCAAATAATTTCATTCCATTCCCTCCATGTTGCTCGCAAATAAGGTTACTTACATTCCATTCATTTTCATTTCTTTCCATTTCATTATTTTAAAACATCCAATCAAGGTTACTTGATTCTATTCCATTCCATTCTTTTCCATTCCTTTCCCTTACTTAAATACATTCCATTCCATTCCTTTCCATTCCCTTCGTTTCCATTCCCTTATGATGATTCCATTCCATTCCATTCTATTCCCTTATGAACTCCTAAGCGGAGCCTGAAAGGTAAATTTACCAATATAATAGTTTAAGGGGTGTTTTGGCTAGTAGTTGAAAGTTTAGGGGGTGTTTGGGCATTTTTCCCCACTATTTTATCCAACCGTCAAAATGACAATTTTACCTTTTAGTTTAACTTAAAGTGATGTTGCCTTGGTTAGTGTTAGTGTTATATAATGCTTATCATTGATGGAGCTTGCAAAAGCGAACACCAATGTTATATAATGCGTATTCTGTTTGTGTTTTTAACGGAGAGTATCTAGCGTGTTGATTTGATAGGTATGTATAGTTTAAGGAGTAAATTTACCAATATAATAGTTTAAGGGGTGTTTTGGCTAGTAGTTGAAAGTTTAGGGGGTGTTTGGACATTTTTCCCCACTTTTGTGATGTTATTGCCTTGGTTAGTGTTATTGCCCTGGTTAGTGTTAGTGTTATATAATGCTTATCATTGATGGAGCTTGCAACAGCGAACACCAATGTCAATAAACTTCTTATTCATGAAAGGGAAAGTTTGTGAAGCAATATGCATTTTGTAATCTCTGGAACTGTTGCATGCTACCCTATTAATAAAGAAAGTAATCTCTGAACTGTTCAACTAGGGGCATTCAAAGAGTTTGATTTTAAAATAACTTTTCCATAATATAGGTGGCTATAAATTTTTTTTAAAAAAATAAATGGTTTAGAATTGCTTATCCGTGAAAGGGATGATTCTGAAAAAAAATAATTAAAAATAAATGGTTTATATATGGTAACTTATCTGTAACCCGGGCGATTATAAAATTGTTGAACAGAAATACAAAATTGGTTTTAGAACAACTGCCTGTAATTATTGGGGCGATTCTAAAAAATATTAAACTGAAAATGGGTTTTAGAACAATTTATCCGTGAAATGAGAAACCTATAACATTTTCTTCCTATTTTGAGAACGTAATTTTGTTCATATTTTGATTAGTCTAAAGTTGTTGGCACTCATAAATAATGGTTTGGAATTTAGGGTCTCAACTAGATGGTCGTTTGAAGTTTCTCTCACTCACACACACACACACACACACGGTGGGAAAGAAACTTTGTTCCCAGCTAATTTGGATAAAAAATTTGCCCTCTCTAAAATATCTCCATATTTTATCAACAGTCAAAGTCGTGTGATTTTTTTTATTCCATATTTTGAATGACCTCTTTTGAAGTAATTTATAATGATGGGTGATGACGTCTATCTCCAATTAAAAAAAAAAGTGTTTATTAAGTATAACTAATATTAGGAAAATTGGTAAATTACACTCTTAAAATTTGAGAGTATTTAAATTTTACCCTATGAAATTTTAAATTTTAAAATTTACTTTCTGAAGTTTTAGGGTATTTGGATTTTACACTGACATTTTAGAATTTAAATTTTACTCCTCTAAAATTTAGGAGTGTTTGAATTTTACACTCTCAAATTCTAAAATCTCAGGGTGTAAAATCCAAGCACTGACAAAATTTGAAAAGTAAAATCTAAATATTCTCAAATTTCAAAAGGTAAAATCCAAATATTAAAATTTCAAAATGTAAAATTCAACACCTCAAATTTTAAGGTTGTAATTTACAATTTGCCCTTAGTTTTGAATACACATATAAAAGTAATTAAAATAGTGACTTTGAAGTCATTATTTTTTAAATTGCTTTTTGCATGTTTGTAAAAAAAAAAAAAAAATAATAATTAAATTGCTTTTTGCATGTTTGTAAAATAAAGTGTGTACAAGAAGTTTAACAAAAAAATTATGTTCTGATGGCTGGTCAAAGTCGTATGATTTTTTTTTTCCCTTTTCATTTTCAATGACCTCTTTTGAAGTAAATTACAATGCTGATGCATCTAGCCACTTCTCATGGTCCCATTCCAACTTTTTTTTTCTAAGTCTTCTTCTCTTGAAGTTAATGAGACGAGACTTTTTTCACTTCTATAAACAAGTCCGGATTTCTGCATCAATGTTCATCATAATGATAATAATAATAATAATAATAATAATTCCAACATCAATAATCAAAGTTGTGAATTGTTTTTTATTCGAGAAATTTCGCAAGCCTGCATTTGTTAATTCTTTAATGTTTCCCTAGCTAACAACCTCGGTGCCATAAAAGTCATATGATCAAAATATCAAATTATGAAATATAGGGCCCTAACAACCGTGTTTTTGTCATTAATAAGTGATCAGCGCTAGTGTTCTCAACATTTATTATTTTTTTTTTTAAAGTGAACTGCGCTAGTGAGGGACTATTTGATTGTTTTTTTGACTATTTGATTGTTAAGTGCTCTAACGTGGGATTCAACAACTTTGATGTTGCGAACAGGTAACTTTAACCCTCAAAGGTAACGAGTATTAAAGTTTAGTTGGCATTTTTTGTGTTTTTAACTATAGTATAACTCAAATTTATTGTCTTTCAACTATCAAATTATCAGCTAAAGGACTTGTAGTTGAATTGGCATCTCCCCATGTATAAACTGCTTAGGGGTCTTGGAGGAAAAGGGTTCGAACTACGGGGTTAGCAAAATATTATAATTATTTCTCAAAAAAAAAAAAAAAAAAACCCCACAAACTATAATGGATATCCTAACCTTCCATGGACTCTGTTACACCAACTTCTTCATTTTCTTTTTAATCAAGTATTTTGTTTGTTTTGAATACAGATAATAATTATGATAAAATCTGAGTACAAACACATACCAACAAGAAATGGAATCCATACAGTCCGGGCCTGCCATATGAGATACATATATAGTATATCATATTTGGCTTTCTTTACAACACCGGGTGAGGGGTCAGTTCAAAGCAAACGTAAAGTACAGTATATATATAATAAGCAATATTAAAAAAAAAAAAAAAAAAAAAAAAAGGAACGAAATCAGTTAGGCTCAAATCTAAGATTATCTCCGTTAGGAGAATAGATTTGGTCCGAATTCAATTTGTAAGGCACGTCTTGCCGCCTAAGCCTAAAAGGTAAGAGACATTGGCTTGATGAGCTCAGTACAATAAATTTGTAGAGAATGAGTCAAAGAACTAGGCTCTAATGAATTTGACAACGGCTAGTATGGGTTTAGATGATAATTAAGTAAGGACAAGGCACACGGGACTGAATGAATTTACTGTCCGAGGAGGTAAATCTTGTTATAAATCAATTAAAACGATTACAAGTGTAATTTTGATTGTTACAGTATTCTTTCTCTATTTTTCCGATCCCCCTTCCTTCAAGGGTCTCTTACATTATATATCTCCCTCTTGGTGATCTTGGCCTTCATTTGTTGATCATCCAAGCCACTACTTGAGTGCCCGTCCCATCAGACATCCATTTCTAGTTTTCTGTGAGTTGTGATAGCCAAGACAGCACTGTTCAGGGGTCTTCTCCACATAAATGTGGCCCAAAAAGTAGTTGTAGTGTATTAAATGCGGTGGTAATAGCTTTTCCTTAGGTACCTCATAGCTTCCACTTTTTGGTATATTCGAGGTGTACGTTCCTGTCACTGGAACTTCCTAAAATGTCGTTTTGATCAATGAGATCCACATCTGGTCCGTATTTAACTTGTCCAAGGAGGTATTCCTCCTCGGACCATCTTCCCAGTCATATCATGTTCATGAAGGTCTGAACTTAATCCATTAACTACAGTGTAATCGTCCTTGGATCACCCATATTCTCGGCCAAGGCCTAAGGCCCAATACCAGATTTGGGCCTTTACCCCAACACAATTTATCAAAATGAACTAATTAAGTGACAGAACTATTATTAAAAAAAAAAAAAAAAAAAAAAAAGCCACGCACATGTTTATGATTCTAGTTGTGATTCATGTTTAAAATTTAATTTAGTGAGCTAAATGCCTTGTAGCTGAATTGGCACTTCCACATGCACAAAGTGCTTGGGGGTCTAGAGAGAAAAGGGTTCAAACTGCAGGGTTAGCAGCACGTTGTAATTAATTTTAAAAAAATTTTAATTTAGTGATACATGGTAAAGGGAAATTCTAAGGTACCCCTACTATTTTTTGTGGGCATGGTACCTGTAAGTAAGTGCCAGACGTTAAATGACATGCCAACCATGGAGACAATGTGAGGGTTTGGATATCACTGAAAGTTGAGTTGCGTTTTGTTCTATGTTTTCAGTTTTTTTTTTTTTTTTTTTTTTTTTTTTTACGCCGGAGTTATTGACTTTTGAGGGAAAAAAGTACTGTTTATGAACAGTACATGCACTGTTCATAAGACAAAAAACACTGTTCATGCACTATTCGTGGGACCCACAACCACTTTATTAAAAAAATATTAAAAATGAGTCCCACAATACTATTCACACATTTAAAAATTATTTTAGTACAGTGTTTTCAGCAACAATCATCAGTTTTCAGCAGCAATAAGCTATATCCAAACGGACCCATTATAGGCCCCGCTAATATTAACGTGGTTGATTCCATTTGCAAGTTTGATCAATTTAATGTAAGTGCCAAGACTGCCAAGTAATGTCATTGTCTTGTACTTTTTTTTTTTTTTTGGAGAAACAAGTAGTGTCTTTTACTTAAACTAAAGCACTCATATTATATATATATATATATATATATATATATATATATATATATATATGAAGCATTTGACTTTTTGTTGACTTTCACATATTAGCTTTGCAAGCTTGATAAATTTACACCTTAGGATGCAACATGTATTAGGAAGCAAATTTTTGCAACACAGGTTAATGGTTAAAGGTGAACAACTAAATCCTATCTATACTTAGCATTCTCCCTTTTCATATTACCACTGATCTAGAACAAATCGCCATCGCCGTTCTGGACTCCCAAGCATGCCTAAAATCGCGCAAGGCAAAAAAACATTAGTAGAAATCATTTGGACGATGGAGTCAAAATCGCATGAAATTTGGCAGGCTGAAGGGAAATGTTCTTCTGAGCAATAGTCATTTCCTTGCCATGATGTACCCCTTGATTTTGGCGAATTCTCTCATTTAGGCCCCGAAAATTATGATTTTGTTGTTTACAGTAATTTTTGTCTTTTTGCTCAAAATTGAGAATAAAGTCTCGCTAATTTTGGGACAACCGTTAAGGTCAATAGTTTATGATTTTGCATTTAACTCAATTTTGTCATTTTTGGTAAATTTCGGTATTTTGCCACCTCATCTCGTAATTGATGCAAATTAGGGTTTCACACGTTTCCAAATTGTCTTAGGATTTTATTTTCTCAGTATTTATATATTTTGTAGTCATCAAAAGGAAAATAGATTATCATCAACAAAATTGCATAGTTTTTTTTTCTCAAACTTTTCTTCGGTAGATTTCAGTTTATCACTTTGTAGATTCAAGGAATCTCTCGTGAATTCGAGGTTTACTACACAAGTGTCGTGTGTACTTTCTTCAAGCTTCCGTGACATCAACCACCATTTATGAAATGCCATGCACATAGTATCTATGAGATTTAATATTGCAGACTCCTAACCAATCTTTACAATATCCACAACTCTCACAAAATAGCAAAACATTGGTAAGAGCTACACACCAAAAATAATCCTTAGTTGCCTGCACATGCTCAGCTAACCAAATAGGGGTTGTTTGTTGTGGTTTGTAATTGTGGAACTGTGGTTTTAGATGCGTACTCTTTGCCTTATGAGTTCAACACCTCAACTAAATCTATTCCAGGTTTCGTCACTGTATAGACTACAGAGCATTGTTTTTCTGATGGAAAGCAAGATTTTGGAAGGTGCAAATTAATTGTGAAGACCCACAATTGTTTCAGGCACTCTAAAGATTGCATTGATTGAACTGAGTTTGGCTTAATGGTTGAGGATTTAAAAAATGATAATGGATAACTTCCTCGAAGTGTCTTTGCTTGAAATTAATAGAGCCTGTATTATGATTATGTACCTGTACATATGATAACTGTTGTTTACTATTTTAGAAATATTTTAATTTATTTTACGGTATTATTTATTTAGGACAATTTTTAATTCTAAGTGGGGAATGTGTTTGAAAAATTACTGAAAAAATTGTCCATGAATGGTTTTTTTTTTTTTTTTTTTTTTTGAAGAAACATTTGAAAGGTGAATTGCAGAATTTTGTCACCAAAAAAGACAAATTTGGATGTTATTGCACGTGTGAAACAATACCTTTTACCAAGTAAGGGTAATGACATGTGTGACAATGCACCACATTATGGTGTGACCATCTATGACAAATATACACTAACAATTTGATGCTCCTAGAGAATGTAATTCCTTGAATCAAGCTTGATAGTCATTAGATTTGACATTGTTAGGTTCTAAAGGTTTAGGAATTTGTGTATTTAGAACTCTAATTTGTAATGTTGGCAAACCATGATCAAAACAATGTACTTAGTCTTGTTTAGGCTTGCTCAAAGTTGATAAAATATTGTAAAGTTGGAATCGAGTGACTGCAGATGCATTAGGGCATTTCGGCCTGACTCGATCGATCGAAGGTTAGACTCGATCGATCGAAAATCGGCCCAGATGCGTTTTCTGCAGAATTTCCAACTCAGCCCTAACTCTTTAAACGTTTAGGGTTTTATGTTTTTGCCCTAGGTATATAAGGTAAACCCTAGCCACGTTTTTCAGAGTTGCACAAGTTGTATTGTTGCTCATACATTGCGGTTTTGTGTAAATCTATTGTGAGATCTAGAGGAGCTTTCCTTTACACAAAGCTTAGGGTTTTCAAGATTGAGATCACATCAACATCTTGATGATCAACTTGGTTGCTGCCTTTGAAGCTTAAAGAATATCAAGCGTGGGTGCTTGTAGCTGATCAAGGGATTCGAAGAAAGAAGTAGTCCGTGGACTCGAAGCCTGCGCGTGGTCGTGTCAGGAAGTTTTACTGGTGGGTAGCATTAGGAAGTCAAGCGGAGAGCTTGTAAGTCCTTTTGTAAGAACTTTAATTCTTTCTTAGTGGATTCTGTTTTGCCTTGAGGATCGGTGGGTCAAATTCTCCCCAGGTTTTTCCGTGTGATTTCTTGGGTGATCATATCTTGTGTTATTTATTATTTTCGCTGCTTTATATGTTTTATATACATGATATGATTATTTGATTGTTTTAACCTAGAATTGTTTAATTTGACTAAGTAACAACTTGGCTAATTAATCTAGGCTACGCAATCTGGTTGTTTGTAAGGGGTCTAAAACCGTTCAGACATGTTAGATAACAACAAGAAAGGTGCAGTGTTTAAATTTGTAGTGGCATTTGAAGTGGAATTTACAGATTTAGAAGGCTTTGATATCATGTGAAAAACATGGCAGGATTAATGTCTGGTAATATCGAAACATTAATATACTAAAATACATTGATATTGAAATACTCCAATATTACTTACACATTTTCGTTCAAAATGATAGAATAACCAATTATCTAGTAGAATTTGTAGTTAGACTTTGAAAGTTTCATTTTCTTTTTCTTAAACTATTAAAAATGTTTCATTATCTATCTTTAAACCTAAAAAAAATTTCCATTTTATTTCCATTTTTATTAAATTTTTTATCAATTTTTCATTGCTAAACTATTGAAAAAATTATTTAAAAAGTTGAGAGAAATAAAGAATTCCATACAAATTTTAGGTACGAAAATAATATTTTAACCTTATAGTGATGAAAGAAAATGAACACTTTGTTACATGTATTGGTGTCCTCACTTGTCCTGGTTAAATTTAAATCTTTCAACATAAACATCCATATATATATTATTTTATTTATTACACATTATATGACAGTGTGAAGGACAGGCTTATGGTAGAGACACCAGCAATACATAATAAATTCAATACCACGCCATCCAACCAAAAAAACCATGGAACATTGGAACAATAAAAGAAAATTAATTAAGACACTAAGCTATTTCTTCAAGGCTTGGTAGCAGACAAGGTGTTTCCAATGTCAATGACAAACCGGTATCTAACATCATTCTTAGCAAGACGCTCCATTGCGGTGTTCACATAATCCATTGAAACAACCTCAATGTCTGCCGTGATGCCATGTTTTGCTGCAAAGTCAATCATCTCTTGCGTCTCTTTCATTCCTCCAATGGCACTCCCGGCAACCATCTTCCTTCCTGAATTTTTTTGCAAATCTTAGTAACTCTCTTAACTAATAATGAAAAATCTAAACAAAATTCTAATTAATTAAGAGTAGTCTTAATGGATAGGATTATTGGATAATCTTAAGGACGGGGAAATTAAAACATCTCTCCACCCTTTCCTCTAAGGCCAAAACTTATAAAACAATAAAGTAAAGAAATAAGAACAAGTAATACTAGTGATATTATAATTAATTCAGACCACCTCACACTCTTTGCACAATAGTCATTCCACAAATATAAGAACTTGTGGGGTGTTGGGGTTAAAGGCTGGAGTTTAAGTTCCTAAGAATGAGCTTTACATACATATATATTTATATTAGATTAGAGTAAAATTTTTATCTTGTATATAAAAAAATGAATAAATGAATAATTCGACGTTTATTTATTTATTTTATTCGCAAAATGGTACTAATCACATTTATTATTATCTCGATTTTACCTTCTTCTTTTTTACCTGTAAAATTGGAAGAAAAAAGCCTTTGCATTTTTCAGATGAAACGTTGCAAAGTACAAAGAATGGAAATAATGGAAAATTTATCATGGTCTTAAATTCTTAATAAGCAATTACCCGAAATCAACGGAAACACAGGTAGCTCAAGTGGCTTCTCCGGTGCACCCACCATGACAAGCGTTCCATGGGACTTCAATAGACCAAGCAATGGTAAAATGGGGTGCACTGCAGAAACAGTATCAATGATACCATCCATTGTGTTCATGGCAGCCTGCACAGATTTAATATGTATCCATCATCGACACCCAATATCTCAAAGTACAACCATTATGAGCATGAGTTTAAAAGATGGAAAGTAATATAAGCTAAAAATATACCTGAATTTGGTCTGGATCACGGCTAACCAAAAAAGAATCAGCACCAAGATGTTCCAAAGCTTCATCCTTCTTGCTAGGTGAGGTACTAATTACAGTCACTTTTGCCCCAAAAGCCTTAGCAAATTTGACAGCTACATGACCAAGCCCACCTAAGCCCACAACCCCAATATGCTTACCAGGTTGGGCTAAACCAAAATATTTCAAGGGACTATACACTGTGATCCCAGCACAGAGTAGTGGAGCACCAGCATCAAGTGGCATATTTTCTGGGAAATGAACTATGTAGCGCTCATTAGCTACCATTGTGTCTGAATAGCCTCCATGGTTGAATGTTCCATCATGGTAAATGGAATTGTAAGTGAATATCACTTTGGGACAGTAATTTTCAAGGTCATTTTTGCAGCTCTCGCAGGAGTGACATGCACCAACCATGCACCCTACGCCCACTTTGTCTCCAACTTTAACTTTATTCACCTTGCTCCCTACTTCTGTCACTTCCCCAACAATTTCGTGCCTTCGACACAAAAATTCCAATGTCAATTTTTACTTGTGAGATTTCAAAATGTAAACTTTCTTGTTTCCATTCTCAAAGTTATGTTCATTATAAAAGTTATCATATTGAACTATGATAGTATGATATATTACTTTGTTAAGATGTTTACAATTAATGTATATATATATATATATATATTTTTTTTTTTGAGCTAAATTAATGTATATTCTTATTCTTAGATAATAATCTCTTTGTATAACATTTAAATTGTTATAATAAATTAAAAAAAAAATATACATATATTCGTCCAACATTATCTCTTTTCTAATCACATCAGCCGATGCGTTTTAAAATTGTTTAATCAGAATTATTTTGATTTGGAACTTAGATGCATTAACCAAACCACTTTCATCCATTGCTCTTGGAATATTATGATTGGAATTCAATGAACTTTTAAACTAAAAATCGAAGTATGTGATGCAAGCCTAAAGAAAAAGTTTGTCATTTATTATCTTTTATATTTGGAATAATGGAAAGAATTCTTTTATATTTATGTTATTTTGAGATTTTTTATACATAAAAGAAAATTATATAAATGAAAAATTTTTGTTTTTGCTAATCACATATCATGTGCTCAATGATTAACAGTCATGTGAATATTATATATATAACACTTTCTTTAACAATTTGATGAAAACTTATTAGAAAAAAATTGTTTTGATTAAATCAATCCTAGCTCAATCATAGAGACGTAATCAAAACAATTGAAAACTTATTCATTGCTTATTATACTAATTAGTTTTCAATTGTTTTGATTAAATCAATCCTAGCTCAATCATAGAGACGTAATCAAAACAATTGAAAACTAATTAGTATAATAAGCAATGAATAAAACCTGGAGATGAATTGTGAATGTTTACAACAACAAAAAAAACATATTATACTGAATTTAATGCCTAGTATATTTTTCTTATGCTTTATATATATCATCATCATCATAATCACTTGACATATATTTTGAGAGGATTATGACTTAATTTGTTTCACTGTTGTCTATAGATATGCTTATATAACATAACTATTAAAAAAAAATGAGGGGACTAAATGTAATTTTCCTAAAAATTACTTATAACTATACCTATATTTAAAGTTATGATTTACAACTATGTTTTATGTTAGTTTTATTTCATCACAAAAAGTGTTGTAATTGCATTAATTTATTTTCTTGCATTTTGTGGGAATTTATTGTATTGGGTTTAGTACTAAGTTGGTGAAAAATCGAGCATAAAATGAAGAATCAGTGCAATTTCGTGACTAACTCGCGAGAAGAGTATCCTGCAAAAAAGGCACAAGAGAAGCACATGCTGGAAGCTGAAGAATCATGTCAGGCTGTCGATTTCGTGAGTGTCTCGCAGGTAAGGCCTTTCCACGAAATACTCGCAAAACATTCTGCCTTGAGGGTTTTAAGAGTGACTTTCTTTCCCTTCACCCATACTATATATACCTTCATTATCCACAAAAATATGAGAGACTATTCAGAGAGAAAAATCCTACATAGGTTTTCTACAACACAACACACCTATCTTTTAGAGAGAGAGCTACTCATCCTGAGTGAGAAATTATTGTAGCCTCTTTTCCTTCCCTCTCCCATTGTCATACATTGAGAAGATTTGTACTCAAATACAACGCACACATTTTCAAAGTGTAGAGAGTGTTTTGGAATTTGGGTAACTTTGGAGATTTGCCAAAAGAAGCCAGTGAGGCTTGGCAGATGCAATCAGACGTATTGTGGAATCTGGAAAGTCAGAAAAGACATGACTCCGAGAAGTTTGTTGGTAGCAGAAGTCTGGAGGGCTTAAATACATTGCATAGGCTAGGCTTAGAGGGTTTTTTGTTATTTGTGTACTTCAAATTTATTCTCTAGTAGATCGATTTCGACTTGGAGGGTTGCAGAGAGGTTTTTCGCCAAGTTTTTCGGTTTCCTCTGTGATAACACATTTTGGTGTTATCTTGTGTTTGCATTTCTCTTCCTTTATACTTGTGCTTTACATTTATTGTTTGTTATTCATGTTTATGCACTAGAGTAGTATTGGTTCTTTGCGCACATTTACTCTTATTCTGCACTTTGATTAAGTAAGAGTAAAAGCAATCTAGCCATATTTTAAAATTTGAGATCTAAACAAGCTCTTGTGTTTTCATACAAATCCAAGCTTTCAATATATATTGATATAAAAAATTAAAATTTTTCAAAAAGCTTGGAGGTCCCTAGCCGAAAAAGTTTCTCTCCAAACTAGTTTGAAGAAAAACCCTTCAAAATCCGCCAATATTTTCTTTATTGGATGTGAATTTTAAAAAAATTAAACTGTTAAATTGCATGTTCATATTATATCTTTCATACTAGCTAAATTGCAAAAAGATCAAAGATTAATAGATATATCATCAATGAAATATTTAAATTTTAATTTTTTGTGATAAAAATTATGCATAAAATATAGGTTCATTGATCGAAAAGTAAATAATATCTGATTTGAACGAAATTTGACATAAACGTTAAGAATGTAAAGAATATGCAATCTAACGATTGGATTTTCAAAATTTACATTCAATTAAAAAATATATATAAGTTCAGTTTAAAGAATTTCTCTTAGAATTAGTTTGGAGAGAAATCTTGTCGAACTTAATCTATCTAGCCTCCAAAAGGTTCCGCTATTGGTTGGTTACATAGTTTAGATGGAAAAAGATGCGATATTGTTAGTCAAAGTCCATAATATGTATGAAGTAAGAAAATACTTTTTTTAAAAAAAAAAAAAATTGGCTCGATCACATCATATGTTATATTTTATAATAAAGTTGTGTACTGAAAGTATGATATGTATTAAGTAAGAAAAACTTTTTTTTCAAAATTGGCTCGATCACATCATATGTTATATTTTATAATAAAGTTGTGTACTGAAAGTTATGATTGCATCAATTGATTATTTGTTTTTCAACCCTTCTCTAAAAAAAAATGACTATCTTTTTTCAATGGAATGTAATTACTACACTGTCCTTGTGCCGAACGACTATCCTTTATTAAAGACTAAACAAATTTCATAATTTCACTATAGTTTATTGTGGTTTCAAATCATAACTTAAATTTTACAAAAGTTTCGATTAAAATTAAAAAAAAAAAAAATTTTTGATTGAGCTAGACTGCAAGCACAATGTGTTCATGAAAAATTTTATTATTAAAACACAAAATTTTAAAAATAAATAGATAACAGAGTTTCACTTAGAGTAATTATTTTAATATGCTTATAATATGTCACATGATCTAAGGAGAAAAAAAAATGAAATAAAAAAGGAGAAGGCATCACTAGTGTTTAGGACACAATTTTTATTATGTTATATTATATTTCCAAGTATGATGTGAACATCTTTCTCAAAAAAAAGTATGATTTGAACATAAACTTATATAATGTATAATTTTATTGTGAATGTTAGATCACAATTAAAAAAAATGATTAATTAATATGTAATTTCACGATTTCTATACAATTTATTAATTAGAGTTCTATAATTTCACATGAAGAATTTATTGTTTTTTAATAAATTTTAGTCACAAATCATGTGATTTTTTTAATAAAAATAATTAGTTAATAGAGACCAATTGAGAGTGTGAATCAAAACGATTTAAAAGAGTTCTTGATTTAAATCTCAAGGGGTTATATTAGTAGTTCTTAAAGTCTTATAATATCAATGAGATCCTAAGTATATAAAAAAAAAGTCAAATATTCAAAGAAATCTGGATACCTTCGTCTATTAAAAAAAAAGTTTTTTGTTTTTTAAAATTTTAAGGTTTAATTTGAAATGATCCCAAGATCTTGAGGAATTATTTAATTTATCCTCTCTGTTATTTTACAATGGCATCCATTATCAACGTATCCATTTTGGATCTCATAAAAAAAATGTATCAATTTTAGATATTTATTTAAAAAAAAAAAAAACAAACAAACAAATATACACAAAGAAAGATTTGTAAACTTTTAAGTACGGGAAAAGCCCAGAAAATTTTTTTTTCTTCGCCGAAAGGAACAAACAGGACTAATAAATTTAAAAAATATTAAGCGGAAATATTAAAAGAAAAAAATACCCAGGAACAAGAGGGTAGAATGAGAAATCCCAATCATTCTTGATGCTGTGAAGATCGGAGTGACATATTCCACAATACAGCACCTTAAACCTCACATCCTCATCCCCTGTTTCCCTGCATTAATTTTTCATTTCAAGACAATCATCAACTCATCGTCAAGGCTAGTAGTACACACACTTTCCAAAAATAAGTAAAATCAAGTCACGATTTTTCTCGTTTTTGAGGACCATATGTGTACTATGTGTGCAAGTTTGTGCGTGTAATACAAAGCGAATATTCATGAACGTTACCTTCTAGAGAAGTTGAAAGGAGAGAGATGGCCAGATTGGTCTCTAGCAGCCCACCCAAAAGCCTTCACAGGGTGTTCTTCTTCTGGTGGTACCTTTGCCATTTGAGTGAAGAGTAGAGAACTGATGTGTTATTGCTTACAGAGTGGAAGAGCAAAAGTACGATGAATTGGTCTTGACTCTGCTTCTCTTTATACAGAAAGAAACGTAGGTATAGATGGTACCTGAGGTAGTGAGGTTCTCTCTCTGAATAAGTCAAGGAGAAAGATGTACAACCATTTTTTTTCCCGCTGATGAATAAAAAATAAAGCATTTCATTGACGTAATGGATTAGCTAAGGTATAGATGGTACCTAAGGTAGTGGGGTACTTAAGTAAATCTTTTGGTGGGATTAATTTTATAATTAATACTTGTAAAGTCGTGGTTTATAACTATATTTTACGTTGTTTTTATTCTATGACAAAAAATGTTGTAATTGCATTAATTTATTTCGTTGTATTTTGTGAAATTTTACTGTATTGGGTTTAGTATTAAATTGGTGAAGTATCCAGTATGCAATGAAGATTAGTGCAGTTTCACGACTAGCTCGCAAGAAGTTCACGAGTAAAGGTTCTTGCGAAAAGGCCGCGTAAGAAGTACATGCTAGAAACTAAAGAGTTAAGTGCTAGGCTGTATTTTGCGAGTACTTCACGAGAAATGCCATCTTGCGAGATACCCGCAAAACTCTTTGCATGGTGGATTTTAAGCGTGACTTTCTTACCCTTCACTCATACTATATATACCCTCATTACCCACAAAAGTCAAGGAGGCTATTCAAAGAGAAAACCCTAGATAGGTTTCTACAACACAACACACCCACATTTTTAGAAAGAGAGCTACTTATCCTTTAGTGAGAAATCATTGTAATCTCTTCTCCTTCCACTCTCCCATTGTTATACCTTGAGAGGAGATTTATATCCAAACACAACCCATACCTATACAGAGTGTAAAGAGTGTTTTAGAACTTGGGAAGCATCTAAGATTTGCAAAAAGAAGCTGGTGAGGCTTGGCGGATGCAATCAGGTGGTATTACGGGATTCGAAAAGCTAGTGAAGACAAAATTCCAAGAAGTCCATTGGTAGCAGGAGCTTGGAGGGCTCAAGTATATTAGGTAGACTAGGCTTGGAGGGTCATTTGTTATTAGTGTACTCCAACTTATTCACTAGTGGATCGATTTCGACTTGGAGGGTCGCGAAGATGTTTTTCACCGAGTTCTTCGGTTTCCTCTTCAATAACACATCTTGGTGTTATCTTGTATTTGCATCTCTCTTCCCTTACTCTTTGTGCTTTACATTTATTGTGTATTGCTTATGTTCATGCACTAGAGTAGTTCCGGTTTATTGCGCTTCATTTGTTCTTATTCTGCACTTAGATAAATTAGAGTAAAAGCAATCTAACCGTAATTTTAAAATTGGGAGTCTAAACAAGTATTAGTGTTTTACACTAATTTGAGCTTTCAATATTATTAAGTGAGTTTTTAGAAAATTAGGCTGAAACCCTAGCTATATATAAGCTAATTAAGTCAGCATATAATTACAGATATTTTTAAAGGAGAACTTCTCAGTAAATTCATGTAAGGAAGGATTGACGGCACACTTGATGTAAAAGCCTAAGAAATATCATCCTTCATCAAATTTAAGCTTTATATGAAATCAAAATATTTTTAGGTGGGTATTTTTGGCTAGTAGTGAGACTATCTAAATATCCAATGAGTTTTATGATGTAAACAAAGAAGGATATAGATCAGACTTTCTGTAATTTGGACACTAAGACCTATTACTATCTCGTTCATTTAATATTTTTTTTATGCCCATTGTTGCATGTAAGTCTAGATAGAATTGCAGATTGTTAGGTATGGTAGGTCCAGTTTTTGCACAGGTTTCTCTTTAAGAAGTTGTACCGAAGTGTTGGATTGGTTGACTAGGAAAAGTCAACTAGTGTAGGCTTGAAGTCTAACAAGCAATCACATGTAACAAAAACAAACAAAAAAACAAAAAAAAGGGGAAGATACATTCGTATAGAAGGAGAAAATACACCATGCATTGGATGCATGATATACCTCCTCGTATAGAAGAATTTGAGGTGGTGTTCTTTTACAATTGACTTTTGA
Source organism: Quercus glauca (assembly GCA_023736055.1). Lineage (NCBI taxonomy): Eukaryota > Viridiplantae > Streptophyta > Magnoliopsida > Fagales > Fagaceae > Quercus > Quercus glauca. The sequence continues at coordinate 36,532,162 of CM043320.1, forward strand.
CCCTATATGGCTATATGTATTCTATAGGCTTTATTCCTAGGGAACTATTAGTGGCAGAAGGTAAAGGGAAAAAGAATATATATATATATATATATATATATATATATATATATATATATATATATATATATATATATATTTTATGGTTCCAAAATATGGATAGGCCCTCTGTGATGCTATTTTTTCCTCTATGAGGAGAGTTAATAATTAGAAATTATTGGATATTTTTAGCAGTTTCTCTTCTGATTAGGTACCGTTATAAGTTTTTCTTAAATTATTTGATTATTGAGTAAAAATGGTGCTGAAATTTTTTTATTTTTTTTATTTTAGGTGATATCTAAAGATTTTAGAGGAAGTGTTAGGGAGAAGTTCTTTTATGGTGAGCTAGTTGAGGTAACCAACCTTATCCTAATTGGTTTTATTTTGCTTATACTACTGTATTTTAACTACTGAATATTATTTATAATTGTTACATTTTTATGTCAATTGTACTACTGATTTAAAGTAAAGAATAAAGAATTATCACAAATATATTTGATTACTAAATACATGGTTTTATATATATGTATTTGAATGAGATATATTTTTTATTGAACCCTGATTTGATATATATGATTTTGGACAATATGGCTAAGTTTTGACTCTAATACCCAGCCAATGGGCGTTATTCAATGGTACCTAAACTAGTTCTATCTGGGGCATCACAAGCCTTTCGTGTTTCTAGACCCAGCTAATGGGGAACATACATTAGCACGAAACTAGTTTCTTGTGAATCTGATGCCTAGTCACGGAAATATAGCATGACCATAGTCATAAATATATAAGATTGTTAAGAATGCAAATATGTTTGAATTTATGAATTATTTTAAGTTTATGAAACTTCTTTTAGTTTATTTTTTGAAAACCCATATTATATTATAGCTTTGACATATGTGAAATATTTTGATCTCATAAATTTATAATATTATGTCTATCTATATACTTGTTTCAACTAGGTTGGTATTTGGTAAGTAGGTTCTAGTTAGCCCAACTATTAAAATCTCTGATGGCTAAATAAGATATCTGAGGTTCAATCCCAGCCTACAATAAGTTGAAACTCTCTCTAAAAAAAAGGGTTTGGTATTTGGTAACTTATTGAGTTGTCAACTCACCCCGATTTCCCCTCCAATTTCAGATTATGAAGAATAGCAAGTTTTGAGACTTTTACTAAGTGTGTACCCTTGAATGGAGATTAGAAATTTTTGAAATAAGATGATCTTGTAATAATTAGTATATCTTTTGTTTAACGGTCATGAGGTTTAGATTGTTGTTTCTATTGGTACTTTGGAGATCTTTTGACAACTGCATTATTGAGGATGATTGTGGATTTATTGATGGACTTTTCTTTGAGAATAATTTTTAGTTGTTAAGAAGACCTTGCAAACTTATAGGGTGAAAACTTTATAAGAGTGCAGCCGTTGTCACATGTCTATCTGCCGTTGTCACATGTCTATCTGTATTGTTGGGTTTGGGGCATAAGAGTATATGTGTAAATTAATTATAGCAAGTGGAAGAACGTTAAAAAAACCTTCACAATATTATACCATATCTTTGTCAAAGTACAAAATGATTGTCACTACTCAATATTTATATTATGACACATCTTGGGGCAGGTGAGAGTATATGTGTAAATTAATTATAGCAAGTGGAAGAAGGTTAAAAAGCATTCACAATATTATACCATATCTTTGTCAAAGTACAAAAATGATTGTCAATACTCAGTATTTATATTATGACATATCTTGGGGCAGGTGAGAGTATATGTGTAAATTAATTATAGCAAGTGGAAGAACGTTAAAAAACGTTCACAATATTATACCATATCTTTGTCAAAGTACAAAGTGATTGTCAATACTCAATATTTATATTATGACACATCTTGGGGCAGGCATCTTTGAATGCTAAAAAAGAAATCACGCAACTCAGTGGGGGCAAGTGGTTGGGCACTTGGTCTCAAATTTAGGGCAGGCATCTTTGAATGCCAAAAAAGAAATCACGAAACCCAGTGAGGTTGGTTGGACACTTGGTCTTAAAGTGGCTGTTTTAGGTTTGACTAGGAGCTCCCTAGTTTAAGTCTGAGCACCAGCACTTTGAAAAAACTATTTGGGTCAGCGATTTATCCCGTTATAAACCCACCCATTGTGAACAGTGATTAATCTCTGGTTGAAAGTTTTGAGAAAATACTATGGGAAACAAAAAAAAAAAAAAAAAATCACGAAGCTAAGAATTTGTCAATCGGGGGATGTAATAAAAATTTGATACCTATATTGTTTTTTTCATTATGTTATATTATATTTCTATTGGAATAATCTAAATTATCTATAAGAGAATTCTTCTCTTTGAACTGGACTTTTCTGTGGTTCAGAAATACCACTTGTTAAGGACATATTTTATGCAATTGGCTAATCCTTTGACAAAATACACTTTACTTATAATTGGGTAGATCTAGGATGGGTTTAGTACTTCAAGAAACATATTGTTCAAGCTAAGTATTAAAGTCATGAAGATTGGACCAAGAAACAAGTGAAGAAAAGCTGTTCATTAAAGTTTGACAGAAGCTCAACAAAAGCTCGATAGAAGCTGAATCTATCGAGACTGAATGAAGAAAGCTCAACAGAAACTGAATCTGTCGAGATTTACAAAATCAAAATTTCTAGATCTGATTTTTGACCCATGCTGACATGTATGTGTAAGGTTTCTTTTCTCACAACCCTAAACATATATAAGTCTTATTTTAAAGGCCGTCATACATAGAGAACAAATGCAGAAAGTGACCTAGTGCCTTATAACCAAGTACTTCTTGATCTTCATTGTTGATGAAGTGAAGAACTTTGTAGCCAACATCTTCTTCAAGTTGCTGGAGTTAGTCACATACTGAGAGCCGTGCATCATTGGTTAGTCACATACTGGGATCCATGCAAAAGGGTGGCATTCATATATTGAAGAGTTCAAATGTTCTGAAGTGGTAGAAGGTTTCTGCTGTAAGTTCATCTACGAGGATTGTAGAGTCTAGGGACAAAGATTTTGTACTAGATTTGAAACTTCTCTTTACTATAGTGAATTGTTTTTCAGGAAGGTTTTCCCCCAGGTTTTTTACTATGAAACTAGTTTGTTTCATTGGTTTTCCTAGGTCATCATTTCTTGTCTTATTTACTATTCCGCTGTGCATGATATTGACATGATATTGATGTTTGTTTGTTTTAACAAGGTTTATTCATAATAAATCTAATTAACAACTTGGTTTTAAAATTTGTTAATTTTATTAACCGGGGGCTAAATTTCCCAACACCCCTAGACCCTAGGTTTAATAGGGACAAAACTTGAGGATAACTTGGTAAAAATATATCTCCAAGTCCATGTAAAATGCTTACAAATCAGAAAACTCTCTTACTAATGCATGTCTTAAAAAAAAAATTAAAAAAAATAAATAAAAAAACCTTCTTGGTTCACTTTGATATTTCCCTCAAGACCACGTTCCAACCTTTTTTTTTTTTTTTTTTTTTTAACTTTATCAAGACTCACTGGTTTCTTTTATTTAATTTTTTTTTTAATTTCCTATTTCCTTGATTCCCAATCTCACGTACACTAGACCCAAAAAAAACAAAAGAGCATCATCGCACACAGATTAGTAATATATAAAACAGTACTTTATTAGGGTGAAAAGCCCCTAGATTACTTGGTATTTGTTCTGGGTGGAGTCAATTATTTGTAGGAGTTTTATTAACAATGAGAGTTGTTTTAATTTTCCTTCGTCATTAAAAAAAAAAGAAAACTGTATTATAAAGTGTATAAACACAATTTAAAATATAAATTAAGTATTTTATAGCTTAATTCAAAGTACATTCTACAAAAATAAAATATGTTTTAAAGTTTAACAAACTTAAGCCGAGATTGTTTAAAAACAAATATTGGAATATCTAACTTAAATTTAATCAACTATTATAATTATTTTTATTTTATAATCAACTATCATTTTTATTATCCCATAAAAAATTTGAGAAAAAGCTAATAGTACAGTAACCTTTTCTATTTGGCATCAGCTTATAAGCTCGGCTTTTAGTTTTTATGTACAGCTTATTAAAATCTTAAAGTATGTTTGGTAACTATTTTTTTTACTAATTTTCTATTTTCAAAAAAAATTAGGTGGAAATACTACTTTCGTCCCTACATTTTCATCCCATTCGCACTTTGGTCCCTGCTTTTTTTTATCTTACTGCTTTTAGTCCTTAAAATAAATAAATGAATGCGTTCTATTTTTGTTCCTATTGTCATGTCACTAACATAAATTATTTATGTGGCAAACGAAGTGCACTGTTGGCAGTTGGCACATTAAAAGCTGACGTGATCATTAAAATAATAATAAAGAAATTATTTGGCATTAAAAAATGACACGTCGGCATTTAAATTTAAAATTTAAAATTATCAATTTTATCTTAATAAAAAAAATTAAAAACAGAATTAAAAACCCATAATTACATGAACTAAGATCTAATTGTATTTTGAAAAAGAACAAAAAGAACACCAACCCAGATTTAAGAACACAAAATTAAAGTCCAAAATCACAAACTCAGAAAATAAGGTTATGTTTGGTAACTCTTTTTTCCTCTTATTTTCTGTTTTTTTAAAAAAAATTTCTATTTTTGAGACTAAAAAACTTGTTTGGCAACTCAAAATGGACAGAAAACAAAAACTGTTCTCAAAACTCAATTTGTGAAGGAAATTGAAAACATGCAAAAGACTGTTTTCAATTTCTAATTTTCAAAAGTCAATAAAAATATGCATTTAATTTAACAAATCTATCTCATTTAATGAGTTAGCATTAAAATTCAAATCCTAGTAACAACATATTTTAGTATTTTCTTTTTTTTTCTTCAAAAAACTATTTTTTTAATTTCAACTAACCAAACATGTTTTTTATTTCAAAAATATAAGAAAAATTTTTTTTTCTTTATATTCCCCAAAACAAGTTTTTGAAAATAGAAAATAAAAACTGTTACCAAACATAACCTAAGAACTCAAAATTAGACTTTAGGTCCACATCAGATTAAACATGAACAAAAAATTTTAAACCCAGAAATTTTAAACCTTAGAGCCAAAACCCAAAATTAGAATTCATGCCAACATACTTGACAAAACCAGATAAAATTGATAAATTAAACATGAACACATTAAAATTTTGTATAAAAACACAAACCCAGAAAATTTAAAACCCAAAAAATTAAATTCAAACCCAGATTCAAAAAATTAAATTGAAACCCATATTTCAAACCCCCACACCACCAAAGTATCAAACACAAAACTCAAACCCAAATTTTCTTATACTTTTTTGAGAAACCAAACATAAACCTCAAATCCAAACCTTAGAGCTGAAACCAAATCACCTCCAACCTCAAATTCAAAACTATAAAACCCAAACGAAATCAACCTCAGACTTGACAAAAAAAGCGCCTCCTCTCTTAACTGCCGCTACTTTCTTCTTGCTTGTGTTTGCCTGGGGTGTGGGTTTGAGAGGACAAGGTAGAGAAGGTGAATGACTTTCAGCCATGGCTGGGATCGGCTCAATGAGAGTGAGAGAGGAAAAGAGGATGGTTGGAATTGGGCTATGTGAGAGAGGGGATCGGGCTATGTGAGAGAGAGGAAAAGAAAGACTGAGAAAGGATGGGATTGTGTAAGTTTAATGAAAAGGAAAGGATGGGATTGTGTGGGAAAAGGAGAGGATGAAAGGAGACTAAAAAGGAAAATGTTCTTCTTGTATTTAAATAAGGGTTTGTGTTCTTGGTGTTTTTGTTCAAGATAAACTTAGATCTTAATTCATGTAAATTTTGGTTTTTAATTCTATTTTTAATTTTTTTATTTAGTTAAAATTGATAAATTTAAATTTTAAATTTAAATGCTGACGTGTCATTTTTTAAAGCCAAATAAAATTTTTATTATTGTTATTTTAATGGTCACTTCAACTTTTAGTGTGCCAACAGTGCACTCCAATTGCCATGTAGACAATTTCTGTTAGTGAGATAATGGTAAGGACTAAAATAGAACGCGTTTTTCATTTTAGAGACTAAAAGCAATAAAATAAAAAAGTAGAGACCAGAGTGAAAATGAGGTGAAAATATAAAGACGAAAATAATATTTCAGCCAAAAAATTATTTGGTTACTCAAAAAAATAGAAACAAAAACCGTTAATCAAGTACACTTAATGAGGTCTAGGTTTTGAATCCTAGCTGGAAAAAAAATAATAAAAAATAAAACCGTAAGCACAAGAACAAAGTTTAGTATGTGCAGGCAAACCCAAACCCACACTCTCTCCCTCCTCCACTTCTTCTCGTCACGCATGAAATCAGCCTTGCCACACCACCATTGTTGAACCAAACATCGATGTATATTCTTATTCTTCTTCCCTTTCTTCTTCACCTCTATATTCTTCTTGCTCTTGTTTTGTTCATTGCCAACTAATAGTTTGTTTGAGATCCGCTTATTTTGCTGAAAATAAAATTTTTTTGCTGAAAGTACTGTAGATAAAGGTAAAAGTATTGTAGATAAAAGTAAAAGTTAGCTGAAATAGTATAGTAGGACCCAGAAATAGTACTAAAAAGTGTAGCAGGACACATAAATAATAGTAAAAATAAACTGAATAGTAAAATAAATTGGCAAATATAATCTTTACCAAACAAACATGAAGTTGAAGGCTTTTCAAACCTCCACCAGCTCAAGTCACGTGGCCTTTTTTGGGCCTTACATCTTCACTTTTTTACTTTGTAAAATATCTAAATAGACACATATCAATATATTTGTATACTATTATTATATTATTATTATTGATTCTGCATAATATTATTGTTTTAGTTATTATTATTAACCAGGCATTGTACATAATTCATTCTCAAAAAAAAAAAGGCATTGTACATAATAATATTAAAAATAGAATTATTATTATTAGTAGTAGTAGTAGTAGTAGTAGTAGTAAATAGGCATTGATAGGAGAAAATGTGAAATACTTACTCTTGTTTTGAACTAACCAAACGTGCTTTTAATTTTAGAAACACAATAAAACTATTTTTATTAGCGTAAATGCACTTTTAATCCCTACATTTTAGGATCATTTCTATTTTAGTCCCTACATTTTCATTTTACCACTTTTAATCCTTAAACCAATTAACGCTTGATATTTAAGTCCTTACCGTCACCCAACTAACAGAAAAAGCTGACGTGGCTGACGGCACATTAAAATAATAATTAAAAAATCTTTTTTGGCATTAAAAAATGCCACATCAGCATCTAAATTAATTTTAATTTAATAAAAAAATTAAAAACAAAATTAAAAACAAAAAATTACATGAATTGAGATCTAAGAACGTTAGTACTTGTTCTTCAATATTCTTTTTAAATCAAGAGACAAACCTAGCAACGACGTCAAACCCAGAATCAACGACGTCAAACCCAGATTGAATATCAAAGACATCAAACCCAGCAACAACATCAAACCCATAATCAAAGAGCAAACCCAGCAATGACATTTTCCTTTATTTGAAATCCAAATAAAAAACAAACAAAATTTTTAATTTTTTTAGTTTTAAAGTGAACACCAAATTTTCACTACAAACACCAAACACAACAAATTTCAAAGCCACTCATATAAATTTTGCACAAGCATTTACCCAGACTTACCATTCCATCTGCAAATAAAAACCACAGTAGCAAAGCATTCAATCTATTCACCAAAACAATCCCACGAGTCCCCTTCAGCCCGTATCAAGAGAAGGTGAGATCGAAGATTCACTATGGGGTTTCAATCTACAGAGCTTGAAGCTCCAGCCATGGAGACTGAGAGGGCAAGTAAGATCAAGATTAGATAAAAAGAGAGAATGGGTTGGGTTCAGATCTACTTTCACTTTGCCCATATTTGCCTTCACTTCACTTAGATCTACCTTCGTCGTGCCTAGATCTACCTTTGTCGTGCTCTTGCCTAAATCTCCCTTTACCATGGCCCGATTGGTCTTCTCTGTGCTTAAATCTCCCTTTATCAAGCTTAGTTATGTCTTCGTTGAGCTCAAATCTGTCTTTGTCATCACTGGATCTCCCTTCATAGTGCGTAGCTCCACCTACATCTGCTCAGTTCTCTGCCAGGATCTGCCACTTCGATTTCAACTGAAACTCGATTCGCTGTACACAACAATCGACTCGATCTAATCCAACTTCAGTCAATGGCGGGTGCCGTTTTCTACCACCCTGCAAGTCGAGCCCAAACCCAAACCAACTTGACCCGTGGGCACGCCTAGTCGAGTTTGTGTCAATCTTCATTTTCCTGTGTTTGCTCTTGTTCATGCTCTTTGATTTGGTGATGTTCATGTTTTTTTTTTTTTTTTTTGTAGGTTTGATGTTCACATTCTTTGATGTTCATGTTCTTTTATTCTGGGTTTGCTCTTTGATTCTGGGTTTGATGTCGTTGCTAGGTTTATTTCTTGATTTAAGAAGAGCATTGAAGAACAAGTTCTTATGTTCTTAGATCTCACTTCTTGTAATTTTTTGTTTTTAATTTTTTTTATTTAATTAAAATTAATTTTGATACTGATGTAGCATTTTTTAATGCCAAAAAAGAATTTTTAATTGTTATTTTAATGTGCTCTCAGCCACGTCAGCTTTTGCTGTTAGTTGGGTGACAATAAGGACTTAAATGTCACGCGTTAATTGGTTTAGGGACTAAAAATGGTAAAATGAAAATGTAGGGACCAAAATAGAAATAACTCCAAAATGTAGGGACCAAAAGTGCATTTACGCGTTTTTTATTTTCATTCTCAAAAACAAGATTTTAAAAGCAAAATACAAAAAATAGTTACCAAACATAACCTCAGTTTTTTCTATATTTTCTCACTTTTTCTTATTTTTCTAAAGATACAAGTAATACTTTAACACACTTTCAAAAAAAAAAAAAAAAAAAAAAAAAAAACTATTCCCAAACCAAACAGTACAACTTGCCTGGTTGTTTGACAGAAAACATTATGTGGGACCCGCAGCCATATCTAAAGCGAGGTACATTTAGAGCATTCCAATCAACAATTCTAAAAAATTTAGCATTTACTATCTCAAAACCCAATTTTATAACATATAACACACCACTTTACAATACAATTTATATTAAATCTTCTATTTTTTTTTACCATTTTATTTAAATATTGTTTATTTATTATTTTTCAATAATTTTTTATTTTTCCTCTCTCCTCTGTCTCTCTCTCCTGTCTCTCTCTTTCTCACAGCACCGCCGGTGCCACACTACCAACAGTCACCACAAAACCCACCACCCAACCACCGACCAAAAACCCGCAACCCATACCACAACCACCACTAACAAAAAAAGGAAAAAAAAAATCACAGTAGAAAGAAACCTCCTCATCCACATCCACATTCGCCCACAACAACCACATCCACTCACCACCACCAACCATAGCAGCAGAAGAAGAAGAAAAAAAAAAAACCTCCACCACTGCCGCCACCAAAAAACCCACCACCACCGGCCCACCACAAACCATACCCATCCAAAACCAAATCACAAACCCACCACCCAAAACCAAATCACAAACCCACCAAAATATGGCCAAATCGAAACCCCTGTACAAACCCACAACCTGCAAATTGGAACCCAAGGCGTGAAAGAGAGATAATCATAGATCTGAACCAGTGAGGGCGAAGTGGGAGGGCGAATTGGAGGCAGCGGTGACCTGGCAACGTTGCGGCCAAAGAGTAGAGAGATTGAGTGACTGAGAGTAGAGAGATCGGCGACGTGCTAGCGACGTTGCAGACGAAGAGTAGAGAGATCGAGTGACTAAGGGTAGAGAGATCGACGACAAGTAAAGACCAGCGACGAGCACAATAGACCATGAACCACAGAGAGAGTAGAGAGAACAGAGAACAGAGGTGAAAGCAATGAGAGAGGAAAGAGTGAGAAATGAGAAAGAGCCGTTGGGTAAATAAAAAACCATTTTTTATTTCACAATACAGCTACAGTGCGCTCTCAAAAATGAGAGTGCACTGTAGCAAGATTGTAAATTTTATGGCATTTACCAGTTTTGATGGAGAGTGTTTTTTGGCGTTCAGCTGCTAAAAAATAGGATTTATAGCATTTAGGAGGCTTGATGAGAATGCTCTTACATTGCAAGTGAAGACATTGTCGATAAGGAAAGAGTTCACATTAGGTCCGGTCTTAAGTAAAGTCAAACTCAAAAAGTGTTTGTTGTGCCAACTATTATGAGTTTATAATAAAAGCTTTTTTTTTTTTTTTTTAATTTTTATACAAGATAGAAATTGCACTCTAGCCTAATCTAAGTGTGAAGCTCCCTCTTAGAAACTTGAATTTCGGCCCTTGTCCCTTCCCCGCCCCCCCCAGCCTACACTCTACAAGCATTTATACTTATAAAATGACTATCGCACCAAAAGTATACGGTAATACCCAAATTTGAAATGGGTAGCTCATAACTCATATTATTCAGCAAAAAAAAAAAAAAGGGTAGTTCATATTTTGAAATTTGTGACTTAAGGATCATCATTGGAACTTGGGGTTTGAATGGCATGGCAAGGCACGATATGGGATGTCTCCAGTATATTTTCCACAATTCCTCTTTCAAAAGGGGTAAAAAGTAAAAAACAAGTTAGGATAGTTATAATATTTCATTGATAATTATTATGATAAAAAAAAAAAAAAAAAGCTTAAACCTCTTCTAAGAATTATTAAAAAAAAAAAAAAAAAAAAAAAAAAAAACTTAAACCTAAACCTAAATTATTTATTTATAACTAGAGAAAGAATAAAAAGAGTTGGGGGTCCACACATTTGGAGACTCAAACATTTAAAAAAACAATAAACAAAACAATAAAATAAAATAAAACGTTTCTTCCATTGTAAATATTCTACTTTGACATTTTAGAAGCCTCCCTTCCTCACTTGCACCTTTTTATCATCAATTTATAATTTTACAAAGCTTCATGAATTATCATCCATAGTGATAAATACATAATATTTTCCAAATATAATTAAATTGTTAATTTTAATTTGGTGGTTGTTTCTAATTTGTTTAGGTTCCAAATATAATTAATTGTTAATTTTAACTTGAGTTCCATAAACTCGAGTTCTTTGAAAAAATTGCCTTCAAAATTGCCAGAAATTTTTTTATGAAACTCGAGTTCATGGAACTCGAGTACCATAAAAAATTTTCAAAATTTTTCCATGGAACTCAAGTTCATGGAACTTGAGGACCATGGAAAACTCGAGTTCCCCAAACTCAAGTACCCAAAAAGTGGTAGTTTCTTATATATTTTCGAAACAGTGGTAGATTGATATATATTTCAATAAACAGTACTATTGTGACATTTGACCATAAAACAAGTTTGAATTGTCAAGACCTTTGAAACTTGTGTCCCTTTAAAAGGAAAAAACTATTTGAAATTTAAATTGTCCAAGTTCACTTGAGTGGGTGTCATTGTCAGGGCACACCTCCACACTTAACAAAAGGTGAATTCTCTTCTTTGATAAAAACAAAAGGTAAAGAAAATTTAAAGAAAAAATAGTCAGTAACAAGTGAGGCAGAAGTCGAGCAAGTCTAGATGAAAGGTGATGAAGAAGAACCAAAGACAAAGAGGAGATGGAGGATGATCGGCAACCACTTCATTGCTAGAAAGGTGGAAGTGACAGCAAGGATCTTGGGTTTTTTTTTTTTTTCAATTAGTTTACGATTTACTGGCCGATATCCAGTATTTTTCTGGGAATGGCCGGTATGTCCTGGTATTTTTCTGTTCCAACCTAAGCATTGGTACGATAAATTCTGATCGTATTGACCGATATGGTACATAATTGACTTTCTTGGATTAAATTCTATAAGGGTATAGTGTAAAACCCAAGTTTTACACACTCTAATCCTAACATGCCATATCATCATATTATATATTATAAAATAGACACAACCGCACTCAATCAATTCTAAATGAAAATCCAAGTCAATTGTGAGCATATCGAGATTAGGCCTGTCCATGGGTCGGTTTTGGACCCAACTCAGACTTTACCTGCCAGCGTCAGATGGAGGGCGGAGGAACCCGAAATCAACCATTGGAATTAGTCGGTTGAGTCGATTTTGGGTAAGGGTGAGCGTCGATTGGTTCGGTCGATCGTTGGAATCTAACAAAAGTCATCGAAATCTGCAAAAAAAGTCATCGAAATCTGGAAAAAGTCGCCAAAATCTAGAAATATTTGCTAGAATCTGGAAAAAAGGTGGTAGAATCTGCATTTTTTTCGTTGGAATCAGCATTTTTTCACTAAAAGTTATTGGATTTGGCCGGATCTGGCTAAATCCCACCAAATCTAGCCGGATCTGGTTGAGATCTTGCTAGATCTAGCTTGTTTTTTCAAGATTTGGTCGGATTTTTTATATAGCTCCAATCGGGTTTGGGTTGCTCGGGTTTCGGAGAAGCAAACCCTCCACTCAACTAGCCGGTGTCGCTTCTTGAAAACGAAAACCCGCCGTCGACTGACTAAACCTTTGGTTTAGGCCAGAATCAAGTCGGCGTTGGGCGGTTTGGTTGGGTTGTCAGGCTTCAGTCGGGTCTGGACAACCCTAATTGAGATGTTATTATGTGTGGTGAGATGTATTGAGTTTTAAGTAAAATCTGATGTAGCAATCTCTTATTAGATGATGTAAAATATTTTCCTTATCAAATTCAGACTCTTTTTAATTAGTAGGAAAAAAACCAACCATCAATACCTTTGAACACAACAACAACATTCAAAGAAGATAACATACATAACTCATGCAGTGGCAGAGTTAGAAATTTTTCTCAAGAAAGACCAAGTTAAATGTATCATTGTATTATGGTATTCTTAACTATCTCAATATAAAATGCGTATGACTTTATTTTTGGATTTTTTTTTTTTTTTTTTTTGGCTAAAGAGATTTACTTATATATAGCTCCTCAAATAAATGACTTATATATAACAAAAAATTCAATATTAAAAGGAAAATAAATGAGACAACAATTAATTAAGGAGTATTTATACTTAAAAAAAAAAAAAAAATAAAGGGAGCCATTACCTCCATTACCTAAAATTTATTCTAAAATTTGAATTTTTGACATTAAAATTGAGGGAGAGGGGCATTTTTAGAAAAGAAAAATGACTTATATATGACAAAAAAGTAAATATTAAAAGAAAAATAATTGAGACAACAATAAATTAAAGAGTATTTATACTTAAAATATATATATATATATATATATATATATATATATATATATATATATATTAAGAGGGCCATTACTCCATTACCTAAAATTTATTCTAAATTTTGAATTTTTGACATTAAAATAGAGAGAGAGAGAGAGAGAAACATTTTTGGGAAGAGTTTGGCTTATCTCCAGTATTTTTTTTAACTGGAAGTCTCCTTTTATTTTAAATACATAATGGCAAGTGGTAGTGAATTTTAATTTCCACATTTTATTTAGTTAGTGGGTGATGTGGTAGTTTCTCATTAAAATAAAAGGAGATTCCAGTTAAAAAAAGTATTAGAGGTAAGTCAAACCCTTTTGGAAAAGCTAAGGGCTTCACCCCCCCCCCCCCCCCCCCAAAAAAATGTCTAGCACAGTTAAAAATATTTATACATACGGATTAAGAAGTCATGGAGGAGTTTCTTGTTGGTTTTTAATCCTAGATGGCTTGAATCTCTTGGATCTCACAAGATATTAGAATCCACTAGACCAATATTTTAGGGTTGAAATATTAATGCAGGTAATTAATGGATTTGATAGTCAATGTCATATGAGTAATTTACTATTGGCTATTAGATGTTAGGTGATGGGTTCTCAAAAAAAGATGTTAGGTGACGGATTTGATCATATATGTACCCAACATCTTCCAATGTCATCGGTTAATCTCCTGTTTGTTTCGCTGGAAAACCTTCTATAAAGATAATTTTCCACATTTTCTAGTGTTTGATAGCATAAAAAAAATTGGTCAATGGAAAACTATCTTTAGTAAACGGAAAACTTTTATAAAAATAAAGCTTATTTTCTATAGGTTGTTTTCCAAAAAAAAAAATATTTGGAAAAAATTTTCTCTCTCACATAGTGCATAGCTCCTATGCATACCTCCTATAAATATTATCTTCTTCTGATCTAGGAAAAAATATTTTCTTTCGCTCATTCAGCTTTTCTCACAATAAACTCTCTCACTTCTTTTCCTCCCTTTGTTTTTTCTCTCTTTTCACACCCTCACTATCACCCCCTCACTATCACCCCCTTTGGTCTCTTCTCTTCCCACCGATTTCTCTCTCTATCTGCCTCTCTTCTCTTTTTTCTCCCTATTTCTTCTACTCTTTATAACATCATTCTTTAATAAGGTTTTTTTTTTTTTTTTTCCTCCTCACAGATCGATCAATGGTTCTATAACAATTTTCGGTATATTTATCAAACTATTTATACTGGATTAGTTTGCCAGTAAAACTATTTGGCTTATGTGACATTTTGAACTATTTAAAATGGAACTTAAGGTTATAATGATTATTTTGAATTATGAGAAGTATGGTTTATATATATATATATATATTATGTACGTTACTGTTTGTATATATAAGCAAGATGAGTATTTGAGATCATGAAAATTGGATAGCTAATTTTGATCGTATCCGTTGTCAAAATTTTAGTTTGAAAACCAAATTCATTCTTGGTTTGTTATTTATTTATATTGATTACATTAGGTGAGTTTACACAATATACATATTATACATGTTTTAAATTATACAAGAAATGTTATAAAAACTATGAATACCAAACACTAGAAAACATTATCAAGCCAATTTTCAAGGTTGTTACCAAACACCAGAAAATAAGATAGTTTTTCAAAATATACTTTCTGAAAAATGAATAATTTTTCAGAAAATGTTAATGCCAAAACAAACAGAGCGCAAATCAAAGTTAGAGAAGTAGTCATTTTCCATGTAGTTGGAGTTGTTTTGTTTTGTCTTTGTTTGTTTGTTAGGCATTTTATTCTTGCTGTTGTAATTTTCTCTTAGATGAATGAATTCTATGATGAAAGCCTTTAAATTTGTTTTTAATGACATCGATGACATTTTTCAATAAAATTTGAACTTTCTTGATTTTTTATTATTGTAAAAATTGAAGTCCATGACTTCATTGTAACCTTGCAGCAAAATGGACTTCCCATTTGGTTAAATTTCTACCATGCCACTCATGATTAGAGAACCCGATGAGTAATTGACTTACGAATATTTAAAAAAAAAAAAAAAAAAAAACTAGGATAAGGATAGCGATTTTGACTTGATTGATGTCGCGATTAAAGTCAAAAAGTGGTTATTGTGAAAACCCCTAAAGATTAAGAGTTAAATTGAAGGAAAAAAAAAAGTCCAAATTTAACTAAAATATAGGAAACGGAGCTGATATTTGGGCCTTGGGGGGAGGGGGGGTGGGCGCGCATTTAGCTCGGGTCAATTTGTTTCGGGCTTCTGTTGCTCTGGGCTTTCAAGCCCATGATGGTTATTTAATGTTGGCTTTATGTAGTATTAGGTGTTGTTTACTTGTTTGAATTACCGTTGAGTATATACTATATACTGCTTGTATATAAAGAATCAAGTTTATTATTTGTATTATTTTGACCAATTTTGTACAACAAGGTTACAATAATCTTCTCGTTGATATTGTTACAATAATCTCCTAGAGATTTGTAAGGGAGTTGGGGTTTCAATGACATACAAGAAGGAACATATCTGAATGTGGTGGGTTTGGTGATAACAACAAAATTTCATTTCCCCTTTGAACTAAATTGTCGTGGTTGATTCTCTGCCTTAAGGCTTTATATACTATACTTCTCATGGCTACTTTTCTACATGGTACTTGTATATGCATCAAGATATTTTTTTCTAGAGAGAAATCAATATGTGACATCTTGTACACGATCAATTTTCAGGAGGCCCTTCTAGACGAAGGTAGTCATACATGACTCCTTGAAATTGACTCGTGCTCCTTGACTGTCTGAGATAGATTATGTTCTTTCCTTCTTGGAGTAGATTGCTTGCTACATCAATGCTGTACAACCAATATAGCCCATGAATTCCATGCCTTGCAATGGCGTTGTCCCCGCCTATAACCCCTGTTGAAAAGTGAGGAGGATATGCTGTGGCATCGTTGAACCGAACCTTGTAATCCATTCACAAAATAACACTATAAGCAAAATATCCACACAAAAAAAGAAAAAGAAAAAAAAAAAGACGGCTTTGAACGGTAGAAGATCATCATTTTCATTTGAAATGGATACATTTCATGTTTAGAATAAATGTCGTATTTCAAACTATTATATCATTTAAAATTTTAAATTCCAACTATGAGAAATAGTAGCACCTTTGCTATGTGCATGCTTGTTTTGTGAGTAATGAGTACTACTATTCTTTATGTAAGCGAAATTCTTAATTGTAAATTAGATACTGTAGATATTAACCAATAATATTAATAATAACAAAAAAATGTATAGAATAATAAAATATAAGTTTGATACCTGCAATTCAGCGCTAGTGGCTGAAGCCAAGGCCAACCGGAGTGTGTAGTTTCCATTGTTGTACACAGTTTCAAGTTCAAAATGAATCTGCCACGTAGTTGCTTCGTATGTCCGATTATTTGTACGCCTGAAATGCAATATTAGAACAATGACTTAAAAAAAAAAAAAAAAAAAATGAAATACTAGAAACATATAAAGAAATGTGAAAAAAAAAAAAGAAAAAAAAGAAAAAAAAAAGAAGGAAACCAACAATTATATATACCTGTTAACATGAGCGAAGAACCAATCTTTACTATAATCACTGACATTAACAGTGTAGATAAGATCCTGATTACGGTATATATCTGAATACCTTTCCCACAAGCCATATTGCCTGAAACTGTAAGTCAAAAAAAAAAAATTTTTTAATTAAATTAACTATAAGTAAGCAATGAAATTTTGTTAAGATTGCAATAGAAATGTCTGAATATTGGTTTTGACTTACTTGTCAGATGTTGAGGTGGTGTACAAGCTGTTCAGGAGTGTTGCATATGGGTTTGGTACATAGAACTCAGCCGCAGTGCGGTCAGGGATGCCAATTTCCCACAAGGTAGGACCTTGTCTTGGAGGCCCATATCTAAGGATTCCCAATTTTACTTTCCCACCTGCAATATTGGACATCAATGAAGCTATAGTAGACTCATCTCTTGGGTTCACAGCTCCGGTTTGATATAATAAATTATAGGTTGTTCCAAAAGTTTAAACTATTAGGAAATAGTGAATTTAATTATTTAACTAATATTCTAACATTCTCCTTCGCATATCAACCTAAACTCGTACTTCATTACTGGAAACCAACATGTGAGAGTTTTTTTTTTTTTTTTTTAAGTAGAGAGGAGACAAAGTTTAATTTCAATACCATGATAAATAACCAACCGTTTAAAAAAGTTATATTATTAAGAAATGATGAATTTAATCATTTGACTAATACTCTAATAACATGCTCATACATAATGTGTATGCTTAATTTACCTGCCGTAATAGTAATTGTGGTGTCAGCTTTGTAATCCCCTATGAAGCCAGGGACCCATGCGTACAAATTATAGTCCCCAGGATGGACATTTTTAATTTCGAAATAGCCCTTCTTGTCGGCTTGGGTCCAAAATTGATAACCCTAAAAGAAAATAACAAGAAACAAAGTTTACAGCTAAAATTAGTGGTTGGTTACCTTTCCTAGTCCAAAGGGAAAATTATGTACTAGAGAAATTAAGTACCTTGCTTTCTCTTTGCCATGATCCCTCCTCTCCAGGAGCGGCCAAACCAATATAAGCAAATTGTGCCCACATTAGTCTCTCGTTAATGTACCTAAATATTGATTTAATTAGGGAAACTTTAACGATGGCCTAAAGGCATTGATTTAGAAAATAGTTTTAGAAACATTTTAAGGTAAAAGAAAAGAAAAAAAAAACAACTAATTTTTTTTTAAAGTTTTTTTTTTTTTTTTAATTTCTTATAAATAAGTGGTATTAAAAATTTTCCAAAATAATCTATTAATAAATAAACATCCGTTAACTGGACCCATTTAAGTAAACTCATCTTATCTATGCAATATTATTGGAGGATTAATTTTTAGATCAAATCATGTAATTGCCAAGGGAAATACCTGTCATGGACTAGCAATTGACCCGCAACACTTCCACGTTGATGAGAAGTAGGATAATCTTTTGATTGGATGAAATTGTATGGCCAATTATTGACTTCATTAAGCATCTAAAAAAAATAAAAATGAGTAAGAGTTAGTCGTAAATTTTTTGAGTACTCTTAGGGCACAGTAATTTAGGATTTGTTCCTCTTAAATAATAATAAATTCCACATAATACTTCCTTCTATAACATATGAGAGAACAAGTATTAAGTATCATTATTATTTTTTTATATAACTAGATAATTGGAAGTGTAGGGATTTTAATCATTGATGTATCCATTGGAAACACTAAAATATACCAGTTAAATTACAAAACTCTTGACTAATACCACTTAATTAATTAATACTGAATAGTTACTTGAGTTAGTTAATTAATATTTTAAAGTTCAAAGAAAATTTAACACCTTAACTTTATAATATTACCTTCACTTTAGCATCTGACCAAAGCTCAAGGGGATCTTCTCCTTTGGAAACCTTGTTAAGATATATAAATGAAGGACCAAAAACCTTTTTCCATGGCTCACCCTCTGCAAATTTCATCCCTACTTCCTTCCCAGCATAGTGAGTACTCACAAACATCTGGACATTGCACCAACAAACTAGAATTATGAATATTCTATAATAAGACAAATATGTTGAATGCCCTTAATTTGTGGAGCATAACACGGCTTAAGAAGATAGTTTTCTAGTGATGAATCATCATAGCAAACATTTTTTTTAATTGATTATATATTTATGGAGAAAATAATACATATAACACTCATAACATTTTGGACAAAGTCTTGCTCAAACTAGTTTGAAGCTAATAACTACAACTACCTCTAAAAAACTAATATAAATACATATTTTAAAATTCTAATCATTGAAGTACATATTTTTTTTTTTTATTCTTAAAATACATGTTAAATTTTTTGTAAATCAGATATTATTTACTATTTGATTTATAAACGTAATATTTATACATAATTTTATATTATAAAAATGACATAATTACTAATTTTTGATTTTTTGAAAAATTTACAAATATAGAAGATACAAGAAAAAAAATGTAATTTAATTGTGAACTTGTGAAATTCACATTAATTATAAAAAAAAAATATTAAATAGAGTTGGTAAGATGTAATCAAACTCTATTGTTACATTTTCCTTCAATATGATTATTATTATTATTATTATTATTATTATTATTATTATTATTATTATTATTATCATCATCATTTAGAAGAAAAACAGTCCTATGTGGTTGGCAACTGGCAAGTGAATATTTTGTCATTTTAGGTGGGATGGGAATGGGATCAAGCGGACTTGACTTACATTGAGGTTAGTGGGGCCCACATGGGAAGTGAGGTCTTGCTTGTTGGGACCCGATGTACGAAACTCATTGCTGGGTGTGATCATCCAGAATCCCACGGCTGGCTCGTCTTCGCATATCCACCCTTGAACCTTATTGTCTTTGTTCTCCAACGAGTACTGGTACTTGTCATCCACCTGCGCCCCACAATACAAATATCACGGGTCTCAAACTCAAATTCTACCATTATATTCTCTTCTCAAAAGTATGAACTAAAGCCAAAGGCATACCCCACAAAATAAAGACCAAAAAGCAATGAAGGGAGAGAGAGAGAGAGAGAGAATGTATGTATTTGTCTATCTAGGACGTTCTCTTTACCCCCAAAACAAAAAAAGCAAAAAAATCAACAAATTATCTGTACTTAAAAAAAGATATATATATATAACCACCACCACATAATAGAGAACAATACAAAGAAAAATAAAAATAAAAACTTTGAAATATATAGATTTGATTGTAAATTAAAAAAAAAAAATACATTTAAAGAAAATTGTAAATCAAACTGGATTTTTGGGTACCTCTCCTCTTAATTTAGGATTGCTTGTATTAGTCAAAAGAACAGCTTCAGGGTAAGCGAGGGGCTCACCCTTGGCACGGTCTTTCGCCGATGGCATGATCCTCTGTATACTGTCGGTTATCGCCATGAATCGAAATCTGACCATTAATTTCAAATATCACAACATCAACAATTTTGCCAATTGCCAAAGAAAGTTTTATTTTTATTTTTTTTCCCTAAAGAGTAGGTCAAAGAAATGGCAATTTGAATTGTGTTGCATAACCTAATGAAATGAAATGAACATGTTTTATAATTACTTGTCTTGATGGAGCTTGTAAACAATCCTAATTTGATCCACTTCAACCTCAGGCCATCCTTCAAGGCGCTCAAATATTGCGTAGAAATAATATCCCGAAACGTTACGCCGGAATATGTACCTATAAAGTTAAATTTTAGATTAATTAATACTATATATAATTGTAGACTAAAATTACTGCCCTATTATTATTATTATTAATAAGGGTCTAACATACGCACCTTTTGTCTACAATGAAAGGAACATTTTCACGGAGCGAACTATTCCATGTGGAAGTAAATGAAAGTTCTACTTGGTCTTTGTTCGCAGTTATAACTCTAAATATTGTTCCTCTTATTCTGCAAATCATTCATGTAGCTGATTTCAGTTTTGGGGCGAAGACCTACCAAAAGATTACATATCATATCCGTGCAAAAGGGGACATAAATTTACCTCTGAAAGACACCAGGTTTTCCTGGTTTGTTCCATACAACATCCAAATACCTGACACCAAATAATTGAATCAACCCCTTGTTAAAATATTAATGCTGTGTTGTTTTCTATGTATTTTAAAGTCGTGTTTGCCACCGGCATTCTTAATGTAATATTCACTTCAGAAGTATAAGTTTTTGTGAGGTGAGAAAGCAAGAGCCAGAGTTCAAATTTTCAGAAGAAAACTTTAAATACATATACACTTAAATTAAACGAGAGTAAAATTTGTATCTCACATAAAATAAAATAAAATAAAAAAGTTGTGTCCTTAATGGTCATTTTCTTGTGTGTAACTAAGTGTGTGCATGATGGACAAGTAGAAGGGCTATCATTTATGTTTGAAAAAAATATCCATGTAATTGGTCCAAAAGAGAATCAATTGAATGTGAAGAAGAAGGAAAATTCCAATTCCATTCTCTCTCCCTTGTTTAGACAATACAAGATATCCTCTTAGAAAAAGACTAATCTTTGATAGCAAAATATTAAAAAAAAAACTCATCAAAATCATTGTTCCCTTATATTTCAAAGCTAAGACCTTAGACTTTAGGGTTTCTATGCAGACTTTAGTTCTCAATTACGTGCACATTGGGTATTTGGAGACTTCTTATGTTCCAAATCTATTACTATGAATTTTTCTTCTATTAATTTCATACACACGCTAACAGAATTCTAGGCCTATGATCAATTAAAGTCGTTAAACTGGTCCTGGGCCTTGACTTTTTTGATACGTCTGGACTTCGATTTTTTATGACTTTCGGTCACAATATGGGTCAACAGTTGAATTGTGAGGTCAATTAAAAATAGTTGTAATGAATAAGAAAAATGTTTAATAAATTCATTGGTCAATTTAAAAAAAAATGAAAAAACAATAATATAACATTATTTGAGCTAAAATTCATAGCAATATCCAAAGATTTGGATTTACTGATGCTGCTCCCAAAATTAAAAGCAAGCGAATGAATGTACATACCCTCTATCATATTCTTCATTTTCTCTGTCAAGTAAATTATCTATTCCATTGTACTGTATTCCCAAGACATGACCGTCAGGCCTCGACAAAATGACTCGCACGATGCCATTATTCACCACCACCTAAAAGATGTATCATATCAGAAAAAAAAAAAAAAAAATTCATAGCACATTATCATGTAGGAAAATTAAAAGAGAAAATGTGTAGAATTTTAAATGGATTACTTAATTATTCCAATATTTTTATATTTAGATGTAGCAAGTGAAACGAATCGACAGCCCCTTTCTCACATGCTCGAAACTGCAAATGTTCTAAGTATATGAATTCTAATTCGGTGAGTTATGCGATTGATTTCGAGTTTTAATTCTTACTAACTTTTGTGTCCATAATAATGTCAGCAAAGAATAAAATCGAGTCCATATGCATAAAAACCCAGGCTGCTGGGTTTGTCTTTTTGACAATTAGAATATGTGGACAAAGCTGACGCATATTTACCTGCTCACGATCGTAGGTAATCAGTTTTACATCAAGATTTGGTTCTCGGACATTGCGTTTTGATGATAGAAGTCTCCTGCATATTGCATACGTGAAGGAGTAATTAAATATTTGTAATATTTGTTGCTTTGTAAAAGTAGGCCAACAACTCATATATCATAATAATACTGGCCGGCATTCACTACAGGGTGGTGATAAGATTAATAACCAATCCCAATGGACAATGAAATTTCGATTTTTAAATAGAGAAATGCAATCACCCATACATATATAATAATTATAGAGAAATGTTATGTTTTAAAACATTTTGACAACAAATTATAAGTGATTAGTTGTTATTAATTCAAATTTGAACTTAATACTAACAACCAGTAACAACCTGCCACGTATGATTTATTGTAAAATTATTGTGGACATATTATTTCTAATAATTATATATGTATATTTGGAGAAAAAAAAAAGTCGTTATGCTATGTTGTGTTGTGTGGCGGAATTTATAGCAATAGATACTAATAGAGTAATTTTTAGGTGTTTTCGGAGTATAGAAAAGAGAATGATATTTTCTCCTCTCTCATTTATGGTAAAAGGACTTTGTTAACAGGTGCCGGCCAGCACCTGTTAATGAACCAGCTATGGTTCATTTATTATCTATCACAAATCTCACTCCATTGAAAATTGATAAAAAAAAAATTTCAATTGTTGTTTATCAAAAAATAATTTGACTTTCTCTATTTAAACTAATATACATTTAATACATATTCAATTTTTTTCATGTTTCTTAAAAAAAAAGTAAATAGTTTAATGCACATTTAACGCACATTAACGGGTGCCGTACAGCACCCGTTAACAGCACCCCCGCTAAAATTCGTTCATTGAATTCATGGCCCTGTTATAAATATGAAGGAATGAAATACTGTACCTACCTGACAAGCAACAACTGTAGAAGTTGAGGCATGTGACCTCGCTCTCTTTTCTCTCTCTCTTTTTAAGGAGAACTTGTAACTTGTCGTTACACGTCACACGCCTATTATGTTTTTTGGCCTTTTTACTTTTTCTATCACAGAAAACGAGGAGTAACATTCCAATGAAGCTATGAGTCATCACAACATTGAATTGCTATGAATATTAACCTAGGCCTAAGTTTTAACACCCTCTCTAATTTCCAGAAAGAAAACAAAATTCAGGAAAAGAAAAAAAAACAAAAGTAAATGGAATTAAACAACAAAAAAACATTTATAATGCACCAGTAGTGTTTTCCAAGACTCCGTGACTATATGCTAAAGAAATGTTGCCTTCGTTCCCACCAATCAAATTAACCTTTCTCAACAGTCACTCTCGGTCTATCTTCACGTTCCTACAGAATTCTGCTCTGCCCGACACTTCTCTCTCTCTCTCTCTCTCCCCATAAATAATGCTTATCATATATGTTATTTTTGGGCAAGTACGTACGTTATAGAAAGTAGAGGGAGCAAAAGTCTAGGGAAGAACCTCAATGGGGTCTTCTCCGAAGAATCAGCAAGCAAGAACACAAACAGGAAAATCACTCCTAAGCAGCCAACAAGAGATCCCCATTTCCAAATCCGGTTTACCTTCTCCATATGCAAAGACCTGTAAAAACCAATTACATGAAAGCAAAACAATGACAGTTTTAGAAAGTGCTCTTCTATTATTTTGGAAAGAACAGCAGAAATAGGTTGAAGAACAATAGCAAAAGAAAAAGGAAATAAGCAAATATATCATAGCAACAAAATATGTTAATCCATAACAGGGAAAGGAAAATAAGCCCCAAGTCTTAAGAAAATTAAAGTACCTGAATTGAATACGCCAATATGGTTTTCTATATATGTATAATCGTTACTGGCTTTGATAGCTTATCAAACGTGCATGTATTTATAATGCTAAGTAAATGTCATTTATATAACTGCAGAAAAGGAAGGACATCAAGACTGCTTGAAAATTGAAATGTATGTTACTCTCTCTTTCACATTGACTATTTTATTTTTTACTATATACTACTTTATGCAGTGCAAGAAATGCTAACCTCAGCTTTTCTTTGTTTCACGGTTTCTCTTGAGGGGCTGGACTGGACTAGTCTTTTGATTTGAAATTACACAAAGCATGAGAAGGCTAATTTAATTTGAGTCCCACAGAAAAAATATCACGTGGTCATATATAGGAGTCAGGAAGGGACAGTGGAACTCCATGTAGGTCATGTTATTGTTATTGTGTGCCAACTTTTTGACAATTTTAACGAATTCGTTAGGGGAAGGTGTTCGGTATTGACAATAGTGTAGTTTTTGGTTGAAAAATATTTCATCTGGGGCGGGTGTTGTGGCTATGTACCAGATTTTGACAGGTTTGGGTAGCCAGATTATTTTTATGAATAAACTGGTCTTTATCTAGCTTTATTCTTCTTTTTTTCCTCTCATATTTGGTAAATGAGTTACCAAAAATTATGGAATGCCAAACGAACATTCAAAATAGAAACTAAATAATAGCCTTTTAAAGCTCATTGTGTTAACTGCATAAAGAGTAATGCTACAGATTCAAACTATTTTACAATATTTTAACAAGCTGCTGATGTGGCTTTAGCATTTTCTAATAACTATTGATAAATAAAAATGTGATGTTAGTGGTGAACTCAGATTAGAACTAATAAAAATTTATCACATCAATGATTTGTAAAAATATCGTAAAATAGTTTGTATCTATAGCATTACTCCTATATAAAAACACAAACAATTTAATTCAATAACTTTCATATTTTGCTTTTGGTAACAAAATAACAGCTTTCTTACTATTTATATATTTGGATAATTTACCAAATAGGTTGAGATTTTCCAATCCCAAGACATAAATCTGATTTGACAAAAACATTAATATAGTATAAACTTTTTAGTTATAGTTGTTGGTAAATTTAGACTCTCTGATTAATTAATTTAAAGTTTGGACTTTGGAGTCATCGATTAATTAATTTTAAGTCAAATTTGATTAATTAATCAATTATGCACGGAAAATCAGTTTGGCATTAATCAACACATACAACCATATCACAAATAATAAACAATAGGAAGCATATCCACGACAATAAAATGAATTTTTTTTATGATAAGCTTAACCTTAAATCTACAGTTACCTTATGTAGTACTTAATGACACACAACTCCAAATTCTTGAATTCTTCTACTGTAAACTCTATTCAACAAGAAAGCTTCGCTCGCAACTTTAAGAATCATCTTAAAGACTCTTCACAACAACTTGATTGTGTTTTGATCACAGCAACTTCTCTTCGATCACCAAATCTTGAATCTTCAATCACTAGGTAATGCTTACCTTAGTTTGGGATCATAAAGCGTAGTAAATTGCATGGTTGAACGAATCGAATTTAGATTCTAGTTGCATAATTCTCAATCGATCAACTTTGGTAAATATTTTAATTAATAGTGGTTTGAGAGCATTATTTGGTATGTTTTAACTGGAGCCGCCACAGTTAGTAAGCTATGTGTCAAGATCTCGAACAATTGACTAATGTGTTGAGAATTCAAAACTTTCAGTTCTTCTTGAGTGCTTCAGGACAAATGTCTTGAACATCAATTACGCATCTAAGATACACACAAGACAACCATTTGTTCAAGGTTTGTCAACCTATAACTACGGACTCAATAATAGTTTGCAACATATAACTCCTAGTCAGTTTCAGTTATTGTAATTTCCCTTCCAAAAAAGAAAAAGCTGTTAAGATTTACATTTCCGTGATAGATGGATCCCCTCTCGTTTAACATACTTGACTAATTCAATTTTCAAGCTGAGTTGCTCGTTTGTAATTCCAGTCGACTTAAAACTGCAGAATAATTGGTTGAACTTCTAGATTCCAATAAGAAAAAAGTAAGATGTATACGTAATCACGCACCTTACTTTTTTTTTCTTTATAAATTTTATATACCTGTACAGGGATGAATAAATAAAATTTTCATTCGTATCATCAAAATTGAATAATAATAATCAAATTTATTTATATTAAAAGCTATAATAAATTATAAAAAAGGAATTGAAATTCTTTTAAATTTATTAAAAGGTTTAGTAATATAGTTTTAATGGAGTAGTGTTCTAAAATTCTTAAAAAATTACTTATAACTAGATTATCCTAATAATTTTAACATAATTATATTGAGTTATAACATAGCAACGTCATATTATACGTATAAATATTTATATATTCCACCATACGACATGGGAAGCAAACTTATTAATTAAGGAAAGAGCGTCAAAATTCTCAGTGTTGTTTATATTAGGTGTTGAATGGGGAAAACGCTTTAAAAAAAAAAAAAAAAAAAAACTATTATACGTTGAGTATTTCAGCTTACAGGTCAAACCCCACTATAGCTAGACATGACTAACGAAAAACGATATGGTGTATTCAAAAAAAGGAACCTGTGAAACACCACCGCAACATTACAAAGATGACTGGCCAAATTCCTCATCATGTGACTTTGTGACTTTATATGGTCATGTGACACACGTAAACCACATTGAATGAAAGGTATCTTTCACCAAAAGGTAAGTATGGGCATTGCTTTCAACAAAAAAATCACTAGTTTCTGTTTCTCATATGATTTAATTTATAAGAGAAGTTGACATTAAAAAAAGAATTATTAGAGAGCAATTCTATGTAAATGGTTGCAAATTTATAGCATATAAGAGTGTGGGGCGGCGCCACCAAATTTGCTTGGCAGGAGTAAAGGTTTTTAGTGGGCTCAAGCCGAGGAATCAAAAATCAGTGCACCTTCACCGAAAAAAAAAAAAAAAATCAGTGCACGCTTCAAAGTGGAGTAATTTATATGATGTAAAGACAAAGAAGTATGGGCTCAACCCTAGCGTGCTTGAGCACACTTTTAAATAAAATTTATCTTATGATGGGAGGAGGGTGGAATATTTTTCATGGGGTTTCTAAAAAATGATAAACTTTGGTTACAAAATTAGTTGTAGTATAAGGTTACAACTTCACTCAATATCTTCTTATTAGATATAAATTTTGACAAATTCAGTATCAAATTACATTTTCTTCTTATATTCTCCATACTTGCAAAATTTTTAGAAGATCAAAGATTAATAACTATGTCATCAATTAATTATTTAAATTGCAATTTTTTGTAAATTATGCATAAAAAATTACTTTATGGATCATATAGTAAATAACATTCGATTGACAAAAAATTTAACATGTATATTAAGAGTGTAAAGAATATGCAATCCAATGATTAGATTTTCAAAATATGTTATAATGTTAATTTTTTTTTTAAAATGAGGTTGTAGCCTTAGGTTAGAACCAATTTTGTTGCCAAATTTTGTCCAAACTTAAATAAAAATTTTTTTTAATAAAAAGATCATTTGAATATATCGAGTTTTTGACATCAAGACAAAAAAATCTAAAATATATGAAGTTTTTCAATTTTCTTCTATGAGTTTTCATATTATGAAATTGTTACATAATAGTTTATTATCAGTTATTATTATCTATTGTCAATGTGGGTAAATGTGACAATTTTATTTTGTTAAGTTTATATAACACTTTTATTTTATGTGATTTTATTATCGATATATTTATTATTGTTTTTAGAAAAATATTTTAAATTAGGACAAAACTCAATTCACCTATATTGTATTAATTATTGACCCACACAGTCACATTTGTTCATTTATAAATAGTATACTAAATATTTACTTAACCAATTAATGCTTGAATAACTACTAACTTTATAACAAAAAAGTTTCTCAAAAAAAAAAACTTTTTTTTTGTTTGAGATAACAAAAAAATTATTATAACCATAGTTTTCAAGTTTTCAAATTCGGACCGGACCGGCTAGTTGACCAGGTTAACCGTGAACCGTTACATGTCCAGTTTTTCAAACTAACAAAACGGGAGATCTTCATTTTTCTGTGAACCGGGGTCAAATCGCCCGGTTTTCAAAATCAGACACGGGTTTGACGGTCTTCAAAGCCAAGATCTCTCACATTAGATCTGCTTAGAAAAAAGAAAAGAATAAGAGAAGAGATCCACCAGATCTATTTGCTTAGTTAAGAAAGAGTGAGAGGCAGCGGAGAGAGAGATGAGCGGGGCAAAGACATAGAGGATTTGTTTTGCACTTCTACTAGACTACTAGGCTTCAGTTCTGTTTGTTTCGGAACCACCGAAGAGAGTGACTGAAAAATAAGGGAAAGAAGGAAACGAAGTGTACTCTGTAGGCAAATCTGAAAATGAAAAGAAAAGTAAAGAGGGGTTTGATAATATTTATGGCATGGGAACCGTGAGTGGTGTTGGATATTTTGAATTATTTATTTTAAACTTAAAAGCAATGTCTTATGAGATCTCATGACTCTTTGAGTTTTTTTTTTTTTTTTTTTTAATCTTGAGTTCATTTAGTTAAATTTTTTAAGTTATATTAATTTATTTTATTTTAGGTATATTGCTATATAACAATAATTTAGCTCCTCAAACCCCCAAAATCAGCACATAGCAGTGGAGCTAAATCTATTTTTTTTAGCTCCACTACTACAGTGCACATCTATCTTTAGATGTGCACTGTTCATGAGAGCAAAAAAAAAAAAAAAAAAACTATTATTTTATTCACCAGCTTGATTAAAATAGTCCACAGCACCATTTCTTTTTCATTCTTCTCTTTCGTTCACTCTCATACTCTGAAGCTCATCTCTCTTGGACAGCCCATCTCTCTTAACTCCCACCGAAGCTCAACCCACCAGCCGTCCCAGCCGCTGATCACCTCATACCCATTGCATTTGGGTTGTGGTTTTAGTGTTTAGGTGGCCGAATTGATGTTGGTATGGTGATTGGGTGGCCGGATTAGTGGTTTTGGTGTTTGGTGGGCATGGGATGGGCTGTGGATTGCTGGTTTGTTGGTGGTTTCTGCAATTGGTGGTTTTTGCAGTCGGTATTTGTTAGTGGTTTCTCCAATCGGTATTGTGCTTGGTTTGGTGTTTGTTGGTGATTGGTGGGGGTTTTTTTTTTTCCCTGTTTTGTTGGTGGTTTCTGCCTTGGTGGGGTGTGTGTGATGGTGGGGTAGTGGTGGTTGTTGCCTTGTTGGGGTGTGTGGTGGTGGTGGTTGCTACCTTGTTGGGTATGTGTGGTTGTGGCTGTGGCTGTGGCTGTGGCTGATGGTAGAGGTGGTTGTGGTTGGTGTTGTGGATTTTTTTTGGTAGTGAGATATATTATTTTATTATAGTAGTTATATTATTTTATTATGTTGAAAGCTAAAATAGATCCACTGCTGCAGCATGTGTGTAGGTAAAATAAATAAAGTAAGTTTTGGTGGTGCAAAATATCTAAAATTATAGATCCACTACTGTGGATTGATATGTGATTAGGGTATGCAATAATATTTTTAATGGTAAATTAAACTAATAAAAAATATTATGGCGTGTTTGGTAAGAGTATTCAAATATAATTTTTTGTTTTGCAATCCATAAAATAGCAGGTTCCACACTTGAATTTATTGTTTGGCTAATATTTTCTAAATATAGTTTTCAAAAAACTATATCATATTTTCCTGATTTAGAACAGGATTTTGAAAACTACTAAGGGTTGTTTTCAGGATACATAAAATGTTTTTTTATGATATAGTTGTAAATAAATTGAAAACAGTGAACCCCACATATTTGTCCAAACTCTTTTATATCTTAAATTAAGGAACTTATCTTTATCACAAAAAGAATTCTCACACTTCAAATTTGAAACTTATCATTAAAAAATAATAATAATAATAAGCTTTATTCCCTTATCATTATCCACCAAAAAAAAAAAAAAAAAGTAATATACAGATTCTACACGATACTTTTTGTAAATATTTCTTTTAAAATCTCAAAAAAGAAATTGTCTCCCAAACAATTATTTTTTGTTTTTATTATTTTGAAAATTGTTCTTAAAAGTGGGAGCCAAACACATAAAATATACTTAGAAATTATTATTTGAAAACTAGTTTCAAGTCCAATTTTTTGAAATTTTTTTTATACTGTTCTGAAAACAAAAACAAAAATTCTCCTACCAATCAGGCCCTTATATATATATATATATATATTTTTTTTTTCAAGTCAGGGTCATAGTAGCTCTCTAGTGCCTTCTCTAATCTCCTTTCCTTTTTCCACCCTTCATTTCTCTCCCTTTCCAGCAATTAAGGTGAAAAAGAGAGGGACAAAAAGGTAGAGAAAAAATGGAAGATGATTGATATCATTTCCATTTTTTTTATCATTTATATATATATATATATATATATATATATGAGATGGGTTCAAGTTACACCTGGTGTAACTCTCTCACATTTTCTAAACCATTGGATTAAAGTAGATCTAACAGTAAAAAAATGCACTTATTAATGCTGATATTCTGATAAGGATCTCATTTATTATCCTTATTTATAATATTCCATACCTATCTCTAATCCCAAAAATAGGTATATTTTTTTCTCTGCTCTCTCTTTCTCATCCACTACACATTTCTCTCTCCTCCATTGCTCTTCCACCTCCATTTTCATAAGGTTTTACCTCCACAATCACATAGAATCTGATGAATCAAAAACTCTAAATTATTATGAATAAAATTAAAATAAGGGTACTAAAAATATATTTATATCTCAAAAAAAAATTACATATATGATAGGTTGGGTTGGGTCTTATGGGTTGAAAAAAACTTACATAAAAATTAAAAAAATCAAATCAAATCAAACGTATACCATCTAACAAAAATGAACAAGATGAATTTGCGTCTTTGCGATAACCGGAGCAAGAGTTATTACAAGACAACACAGGTGATCATGGCGGCGGTGGGGGGTCTTGGTCTTTGTGGTGGTTAAGTCTATTTCATCATCTGATCTCCGGCAAGAAGGAAAATGCATGTTAGGTTATTGGGATATTTGTTAATTTGTATATATTACATGCGTAGAACGTTGTAAATTTTTAAGGGTTAAACAGTGTTTTCGATTTGGATTTTTGTTTAGGTAATCATGTTGTTCAGTTCATTCTTAAGATTATAACATTCTGGAATAACGCAAAAAAAAAAAAAAAAAAAAAAAAAAAAAAAAAAAAAAAAAAAACACCAAGATAATGATGAAGTAATCCATGGCTTTCTTCTCAAACAAGGGGAAAAATATACCAGTTTTTGGAATTAGAGATAGGTATGAAATGTTATAAATAAGGATAATAAATGAGATCCTTATCAGAATATCAGCATTAATGAGTGCATTTTTTGACCGTTGGGTCTACTTAAATCCAATGGTTTAAAAAATGTGTAACTCTTCCTTCTCAAAAAAAAAAAAAAAAAAAAAAGTGTAACTCTTCCTTCTAAAAAAAAAAAAATTGTGTAACTCTTTAGAGTTACACCAGGTATAACTTGAACCCATATATATATATATATATATATATGAGTTGGGTTCAAGTTACACTTGGTGTAACTCTAAGCAATGTTACACCGCCCAATAACTTTTTATTGAATTAATATTTTGAAAATCCAACCGTTGAATTACATGTTCTATATGTTCTTAACATACATGCCAATTTTCATATCAATCGGATGCTATTTACCATTTGATCCATAAACTCATATTTTATGCATTATTTTAAATTACAAAAATTTGAATTTTAACAATTGATTGATGACATGGATATTAATTTTTGATCACCTTGAAATTTTGCAAGCATAAAGAATATACAAAGATAATGTAATCTAACGGTGGATTTGTCAATATTTGCATCCAATTAAAAAATATTGAGTGGTGTAATATTGCTTAGAGTTACACCAGGTGTAACTTGAACCCAACTCATATATATATATATATATATATATCATACAAGTCGATATTTACAAGTCTTCATTAATGAAACCCGACATCCAAATTGATTAAATCGGTCTTTCTTTATGCCAACTCATTGTTGATCGTGTTTTGTTAACATTTGCTCATATTGGATCAGATCAACTTAGTTCATGCAGGTTTATTTGAGTCCGGGTCTACTTAGACAATCCTAAATATAACTTTTTTTTTTTTTTTTTAAGAAACAAAAACATATACACAAGGAAGATGGAAAGGGGTTTTAACACAAAGGTACACCATAACTTCACTTAAAAGCCATAGTAACTTTTAAGGGAATGTGTGGTAAGTTATACTACACACAACAAACTCTCTTAAGTAATGTAAGACAATTACTCCTAAATATAACTAGAATATTAATAATATTAAAAAAGTGGAATAAATAGCATACTTAACCACAGAGGAAAGCCATTTTATTTTAAAAAAATAATAACAACAAAGTTTAGTTACAGAATTAGTTGTAACTTAAGATTATAATCTTACTCAATATTATTAACATTACTACATATTTTTTAAATGTAACCGTTAAATTGTATGTTCTTTATACTCTTAATACACATGTCAAATTTTGTACCAATTGTATATTATTTACTATATGATCTATGAAATTATATTTTATGTATAATTTTAAAATACAAAAACTTGCAATTTAAACAATTTCTTGATGGCATAGTTATTAATCTTTAATTTTCAATAAATTTTGCAAGTATGGATGATATAAGGTGAAAATTTAATCTGATGGTGGATTTATCAAAATTCACCTCCAATGAAAAGGCATTGAGTAAAGTTGTAGTCTTAGGTTACAATCAATTTTGTAGCTAAACTTTGTCTATGATTGAGTATGCTGTTGTATAAATAGTGGAAAATCATTTTATTTTGTAGCTAAATTTTGTCTATGGTTGAGTATGCTATTTAACAATCAGTGGCGACTTTAGGAATTTTTTTTCAGGGTGGTAATTAAAAACTAATAATAAAAATAAGACTTGAATATATTAACATCACCAAAAAAAAAAAAAAATGTACAAATACATAAAGTTTTAAAATTTCCTTCACAAGTTTTCATATTTTGAAATCGTTGTATGATATGATAGTTTCACTCTCAATGTTATCAGCTACATCTTTTTTTATGTACACAATTAAGCAATCATTAAACTACTGATCTCTCATTTAATTACCAACATATTGCCTAAATAAGTAACAATATAAACAAATTGCATTATCTTTTTGAAAAAATATATCACATAAATCCAACAAATTTAGCTAATGACTAAAGCAAGCATTAATAGACTAGCTATTTGAAAAGTGTTAATTTTTTTAATTAAAAAATAGTTATTTTAAAATATTCCATTTAAAAACACAATTTAAAAAATCACAATAAAGTGTTTGATTTGGGCTTTTAAGCTAATTTGTTTGTTTGGGCAAATTTTGAAAAGTGCTACATCCACAACATTTGAAGAACACGTATACAACAAAATCTAGGTGGTAAGTTTTTATTAGTTCTAATTTGAACATACTGCTGAAATTATTTTTTTGTTCATTAGTAACAACCTACTACTTAGGATTTGTTACGAAAGTATTGCGAAAATATTGAGAACATAGCATTTCTTGCAATTTTTTGGAGAGGTAGAATTTAATTTTTAATGTGCTTAAATTGTTATTTACGGTATTCAAGTTTTTTTAGGGTAGTCAATTTTCTTTTAGGGTGGTCAACAACCTATATTAATTTAAAATTCAATTTTTTTTAGGTATGTTAAAAAAATTCAGGTCAAGATAGTCATGTGATCACTCTAAACTACACTTGGCGCTGCCCCTATTAACAAATACAATACATGTACTCTAATGATCCGTTTGGATTGAGGGGGAGGGAGGGGAAGTAGAGTAGATTTAGCATAAAATTAGCTTATTTTTAGCCAACACTACTCTACTCCTCTCCACTCTCCCTCATTTCCCTTCCATCCAAATAGGCCATAAGAGTTGCTGCAATGATTCCTAAGATATCGTGAAATCTATTAGATTAAGAGTGCTTTTGGGATGTGCTGAAATGATAGCTTAATCAGCTTTAAGCTTTTTTATTTTAGGTACTATTTATGAGTTTCACTACACTGTTTACCATCCATGCAGTTGGAAAAAAATTCAGCTTAGAGCATTCCCATTAAGCATGGTATATGCTAAAAGATGCCTTTTTTTTTTTTTAGCATTTATAACCCAAAAAGTGCTCCATCAAAGATTGTATATGCCAAAGATTTTACAATACTGCTACAGTGCGCTCTCATTTTTTAGACCGCACTGTAGCACTATACTATAATTTTTTATTAATTTCTTTCTCTCCCTCTTCTGTGTTTGTCTCCTTCCAAGTCTCTTCTCTCTCCTCTCTCACTTCTCCTCTGTCACTCTCTCTCGTGCTCTCCGTCCTTCTCTCTTCTAGTGTCTCTCTCTCAGGCAAGCCCTCCATAGCTCGCCAAAACATGCCGCCGCTGTTATTTTCCAAACCCATATGCTCTCTCCTCGTCATCATTATCGCCGTTATCTCCATCCCCACTGTTCGATCCGATTACCCTCCGATCTCTGCGCTATCTCCATACCCACATGCCACCGCCGATCTCGTACTCTCCGTCCACTCCTTTCCTTTTCACTTTCTCTCCCGTGCTCTCTGTCCACTCCTTCTTACTCTTTCTTTCATTTTCTCTCCACCTCTTTGTTTCCATTTCTCTCTGCATCTCGAGTTCGTGGGTCTTAGGTGTGGCCGGGATGCGATGCTAGGTATGGTTAGGCTGCGGTGGTTTTTCGTGGATCGTGGGTCTCTACGGTGGTTCATGGTGAGTCTTTGCGGTGGTTCGGTGAGTGGGTTTTGCAATTTGATATCGATGAGTTTTAATTTCAATGGTTTTGATTAATTTTGGTGGGTTCTTGATTTCGGTGGCTGGGTTTGTGGGTTGATCGGGGTGGTTTTGGGTCTTTGTTGTGATGTTGCGATTCCTTTGATTTCGATGATTCTTTGATTTTGTGATTTTTGATTTTGTGGATTTGGATGTGGATTTTTTTTTTTTGTTTGTGGTTGCGCCGATGGTGGGTGGATGTGGTGGTTGTGATATAGGTGGATGGATATGGTGGCCGGCGGCGCTGGATTGTGAAATAGAGACAGAGAAAGAGAGAGGATGAATAAAAAATGATAAAGAAAGAATATTTAAATGTAGTGTTAAAAAAATTAGAAGTTTTGATGTAAGGAAGATTGTAAAGTGATGTGTTATATGTTATAAAATTGGGTTTTAAGATGGTAAATGCTAAATTTTTTAGAATTGTTGATGAGAATGCTCTTACATTTGAAAGATTGCATTGCATGTTTTGTTGATGGTCCCAAGTTTGGTTATAAAAATAACTAGTCGCTAACCCGTGCGATGCACGGGATAGTTAAATAAAAGGACAATTAACCAACATC
Organism: Quercus glauca; assembly: GCA_023736055.1. Lineage (NCBI taxonomy): Eukaryota > Viridiplantae > Streptophyta > Magnoliopsida > Fagales > Fagaceae > Quercus > Quercus glauca. Next base: position 36,567,827 of record CM043320.1, read on the forward strand.
ACGTTAAGATAAAAGAATTAGTGAAAGACTGATTTGCCCACCAAGAATTTAAAAGAAAAAAAGATTGATATAATAAAATCTAAGAAATTTAGAAATAGAAAATTGGGTTAATAATATGCATATTATAGACATTTTGCTAGTTAGCGTTTAAAAAAAAATGGATCTGTCATAATTAAATAAAATACAATGGGAATAAATATTTAACTTCTATGCTTTTCATTAGTTTAGAAGTGTTGTCTAACGTAGAATATTATTGGGTTGTAAGAAAGATTTTTATAAAATGTTAATACCATATATATATGCTTATATTGTCAATGTCTCACTGCAGGTGCGTAGTTACTGAAACCTACAAAGTAATTTACAATTCTTAAATTAATAAAGCAAAATTCCCAAAAGTTATATATATACACACACTCAAAACTGATATAAACTACAAAAATAAAAACAAATCTTATTTAGTCGTATTAATAACAATATAAACAATTCAAAACATGGAACATTATTAAATTTATAACACATAATTCCATTATCTTTTACGTTGAATCCAAACAAATAATTAATTGAAATTAATCCAAACAAATAATTAATCAACCAAAAATCAAAACTTTAATTAAGAAAACAAAAAATCACATGAACCCAAAATAAAAATTCTCAATAAAGAAAAAACATATAAGGTAAAGAATTAAGATCAACCTACTGAGACGCAAATACCAAAAACCCCAAAACTTAAACCTTCCAAATTTTATAGAATCCCCAAATTCTACTTCAAAACCAAACAAAACCCTTCAAATTCAAAAAATTCATATATAATATACCAAATAAAAATTTACCACATCTTGAGTTGGAAGACATAGGTTGCAGCTTTGATTTTTCTCCAAAAAATAGAGATGCTTCATTTGCTGTATACAATATAAAATAATTATTAGAAATTTCAACCCAAAAACCAAACCCAAAAAAACACTATTAAAATATAGAGATTAACCCAAATACTTAGAAGAAAATAAATTCTAAACATAACAAAACAATAAGATATAATGAAAATTTCAGGCACATATGAAAGCAAATAAAAAAGACAAAACATACGTTTTTTTTTAGTTGAGTCTCTCTCCTTCTTATTTTTTTAATTTTAAAGTGAAGTTAAGTTTAGGGTTTTGAGATGGTAATTGCTAGGGTTTTAAGGAGAGAAGAGAGAGTCTTATCAGGAGTCTAAATAATGTAAACAATTCAAAACATGGAACATTATCAAATTTATAACACCTAATTCCATTATCTTTTACGTTGAATCCAAACAAATAATTAATTGAAATTAATCCAAACAAATAATTAATCAACCAAAAATCAAAACTTTAATAAAAAAACAAAAAATCACATGAACCCAAATAAAAATTCTCAATAAAGCAAGAACATATAAAAATTTACCACACCTTGGGCTGGAAGACATAGGTTGCAACTTTGATTTTTCTCCAAAAAATAGAGATGCTTCATCTGCCATATACAATATAAAATAATTATTAGAATTTCAACCCAAAAACCAGACCCATAAAAACACTATCAAAATATAGAGATTAACCCAAATACTTATAAGAAAATCAATTCTAAACATAATAAAACAATAAGATAGAATGAAAATTTCAGGCACATATGAAAGCAAATAAAAAAAGACAAAACCTACGTTTAGTTTAGGGTTTTGAGATGGTAATTGTTATGGTTTTAAGGAGAGAAGAGATTTTGGTATTTTTATGCAAAAAACGTTATTTTAGGTCTAGGTGATTTATTTCCTTGTTTTTAGGCTCTTTTAATGTTTTTTTAGGTCAAATTTGGTTCCTATTATGGTTAGGTATTAATTAGGGCTTATTTTAGAATATATTTTCTTGTCCATCAAGTTTTATGGAGCCCTTAAATAGGCCTCCAAGTTTGTATACGTTTTTCAATATTATTGTTATAAGATATAAAACCTAAAATAAAAAGAATCAAAAATAAAAAGAAAAAGAAAATAGTGATGATGTGGAAAATTGTGAGAGCTTCAAAAGCTTCGGTTATATATATATATATATATATATATATAGATAATATGAAAAGCTCCTAGTGCAGTTATGCGACAGCGTTGGGCTTTTTTTTTCTTTTTTTTTTTTTTAAGCTGGCCCACTATTCACTTAATACTGGTGTTTGGCAACAGTGAGAGCTGGGTTTAACACGTTTCAGCCCTTATAATTTTTTTTTCTATACTACTTTCAAAAAAAAAAAGAAGTATTTAATTTTTAGTTTTTTTTAACAATATTTTCAACAAAAAAACTAAATAAGTTATTCTCAAACCGACAGAAAATAACCAAATTTACTATTTCATACTAGTTTAAATTTTTTGAACAATTATTAATTTATCACGCTATCAGAGTAAAGAGGTGCAAGGAAAACCCAATTTCCACTTGATCTCCCATTTGAAAAAAATTTCTTGTGTTAAGCATCATTTAATAAATGCAAGCTAAACCCACATGTGAAGGTATAATATTAGAGTAAATAATTAAATTTAACATTTCTTAACGGCTTAAGTTTTTAGACCAATTAATAATTTATCAGCTATAGATTCTAATATCAAAACTTTTAATATCGATAAATTCTTTCCTATAATTAGTGGGGAACTTGAGATTACACATCCTATACACCACATTAAGTAAACAAAATAAATAATAATAATAACAACAATAATAATTGAAATTTTGTTTTTAATATTATTATTTTTACGATGATACTGAAATTTGAATTTTCGAGAGTCAAAAAAGTGAGGTGACAGTGATTGCCCATAAGATTCTCCAATAGGACCAATACCTAGTACTTGGCTATATGACAGGAATTACAAACAGCTAAGGAAAAGACATATTTGCTTCACGTGACATCAATTGTTCCGCCACGTCGTGGAGTAATTGTCTATCTGTTTTTATTTATTTATTTATTTATTTTTATGAATAAGTATATTTTGTCTTGCATTGATGTATGGTGTTACCTACAATCCACACAACTTCATGACGGGTGGTGTCTGTGGGCGACAATATCACGTAGTCTTTAGGTTGAATATTATAAAAAATTGAATTTATTGGTGATATAGGTACTATTCAAAATTATTTGGAAAAATGAGAAAGAGAGTAAATTTCGGCAAGACTGTTGCCAAAATTGCAAGAAAAAGTATGAGAGAGAGGGAAGATAAATGATGTGATGGAGGGAGGAGAAAAAATTGAATTTCGGTAATGAGATTACCGAAATTCTTGCTGCCCCAAGCTCTGCCCGTAAAGTGCCCCAGGTGCTATACTAGGTGGAGTGCTCGAAAGGGAATATAAATTGTGGCAACCAAATTGTCGAAAATGGGAAGAAAAAAAAAAGAAAGAAAAGAATTGTGGCAATCAAGTTGCCGAAATCTTGGGAGAAAATATGAATTTTGACTTTTATACGTATATAGTTATGTCATACAAAGTGTGTTTATAGAGAGAGGTATTAATTATTATCTTAATTTATAAGAAAGGATGTGATTACAAAGTGAAACTTATTTGGCATTTTCCTTTGGCTTTGGCTTTTTCTCTATTGGTTTTGAACATTCATTCTTACACATTCATGATTACGTATATGCTGAGATCTAGTGCCATTGCACGAGTAAGTAAAATTATATATATATATATATATATATATATATGTTGAGATCTAGTCACAATTCATATTTTTTTCCCACATTTTCGGCAACTTGGTTGCCACAATCCTCTTTTTTTTTTCTTTTTTTTTTCCTCTCATTTTCAGCAACTTGGTTGCCACAATCCTCTTTTTTTTTTCCTTCCATTTTCAGCAGCTTGGTTGCCACAAATCTTATTTTCTCTCTCCTCACCCCTACAATTTTGGCAACTTGGTTGCCACAAATTTTTTTTTTTTCATTTTCGGCAACTTGGTTGCCACAATTCTTATTTTCTCTCTCCTCAATTTCGGCAACTTGGTTGCTACAATTGAATTCCTTTTAGCCACTCCTCTGTGAGCACTTCCACCTGGCAGCTGGGCAGCAAATTCGAGCAGCAAGAATTTCAGTAATGAGATTACCGAAATTCAAATCCTCACATCACATCACTTGTGTTTCCTCTCTCATACTTTTTGTTAAAATTTCGGCAACATCGTTGCTGAAATTCACCATCTTTCCTCAATTTGCTAAATAACTTTGAACAGTACCTATATCACAAATAAACTCCATTTTCTACAATATTCAGCCAAAAGACTCCAATATCACATGTAGCGCTCCTTTAATTATTCTTTCCCAACTTCCAAGTCCCAAACTCAATGATGTGATGAAAGGAGGAAGACCGTCAAAATTTGTTTAGCTCTATGTAAAATGATTTTTGAGCGTAAAATATTTTTAAGTGAAAATATGTTTTAGAAAGGAAATTATTTTTAGGTGTTTGGTTATGTTCTTGAAAATGTTATAGAAAAACATTTTCTATTAGTTCTTCACATTTTCTCAACTTCCAAACGAATATATAATATGATTTCTCAATATATAATATAAACGCAAAAGAAACCAAACAAAATAAAAACACTCATCAAATCCAATTAAATTGAGAGAGAGAGAAAGAGAGAGGGCAAATCGGTGACATGGGTGGCGGAGGGAGGAAGAGGGATGAAGAGAGAGGAAGAAGGAGGAAGAGCTTAGCTTGATCGGTGGTGGGTGGCACGGCCATAAACGGTAGTCGAGTTGATTTTGGATAGCTATTTTACGGTCAATGAAAATGATTTTCCGTTTGACTGAGTTTTCCCACCAACCCAAACACTCCTCATGGTGTAAAATATTTTTCGCATTCTTTTTATACCTGAAACAAACATAGCTTGAATAACAACCAAAGAGAAATACAATTCGGGTAATAAAAATTCATAGTAATTTCGCAAAATTCTAAAATTATCATGTCACATCATTAAAATAAAATTAAATTGGAGATTGTTGTGGACCTATATGCTAATTTATGAACGTTGTGAAATTGTTATGACTTTTTGTTGTGTTCCTATTATTATTCAACAAACAAATCATGATCATAAATAATGTTCAAATATTGAGTATGTTAGGTTCTAAGTACTTAGGAACTTATGTATTAGAACTCTAATGTGTATTGTTGGCAAACTATGATTAAAACATGTTGTTTATTCTTGTTTAGACTTGCTTAAAGTTGTGTCTTTTATGTAAAGTTGGAATCGAGCTGATGTAGAATTCAGTATGCATTTCGGCCTGGTTCGAATGATCGAAGGTTAGACTCGATCGATCGAATCTCGGGCAGAATGTGTTTTTCTGCAGAATTCCAACTCAGCTCTATCTTATTAAAACTTTTAGGGTTTTTTTTTTTGCCCTAGGTATATAAGGCAAACCCTAGCCACTTTTTTGGGTAACTCATATTGCTGTTTGTGTGAATCTCTTGTGAGATTTGAGAGGAGTTTTCCTTCACACATGCTTAGGATTATCAAGAAGGAGATTTCTTCAATAGCTTGATGATCATTTAGTTGTTGCACTAAAGAGCTTAAAGATACACAAGTGGGAGTGCTTGTACTTGCTGGAGAATCCAAGAAAGAAGGAGTCCGTGGTCTCGGAGCTTGCACGCGGTCGTGTCAATAAGTTTCTATTGGTGGGTAGCAATAGGATGTTAGTGGTCTAAGTCGCTATTGTAAAACTTCGATTCTTTCTATAGTGGATTCAGGTTTACCTTGAGAATAGCTAGGTTAAATCCTCCCCAGGTTTTTTACTGATTTGGTTTTCCTGGGTCATCATATCATTGTGTTATTTATTTTTCCGCTGCTATGCATGATATGATTGTTTGATTGTGATAACCTAGTTTTGGAATTTGGACTAAGTAATAACTTGACTTGTTAATTAGATTAATCCAATTGTGTTTTAAGGGGTCTAAAAACTTTACAGAGTAATGCATCCAACTCATTAATTTGAAGAAATCAACTCAATTCAACCCAACTCAATGTCTCAGATTGGATTTTCATGGTTTGGTGAGTTGGATAAAGTTGGAATTTTATTTTGAGTTTAGGATTGTGTTAGGTTCAGGTTAATAGTTTTTCCAATTTATTTCACCTAGCCTAATCCACATATATAACTCTTATTTTTATTTTAAGTTAAAATTGATTGTAGTGTATTTTAAGAATTATTTTTTATGAATTTGAAAATTGGGGATATAATTTAAGTATATTATGTGAATTGGAGCAATTTATTTAAAAAATACTTTACACACTACATACCGACACAACCTAACTCTACACGTCATAGGTTGGGTTGGGTTGGGTTGAGCTAAAAAAAGCCTTTAACATAACTCAATCCAACCCATGCACACCCCTAGTCACACCTATAATATATATATATATATATATATATATATGATGTATGTATGCATATTAATTGGGCATGACACACAGTAGTTATTGCATGATGCTTGCATTTTAGACTCAAATAAAGTGATAAAGGTTGTGTGTTTGAGGTGCTTTCATAGGAAGTCCTAGGAACATTGGGTTCAAATATCATATTTTTTAAGCACAATTATATATATATGAAGATGGGTTCAAGTTACACCTGATGTAACTCTTACTCTAAAGAGTTAAACATTTTTTAAACTATTAGATTTAAGTAGATCTAACGGAAAAAAAGAAAAAGAAAAAAAAGAAGACACTCATTAATGCTGATATTTTGATTAAGATCTCATTTATTATCTTATATTTATGACATTCCATACCTATATCTAAAACCAAAAACTGGTATACATCCTCTCTACTCTCTCTTTCTCCTCCATTGCCCTTACGGTTGTCGACCATGGATTTTTGGCTTGCACTTCATTTTGCAGGGAAATGTTGTCCCTACATATGGCGTTATGAATGAACAAAACCCCACTTTCCTTTGTGACTTGCCAATTCACAACTAGTATGACACAATCGTGGCATGTTCAGCAAATGTAGTTAGGTAGAAAAGTTTTCAGTCTTATGACTTCTTGAAATTCAACGATGATCTCAAATTTCCATAAATTTTTCTTGACCATTGCATCACTAGTTTTGCAGCATACAAAGTTATGTGCCTCATTTCAAGAGTAATCAAATGTTATGTTTAGCCATATACTTTTTATGTAACTCAAACAATCTCGTCACAAAAGAAGCTCAAACTCAACTACACCTTAATCTCATCTAGTTAGATCTGCTACATGAACTTCTTTGTTTCCATTTAGAACTTTTAAAGGTTATATATATACTCACGGTGGTCATAACAGAAGCTAATTAAAGTCTAATTACAATTTTTCTTGAATTATTTCCCTATGACAATGGAGGTGGAAGAGTGATGGAGGAGAGAGAGAGCAGTAAGAAACGTATACCTATTTTTGGGTTTATAAATATGTATGGAATTTCATAAATAAGAGATAATAAATAATATCCTAATAAGAATATTAGCATTAATGAGTGCTTTTTTTTTTTTTTTTTTATCGTTAGATCTATTTAAATCTAATGATTTAGAAAAACGTAACTCTCTCTCTCTCTCTCTCTCTCTCTCTCTCTCTCTATATATATATATATGTATATATATATGTATATATATATAATTAAACTTAAATTCTATTCTCTATTCAAACCCTTGATTTTTTTTCTAATATATAAAATATTTTTTTGTAAATAGTAGAATATATAATACATATACAAACACAATCATAATAAATGCCTAATAATAGAATATATATCTAGTATAATTACCATAATTATTAAATTTCAATGGACAACCATTTAGACATAGTAAGATTTGTCATGGATCCTCCAATTTAGTTAATAGAATCTCATGTGACAAAGGTCGTCTGCTCCTGATGATAGCTCTTTATCATCAAACCAAAACACCAATTAATTTTTGGTGTAGGCAGGGATTGAACCTTAAATCTCTTATACAACCATCATAGACTTACTAGTTGAGCTAACTGGAACTCATACATTTTTCTTATCTATCTATCTATATATATATATATATATATCTAAAAGTTGAAGCGTAGTATTTATTTTTGCTACGCTCCTGTTAAGCCACCTTATCTTCCACGTAATTGCCACATCATATCATTATTTTTTTCATATTTATTTTTTACTTTTAATTTTTTTTGACATTATTAAATATATAAAGACATTGGCTTTACAAATTCATCTTAGACGGTTTTAACTTTACCTATTTATCTACTTTAATTTTAATATTGTAACTAAGTATTATCTATACATATTCCTCTTAAACGGTTTTAATTTTACATATAATTTTGCCCCTTTATCTTTCTTTATTTTGTCTCTTCTTATTCTTATCATTTTACTATAAATTTGTCACTCTCTCTCATTTTATGCATATTTTATTTGCCCACACAAAAAGGTTATCTCTCTCTCTCTCTCTCTCTTTTTTTTTTTTTTTTTTTTTCATTTTTTGTTGTTTTTTTTTTTTTATATATTTTTTTTAATAAAGTTTATACACTCATTGTCTTATTATTGACTAACTCAGATTTGGGGGAAAATTATATTATAATATGTCCATATTTTGTGTTATTTATAGGTTTTAGTTTATTTGGAAAACAATGGGATAGTTTGGACAATATGATGAAGAACAGTTAGTATAGTTGAAGAAGATGGTCTTTGTGTAGTTTCCTTTCACTGTTAATTTGTAAATATATAGTTTAACAAATTAGCACCAAATTGTTATATCATTATTATATGATGTTTTTAGATGTGTGAGTATTTGTTTTTAAGCATTTACGATTATTTTATATTGCTCATCTTCCTTATCTTATTAGTGTATTTTTTGAGATTTTTAAGGAAAAAAAAAATTCAATTTCGAGTTTAAAATTATTTATTTATTTATTCATTTTTCGCATGTTGGATTAGATGTTAGATTACATTATGACAGTATTAACACAATATTTGACTTGATTACAATCATTATGTATAATAGGGTAAAATTTTTGAATTTGATTATGCATTGAATATTTGGCTTGATCGCATCACATTTGAAATATTTTACATATTCGGGAGAATGAGTTTGACTTTGATGTGAATTTTATTTTTCCCTTTCTTTTTTATTTTAATTGTAGTTTTTTTGAATTTTATAAATGTTTTTGATATGTTTCTTGGTGTTTTTGATTGTACGGTAGAAAAAATTGAGTTTGAATTTTTTTTTTTAAACTAAAAATAATTTCCAAATTTTAGTTACTTTTTAATGATACAGAAAATGTTATAAATAATTTTTATTAAAAAATTAATATTTTTTCAACCTTTTGAAATCCTAAGAAAAATTGTATTGTTTTCATTTTTGTATGACAAAAATTATTTATTATATTTGTGATTGTCACTATAACAAGTGAAAATATGATTATGAAATAAATTAATATTTATTAAATTAGTCAAAAATGCAAAAATAAATTTAATGAGATCACCTTAAAAATATTATTAAGCACAACGAGCGGGATTGGCGACTAGTGACTATAATTCTTAAGGCCATTTGAAACATCAGGAACTCTATTCCTCACCATGGAAAAAAGGTATATATATCTCTCATTATCGATGGCATTAGTAAGAGAACATGTACTGGCTTTAGAACTTGCACAAATTCAAGACCAAGTTCCTAGACAAGAATGCAATGGTAATTCCTTCCAACGGAATTAGCGATGCCAAATGTTGATGTTGTTATCACTGATAAATTTACAGCATTGGCTATATTGGCTCAAGATGTAGAGGGTGAGGTCCTAGATACATGAACTAAGTAGCATGTACTTTGTGAACTATTGTAGGGAGGAGCAACTGCATTCCTCTGAGCCTTACAATTAGCACAAGCTGCAAATTTGCACAAGATCATTGTAGAGGGCGATGTTAATACAATTGTTTTGATTCTCTAAATTTAGGCTTGCCTAATGTTGAGTAGTCCATTTCTGCCATGCTAAGCAATGTTGTTGAGTTTAGCCATTGCTTTGACTCGAGTGCATTTATTTGGGTTAGAAGAGAGGCAAATAGCGTTGCTCATTCCTCGCTAAGTTGCTTATGCAAATAGGTGTTTTGTTTTTTGCAATAAATTTTCTCTCCCTCTTTTGGTTGGGAAGGTGTTTAGTGTCCTTTCACCATAAGAACTAATGCACTGTTGCCTTGTCGTTGACTGAACAGAAAGAAGTGTAGTGATAAGTGTGATATGTATATTGGTGCTAGTGGTTTCTATCACCTTAGGCAATATGGAAAAGTGTTAGAATTATATGGTTAAATGATTAAATTTATCATATTTCAAATCGGTAATTTATCAATCAATAATTTAACATGATATTAGAGTAGAAGGTTGAATTTACTCTACCTCTTATTTAAAATTCTACGTGTTGGGTTTCACCTATTAAAAAGGATTTTGAGTTCACACACGTGAGAGGAATTGTTAAAATTATATGGTTAAATGATTAAATGTACTATATTCAAATAGCTTACACTTTTGGAATAATCAATAATTTAATAAGAAATGCCATTATTCATTTTGGTTTTATTAAAAGAATGTAAGACATTCTCCAACACAAGGGAAGTTAAAAGCTAGAATTGAAGCAAGTGGAAGCCATCAAAATTCCACCTCAATTAGGAGCTATGCTGGAAATGGGGTTTGTCTCATTCTATCCTTGAAAACCTAATTTGATGTGTTATTGAAGAGGTAGAGTTAGTTTCTTAATTTGTTTTAAATTCTCTTTCATGTCATGTGTGATTCATGTCATTTGTATTTTGCCTAAATATTAGTGACCTCTTTTACCGTGTTTCTAAATGTACTTGTTACATTTAGGGGGTGTTTGGTACACCTACTCAAACACACATTTTCAGTTTTAAAACAATATTACACGTATTTCTATACACTTTTTCACTCATACATATTTTCAAATAACAAAACACATGTTTTCAAACACATGTACCAAATACCCCTTATTTTTTGGCGAATTGAATATGTTGCTTATCAGGGAAATAATTGAAGCAAACTACACGTGTTTAACACAAGCCCAAACCTTTATGTTATGATGTATTCATGTTGTTGTGCAGAAGGTCTCTTGAAGAGTTTCCACACAAGATTGATTGTGACCACTAAATGTGCATGTAAAAGATCTCACAGAAACATAATAAGAACCCAAAAAAAAAAGAAAGAAAAAAATCCTTGACGAAAGGAAGAGAAAACAATCACATACAAGAGATGAACACCAAAATTTAAGTGGTTTCGCGTTAGTGTGTTTACCGGTTGCAGAAATGAAATAATAGTAATTACAAAGCATTTACACATTCAAAAGCACTCACAAATAACAAAGTTCCTCTATATCTAACCATGTCAAACCATATAGGGTTCTAAACTAATACAATAGCACTTCACATTTGTTTCCTCTCCCCCTCTCCAAATCTTACACATGACTACACAAACATAATCACATAATTCTGAATTAAATAGAAGTTTCTACATCTAAAAAGAGAAGGAAACTTTCAAGACAACTAATCAATCCAAGAAACAAAAATCATAAATTGAGCCAAATTACACGATACATGAACAAACAAACATATTTGAACCCAACTACTTATCAGCCTTGCTTGGATATAGAAGAGCTTTTCTAGATCCAGCTGACATAGATGAATGAGTAGAACAATTGCTACACGAACATTGCGTCCCATCTTTCATTGATCCCGTGAGACTAGAAGAAGTGTAGGAGAATCGACACATGTGCATTGGAGGTGCAAAATACACTGGTATTGGCAACTTTGATGGAAGGTAGGGGTGGCAAATGGGCGGGTTTGGGTAGGTTTGGGGTGAGCATAATTGGGTTAGGTATATAAAACCTATTTACCCATTTAAAACCCAGTTAACTAATTGCTTTTAACCCAAATCCAACCCAACCCAATTATTATGGGTAAACCCCAACTCACCCAATTACCCAATTATCAAAATTACCAAAATGCCACTAAAATGAAAATGACCAAAGTACTCTAAAATCCTCAAAAATGACCAAAATACCCCCAAAACCTGAAAATTACCAAAATACCCCCAAAATCCAAAAAAATAACCAAAATACCCCCGAAACAAAAAAAAATGACTAAAATACCCCCAAAACCTAAAAATTACTAAAATACCTCCAAAATCCAAAAAAATAACCAAAATACCCCTGAAACCAAAAAAATGACCAAAATACCTCTAAAACCCCAAAAATGACCAAAATACCCCCCTGAAACCCCAAAAATGACCAAAATACCCTCCTGAAACCCAAAAATGACCAAAATACTCCCGAAACCCAAAAAATGACCAAAATACCCTCGAAACCCAAAAAATTACCAAAATACCCCCGAATCCAAAAAATGATCAAAATACTTCCAAAACCAAAAAATGACCAAAATACCCCCAAAACCCAAAAATGACCAAAATACCCCTAGAGCCCAAAAAATTACCAAAATACTCCTCAAACCTAAAAATGACCAAAATACCCCCAAAACCCATAAAATAACCAAAATATCCCCAAAACCAAAAAAATGACCAAAATACCCTAAAAACCCAAAAAATGACCAAAATACCCCTTAGAACCTAAAAAATCACCAAAATACCCCTAATACCTAAAAATTACCAAAACACCCTAGAACCCAAAAAATGACCAAAATACCCCTGAAACCTAAAAATGACCAAAATCCCCCTAAAACCCATAAAATGACCAAAATACTCTTGAAACCCAAAAAATGACCAAAATACCCCAAAAACATAAAAATGACCACAAAACCCCCAAACCCAAAAAATGTCCAAAATACCTCCAAAACCTAAAAAAATTACTAAAATACCTCTGAAACCTAAAAAATGGCCAAAATAATCTTGAAGCCTAAAAATTGACCAAAATAACCCCGAAATCTAAAAATGATCAAAATACCCCCGAAACCTTAAAAATGGCCAAAATAACCACGAAGACTAAAAATTGACCAAAATGACCAAAATAGCCCATAAACCTAAAAATGGCCAAAATACTCCCTAAACCTAAAAAATGATTGATATACCTTCGAAACCTAAAAATTAACGGAAATACCCCTTGAAACCGAAAAAATGACCAAAATACCCCTGAAACCTAAATACGACCAAAATAACCACTAAACCTTAAAATAACCAAAATATCCTCGAAACCTAAAAAATGACCAAAATACCCCGAAACCTATAAAATGACAAAAAATCCCCTTAAACCTGTAAGTCGATAAAAATACACCCTATTCCTAAAAAATTGCCAAAATCCCCCGTAAAACTAAAAAATGACCAAAATACTCCCTAAACATAAAAAATGACCAAAATACCCCATAAACCTAAAAAATGACTAAGATACTCCAAACCCCTATTTTGGTAATTTTAGAGGCTTCGGGTGTATTTTGTTCATCTTACAAGATTAGTTGTATGTTGGTCATTTTAGATATTTTGAGGGGCATTTTGGTCGTTTTATAGGTTTAGAGGTATTTTGGTCGTTTTAGAGGTTTCAAGGTATTTTTGGTCATTTTAGAGGTTTCACGATGTTTGTGGCCATTTTAGAGATTTTGGGTTTATTTGGGTCATTTTCTAGGTTTCAGGGGTATTTTGGTCACTTTTTAGGTTTAGGGGGTATTTGGTCATTTTATAGTTTTAGGGGGGGGTATTTTGGCCATTTTTAGGTTTCGAGGTTATTTTTGTCAATTTTTAGACTTCAGGGTTATTTTGGTCATTTTTAGGTTCCAGGGCTATTTTGGTCATTTTTAGGTTCCGGGGCTATTTTGGTCATTTTTAGGTTTCTAGGTTATTTTGATCAATTTTTAGGCTTCGGGGTTATTTTGGCCATTTTTTAGGTTTCGATGGTATTTTAATCATTTTTTAGGTTTCAAGGGTATTTTGGTCATTTTTTAGGTTTCAAGGTTATTTTGGTTATTTTTTAGGCTCCGGGGTTATTTTGGCCATTTTTTAGGTTTCGGAGGTATTTTGGTAATTTTTAGGTTTCGTGGGTATTTTGGTCATTTTTTGGATTTCAGGGGTATTTTGATCATTTTTAGGTTTTGGGGTAATTTGGTCATTTTTTGGGTTTTAGAGGTATTTTCGTCATTTTTTGGGTTTCAGGGGTATTTTCCTCATTTTTAGGTTTCGAGGGTATTTTGGTCATTTTTAGGTTTCGGGATTATTTTTGTCAATTTTTAGACTTCAAGGTTATTTTGGTCATTTTTAGGTTCCAGGGTTATTTTGGTCATTTTTAGGTTTCTAGGTTATTTTGATCAATTTTTAAGTTTCGGGGTTATTTTGGCCATTTTTTAGGTTTCGAGGTTATCTTAGTCATTTTTTAGGTTTTGAGCTATTTTAGTCATTTTTTGGGTTTCGGGGGGTAATTTGGTCATTTTTTGGATTTCAGCGGTATTTTAGTCATTTTTTGGTTTCGGAGGTATTTTGGTCATTTTTTGGGTTTTAGGGGTATTTTGGTTATTTTTAAATTTTTGGGGTATTTTGGTCATTTTTAGGTTTTGAGGGTATTTTGGTCATTTTTTGGGTTTCGGGGGTATTTGGGTCATTTTTGGAGTTTGGGGGTATTTTGGTAATTTTTTGGGTTTCGGGGGTATTTTGGTCTTTTTTTGGGTTTCAGGGGTATTTTGGTCATTTTTTGGATTTTGGGGGTATTTTGGTCATTTTGTAGGTTTTATAATTATTTTGGTCATTTTTAGGTTTAGATGTAATTTTGGTCATTTTTTAGGTTGAGGGGGTATTTTGGTAATTTTAGTGGTTTTGAGGTTGGGTGATTTGTAGAAATGATACTTGGATCATAATTGGGTCTAATTGGGTACCCAATTAAAACCCAATAAACATTAGTATTAATTGGATTTAATTGGGTTAATACCCATTTAACCCAACTAATAATTTGGTGAATTTGGGTCTCTTTTAAGTGGATGGATTTTGGTAGGCAAATGGGTTTGGGTTGATTTTGCCGCTCCTAATGGAAGGTTAAAGTTAAGAACATTTATCACTTGCCTTATAGAGGGTCGGATGGTAGGATCAGGATGGCAACACCATAACCCAACTACTATCAAGCGCTCTATTTGCTGCTCATCAAATTCCAAATTTAGTCCCTTATCAACCGCTTCGAGGAATTGACCTTTTCCATAGAGGTCCCATACCCATTCTACTAGTCTTACTTTGCTTGGTTCTACCTTTAGTTCCACGGGCTTTCTTCCACAAACAATTTCGAGGGAAACTACTCCAAAACTATAAACATCAGATTCTTTACTTGCCTTTCCAATGGTAATACACTCCGGGGCAAGGTAGCCCAAGGTGCCTGCCAAAACAGTTGTTTGTGAACCCAACTCATGGTTTATAAGCTTTGCAAGACCGAAATCACTAAGCTTGTCATTGAAATTTGAATCTAACATAACATTGCTTGACTTAATATCCCTATGCACCACACATTGTTCACACTCTTCATGAAGGTACAACAATGCAGAAGCCAATCCATTGGCTATTTTATACCTCACAGGCCATGTTAGCATAATCTTTGCTCCAAAGAGATGAAAATCAAGGCTTCCATTTGGCGTGTACTCATAGACAAGAAGGAATTCTCCCCGTTCATGGCACCAACCAATAAGTTGAACCAAGTTCCTATGTCTCAAACGACTAATAATTTTCACTTCTGATGTATACTCTTTTATCCCCTGCTTCGATCCTTTTGAGACCCTCTTAACAGCCACCTCTATATTAGATTCAGTTAACAAACCCTTGTAAACGCCTCGAAATCCTCCCTCTCCAAGCTTCCCTCCTTCAGCAAAGTTGTTTGTTGGGCAAATGAGTTCATGGTACGTGAACCTCCTTGGCCCAGTTCCTTTTTCAAACTCATAATCCATATATAAATCATCGGCCTAATCTTCTGTTTTTCCACTAACCCTTTTTCTCCAATAGATGAACCAAAATAGGCCTAGTCCACAACTTAAAACACCAAAACCCACAGTTATACCAATCCACAACCCCAGTTTGAATTTCTTGTTTCTATCTTTAGCCTCCAAGCTTGAATAGAATGACCATGATTGTATTGAATGTAACTCAACCCAATTACCTGTAGTGGCGGAGAAACCAATTCTAACCCATTCTGGCAAAACACTCCTCAAATCAATAATATACGAAGGCTAGAATTCCCACCGAAGACTGGATTATTAGCATAAGTTAGGAAGACACTCAGATTTTTGGTGGTTGAGTTATAACTTATCCGTGCAATTGCTTGTGACCCGTTTTTGATGCTACTATTCCATGAGACATTTGTCGCAGATACAATGGAATTGACATTGATTCCTACATGATCATCACTTGGATCCCAATAGTTTTGGAAACTATCAAACTCAACAGCAACAATTTGATTCTGCGAGGTTTTGTTAGCAGATTCAGCGCTAAACAATGCAAGATACCCACCACTCGAATTGTTGGGGATGTTAGACTCCAATTAAAACGAGAGCCCATCACCATGCCATGAGATATTAACGGCTTTTATGATAAAGGAGAAATGGGTGGTGAAGTCTGTAAGCCTTCCTGTGCTGGCATCCCAAAGTTGCACCGGTTCAGCATTTAAGGCACCACCAGCACTGTAACTGATGGAGCCGTCGAGTTGATTCTTTGTGAGTTCAAGAACTCCTTGAGACGTGAATGCATCCCCTTGGAATGTCATTGCGTCATTCATATTTTGCTGGAAACTAGTGAAGTTGAAGGAAATTGATTTGGCATGGGGAAGTAGCACTAGAAAGAAGATGAAGAGTTGACTGAGACTGAGACGAGAATGGATTTTTTAAAGTTGAAGAAGGCAAAAACTTATGTGGGAGAGAGCCATGGTTGAAATGCATAGAGAGGGAGAAAGAATTAAGGTTAATTAGATATGGAAAGGCTTGAAAGGCTAGGAATGATTCAGCTATATCATATGGCTGTCCTATTTCAAAGCTTCTATTTTCGTTTTTAAATTATTTGTATTTTAATTTTATTTTATTTTTTGTTTAACTTGGTCATTCAAAGGACCTCATGTTGGATTTTCCTAGTCGGTATTGCCGGCTTTATACCAAATCATGAAGTCTTGTGCCGAATAGCAACCAATTAGGTAGACAAAATCCTTGGTCAGAATGTTGATAGAGACAATGGTTTTATGCAACTCGAAGGTATCTTTATTCTTTATTGCCTCTTTTATATATATTGCTTCAACTACTCCAACTCATGAATATTCTAATAATTTGGCTTCTTATGTTTGGACATGCTACAAAAGGTCCAGATATAGTGTAATTGAAAATTCAAGTTCATAAGACGACAGAAAGACAAAGGAATAAAGCCGGTTGCCGGCCTATGGTGTTCTGAAATTTTGAAGCTACTAAGCCGCTAGTAATTATTCACTAAGAATGTCATTAATATTCTCGCCCTACACTAAAGAAAAATGAAGGAAAAGTTAAATATGTAATGCCTTCATATGCTGTGATAGGTTTTAGAGTTAATTTGGCAAATTCAAAAGAGCCATTGTGATATCATTTTCGGAATATATAGAGGCATCAACATCTTTTGTATACAGAGGCTATATTTTCGGTCTCTGTTTTTTCTCCTTCACAAAGCCCCCACCAAACCAACCCCCCCCCCCCCCCCCCCCCCCCCCCCCCCCGAGAGGATACTTTTGATTAGATTAATCAACAAAGTTTGAGAAAGGAATTCAGGTTGAAGATGTCTGTTAATTATAATATATGATGTAATCCTTCTTTTTCTCTTCTTTTTTTTTTTTAAATTTAATTTTAAAGCAAATTTTATAAAAAAGAAAGCAACGCAAAATCCTTCCTCTAGGCATCCATAATGTTAGAGGGATGGACAACCTATTACAAGTTACAACATAAAAAGCAGAGTTAGAATTATGGCAAGGGCCGAGGCTCAAACTTGAAAGGCGTGGGCTTAAATTGATATGATTTTTTAAAGAGTTTGGTTAATGGGTGTTCTTAGGCATTTATTAATGAGCTATTTTTTAAATGTTTTGTGTTTTAATACCATTTTGTGAAAAATGTAAAAAGTTGTAAAAAAAATCAACTATTTTTTCTTGATTTCAAAATTTGTTATTTTTTATAAATATTTTATTAACTAATGCCCATACAGCATTTGTTAACTTTACATTTTTAAAATAAATCCAAATTAAAACTGAAAAATTATATAGTTTAATTTGTAATAGTCTTAAATTTTAAGTTTTAGTTTGAAATTTTTCGAATTATTTACCAAAGAAAAAGAAGAAAGGGACGTTATTGGGTTAGGTGGAATGGGTAGGCTCTCTATACATTGGGCACAACTAAGACCGGCCCAAATATTAAGAACAAGATTGGCCTTTTATGCTCGGAAGCGTTCTGCAACTAAATACTCTTGTCAACTGTCCAATGTATATGAATGACGAAAGGGAGTCTAGGACAGTAGGGAAGATGCCCATGTCTCCTGCCAGACTCCGGCGGCATTTGCCAGGTTGGAGGTGGTGGCTCTTCGCAAGGTTACTTTTTTATTATTTTATTTAATGGCTTTAGTTTTCTGAAATTGGATATTGTAGAGATGGTATTATGTGTGGTGGGCTCTATTAATTAGTTTGTGAACTGCTGATGGGGCATGTTAGTATTGGAGAGTGTAAACAGCAAAACAAGGTGGTCCGATAAAATTTAAACTTAATAATTAATATGACTTGTTAAGCAGATCCGAATTCACCAAACACTAAAAAAATGTACCAAAATTCAAAACAACTAAAAATATTATTACAAAATTCCATGAAGATAACTATGAGAGCCTTCTTGGTCAGTTAGACAGGATAGTGTTTAAAAGACTTAATACAATCTTAATATTTTGTGCTAATTTAGAGCATATAACTTTTAGACCAAAATGCAAAACCCACCCTTTAAGTTTCACCATTTTTCATTTAAATCCTCTAAATTCGCATTCATTCATTTCAGTCTTCTAAGTTTTAAAACTTCTTAATTTAGTCCTCTAAATTTCAAAACTTCTTAATTCAGTCCTCCTTTAACCTGCCATCCATTACTACTATTATGCCCCGATTTGCAAACCAAAGAGAAACCGAACTGAACCCTTCCCCCCCCCCCCCCCCCCCTCCACACATACACTCACACACACATATATATAAAATCATGCTTCAGTTTTAAAATAGAAGAAATTTCAAGAGAGAGAGAGAGAGAGAGAAAGGGAGATACTAGTGTGAAAGTGAGAAGAGGCGTGAGAGTGAGAGAGGCAAGAAAGAAGGAAAAATAGGGTTTAGGTTAAGTGAGTTAAAAAATGGCGTTGTTTCATTTATTTTTTATTTTTAAATCTGATTCAAAACGACGTCATTTTGGACCCAATATAAAATTTTTAATATCAGGTTCAAATTGACATCGTTTTAGTATCTAGAAATTTCTAAAAGTATGTTTTGATGCTCAATAGTAGGTATGTGAATTTGTATAATGCTCAATCCCTAGGCTACCTCTCCTTGGCTCCTTGCTATGCTTCTACAAATATTGGGGATTTGTGTGAAAATTTTGAGTGGATATTAGAGAAATATTATGAACATGTTTGTTTGTTTGTTTTGTTTTGTTTTGTTTTGAATATTTAGGTTGTTTGATAATTCTGTGTGGGTTGTTTAATAGTTCTAATGTCATTTGTTTTTTTTTTTTTTTTTCTTAAATTTATATGTTTGTTTTATTGTTGCACTGGACTAACCGCACCGCATTACTAGGCTGAACTGAACCTGGATTAGACTGGTTCCTACCCTTTTACATATGAGGTGCAGTCAAGCCTAAGGGAAATCGCACCCTATAGGTGTGGTGCAAAAAATCCCCCCATAACTGGCTGCACCACACCGTGTATAGCCCTAATCACGAAAGGTTTTTCCACCAAGTTCTCCGATGTTCCTCTTCGATAACAAATCGCAGTGTTATTTTGTATTTGCTCCTCTCTTCTTTTACAGCTTGTGCTTTTTACTTTATTGTCAATTATGTTTATCCATGCCCTAGTTAGTAGTCCCAATTGATTGTGTTTTTATTACTCTTGTTCCACATTATTTAGAGTAGACTAAAATCAATTTAGCTGTAATTTTAAAATTAGAGGTCTAAACTCACTCTAGTATTTACACTAATGAGATTTTAGAATCCATTATAAAAACTGTCGATGCCTGGCCTCGAAAAATGGTAGCGAAAAAACCGCTGCCGTCGTCGTGGGCCTTTGTTCGACCACCCGTCGTGCGATGCTTGCGCACGCACAAGGGGCCCATTGAAGGCCCCTCTCTCAGATGATGATGATGGGTGTGCACGTGTGTAACAGTGTGTGTGGCATGGTTTGCGTGGGGCTTCGGGTGGTCTCTCTCTCAGTGGAGGAAGGTAGGTCTACCTTTGGTGTTATGACAGGAATCTAGGCCAAATTTTAAGAGATTACTAAAGGTAAGTGGAGTCGCCACCAATCATTAGGTTTTTCTAAAGTGTGATTGATCACCTATTTCTAGTTGATTTTATTACCAATCCGAGGCTAAGGAAAATGACATTTTTCTTAATCTAATGTGAATGGCAAAAAATCTTGATTCTTAGGTTCGAAAGTTTGGTTATATGTGGGGAAGGTGTTAGGCATCCCACAATGCCTATCCAAGGACAGTCTTTTGTTTTGATAAAACCTTAATTTTCGAAGATTGGCAGTAAAAACATGATTTTGGCATTGGCTTTCGGGGCTTTACATGCATGGGGGCTTTGAGGTTTGGCTTTTAAATGGGCATGGTCCTAATCTGTGCTTTCCTAAGGCTTTGGAGCAAAGTGCCAGATTTCCATGGTGGAAATCCAACGACATGTCACCTTACTTTCGCAGTGAAAATTAGCCATCACTTGGCATTGGGTGACATGGATTGTGACAATCACACTGAAAGGGGCGAGTAGGTATATATATATATATACATCATGCACAATGCAAGCACACAGAGTAGGAAAGTAAGGGCCTACATCCTTAGAGTATGGCCCAAAATATAAGTGGAGGAAAATAAACAGGGGTTGCCACACTCTAAAGATGATGACGAATGGTACACGACATGATATACCTAATACAACCCGTCTAAGAGAGAAAGGGAGGAGGAAGGCAGGGGTTTTAAAAGAGTACATAACCAAATGGGAAAGGTTAGACCCCCTAAACCTACTGGACACAGCCGCTTGGCTTATATTGACATGCTCACATCTGTGCCCTTTTTGCACCGTGCCCTAGCTCCATGTGTGTACATGCAAAGGCAAAGACAAGAAACCAGTAGACAAGCAATAGAAGGAAAAGATACAAAGAGCATATGAAAAGGCATAAAGCGGATAAGCATGATAGGCATGGCAAGTAAATAACAAGAAAGCAAGCAAACAAACCAGAAAACAACAAGCAAGAAAACAAACAAAAGGTGGTGTCCGTGAGGGCCAAATGTAGGTTTGGATCTAATGTCCATAATTTCATTGTGTTGAAGCATGGACAACACACTACCAAGAAAGACTCATGCATGAACATGTAAGCAAGTGTGTAAAGATGCATAAAAAGCCAACGGGTGGCATAAATAAGCATGGCAAGCATATCATCGCATGGAGTGGAAAGGAGGAAAGGTATGCATAAAGCAACCAACATCATGGCGATGCATCCCAAGTGGTTACACCCAAACAAGGCCTCGTGGGCAGCAGATGTAACCACACAACCACAAACCCGCTAAGTGCATCGAACGTGGCAAAGCCTAGAACAAGAGAAGCTAACACAAGCATAAAGCATAGAAGCAAGCAAGCATAGAAATTCAAATAGGGTGATCCAAACCCGTTGATATGGGCCAAGGTGTATGGACAATGACAAATACCATAGGGTCTAGATTGGGTCCGAACCAATAGGCCAAAACACAAGAAAGAAAGACAAAGCGACAAAAGGTCTACAATAGCACATGGCATGATGAACATGGCTTAGGTCTAGGCATACAATCATGGCATGGAGCGTACAAAAACATGGAAGATAGAATAAAGCATGTAGAAAACATAGATCTAAGCACACAAGCATGTGAAAACGTAGATCTAGACAAGTAGGCATAGAAACACACACATCAACATGTACAAGCCTAGCACATAAACATGAAGGAACATGAATCCAAGCATATAAGCATGTGAAGACAAGGATCTAACCATATAATATGGAAATAAACACATAGACACAGAGATCCAAGCAAGGCATAGCCAACAACATCATACAAGCATGTGACCATGTAACCCTAACATCAACCTAGAACAAAAAGAGGAACAAAGCATAAGGAAACATGGCATATGGTATAAAGCATGTAGATCTAAGCATATAAGCATGTAAGGATATAGATCTAAGCATGAAACATGACAAAAAGCATAAAAAGCAAGGAGATTTAGGCTAGAAACACAAATAAAACAAGCAACATGCTAAAAACGCAATAAATCATGTTATTAAGGCAAAAAGAGAGAAATAAATGCTAGAAAAAGATTTAAAAGGTTAGGGGTGTGGATAGTAGCTAAAAAGCTACATCCACACCCCTAAACCCCAAATCCAAAGTGTAGAACCAAGGAGAAAAAGATTGGGTATAAGAACAATACCTTGTATTTTTGGTGAAGAAGGAAGAATCAAGAGACTTTAATGTGTTTTTCGTGTGTGTGTGTGTGTGTGTGTTTTTTTTTTTTTTTTTTTTTGTCTGAACGATGCCTAGGGCCTTTTATAGCCCCGACACAGATTACGAGGTGACGGCCCTTCAAGGGCCTCCACCTTCAAACTTCCTCGGATGGGTTTGATCTTGACATATCTGGAAAGGTCTTAACTTCCAGTTTCTGAGAATGTACGGATCTTCAGAATCCAACGGTCAAATTGAAAGTTATGTCTCTCGGAAGTTAACGGTGCATCGATTGGTGCGTTATCCCAATTTTCGTGATATCTCGGCTGTTCTAACTCCGATTTCGACCCATGAATTGTTGTTGAAATGAGAATTTGATAATCTTCGTAATGGTGTAGGTTTCAACCCGTTCTGACAGCTGAATCAAAATTAGGGTTTTTGGGCCCACTAACCTCGGGTCAAACTTGGTCAAAGTGGCCAAAAAATCTGCTAGAGGCTTGGGTTTGTTGAAAAACCATGAAAAGTGTTGTTTTGTGAGGATTTTGACCTCGTTTGACCTTTGGTCAAACCTTAGATTGAGTAGGGGCATTTTGGTCATTTTATCTGAAAAATACGTTTCAGGTGCTTCGATGTTCAAACAGGTTGTGCCACGTCATTCTGGATGTCCTCTTGGCCTCATGGAGAGAAAATAATATTTTTGAAATTTTCAAGGTCCAGCACGCAAATCAAGGGAGGACAAAATACAATATCAACAAAAACATCTTATTTATTTTGTTGTGAAGCATTTTTTTTTACACTATATCTGATTATTATTATTATTATTATTATTATTTTGTTTATTGCAAATAATCATTATACAAAGGAAATAACATCAACCACCAAAGTCAAAATTTGGTAATTTTGTCATTTTTAGGTGTTGATGCTATTTTCAATAAATTTGTTATTATAATACTTTTAATTGTTACTAAGAATGTTTATGAATCAAGTATATGAATGTTGCATTCTTGGATTATAATTGGAAAGTGTTAGGTTCTAAAGATTTAAAATTAAATATTTAGAATCATTATTGTATTGTGATGGCAAACCGAGATCAAAACATGTATAGTCTAAGTGTTTAGGCAATGCTTAAATAAGGGTGTTTCAAGTTTTGAAGTCCAGTTGATTGCAAAAAAGAAAAGTGAAGTTCTGCCTTTCTAGACCGATCGAGAATTAGGCTCGACCGATCGAAAATCACAGGTCCAGTGTTTTTTTTTTTTTTTTTTTTTTTTTTTTTTTTTTTTTTTTTTTTTTTTTTTTTTTTTTTTTTTTTTTCTTTTTTGTGGAGATTTTTAAACAAGCCCAAGCCTGTGAAAACGTTTAGGGTTTCATTTAAACTTCTCTACATATAAAAGAAAAACCCTAGCCACATTTTGGAAGAGCCGAAGAAGACTTGTGTGTTACTCTTTGTGAGATTTGAGAGGTTTTGTACCTTCTAACTACACAAGAATCTACTAGAGCTAAAACTACAACCAAGGATTGGTAGAACTAGTTACTGCATCAAGATCAACAAGTAAAAGTGATCTGAAACCTTTGAGTGGGATCTCAAAGTCACAAGCAAGGCGGCTTGTATTGTTGTAAATTTTAGAAGAGAAGGACTCCGTGGATTTGGAGCTTGCACGTGGTCATGTCAATAAGTTACTACTGGAGGTAGCATTAGATTTAGGGTTAAATTTTTTGTAAAAATTTCGATTCTCTTATAGTGGATTTGGTTTACCTTGAGGATAGCTAAGTTAAATCCTCTCTAGGTTTTTACCTTGAAACGGTTCGTTTCATTGGTTCTCCTGGGTCATCATATCGTGGTGTTATTTACCTTTCTGCATCTTTGCATGATATGATATATTTGTATTTAACCTAGATCTAAATAATAAATTTAAGTAATCACTTGGTTAATAAATTAGGTTAAAAATTTTGGTTTAAGGGGCCTAAAAACTTTCAATTGGTATCAAAGCAGGTTAGCTCGTGTTTATAGGTATTTTTACCTAGAGTTGATCCTTGACCTTGGCTATCATGGAACATGGTCACTCTCTTGTGATCCTCTCACACTTTGATGGAAATAACTATGCTTACTGGAAGGTTAGGATGAAAGCCTTCTTGAAATCTATTGATGGGAGAGTGAGGCTGTCTATTGAGAACGGTTGGGAAGTCTCTGGAAGGTTAGAATGAAAGCCTTCTTAAAATCTATTGATGAGAGAGTGAGGTTGTCTATTGAGAACGGTTGGGAAAGACCATCCACAACTATTGGTGAATGGACTACTGCCCATTTGGAAGCAGCAAGCTTTAACAGTAAGGCTATGAATGCGATATTCAATACTGTTTCTATGGAAGAATTTAAGAGAATCTCAAATGTGGAGATTGCTTACACTGCATGAAACATCTTACAAACTGTGCATGAAGGCACTAACGCAGTAAAAATTAATAAACTGCAACATCTGACATCTAGATTTAAAAGTATTAGAATGTCTGAAGATGAGTCTTTTGATGAATTTTAAGCTAAGTTGAATGATATTGTTAATTTTGCTTTTAATTTGGGTGAAGTTTATGATCAACCTAAAATTGTTAGGAAAATTCTTAGATCTTTGACTGAGCATTTTAGACCAAAAGTGACTGCCATAACTGAAAGTAAAGATGTTGACTCTATCCTTGTAGATGAACTTGTAGGATCTCTTCAATCTTATGAATCTGATTTACCAAAGACTAATAAATCCAAATCTATGGCTTTAAAATCTGTTGATGATGTTGAAGATTGTAGATTTGATGATGAACTCTCATCTACCAAAATTGTTTATATTGCCAAGAGCTTTAGAATTTTTTTGAGAAATACTAATAGGAGGGCAAGGAACAGAAACAATGTTGATACTAGGAATGTGAAGAAGAATGACACTACTAAGAACAATAATGCTGAAAAATCAAAAGAAAGAATAGGTCAATCTTCAAATAAATCTTTTAGACAATATTGTTTTGGTTGTCAAGGTTATGGTCATATGAAATCTGAGTGTCCATCTTTCTTGAGGTCAAAAGGTAAGGCTATAGCTGTTACTTTGAGTGATGATGAAGTTTCTGATCATGAGTCTGAAAGTGATCAAGAATGAAACTTCATGGCTTTCACTACTACTGCTGTAGTAAGTGAAATTGAGACTGTTGATGAGAACCATTCTGATGGGGAACTCTCTGAGAATGCAGATTTGTAGTAAGCTTATAATAAACTTTGCAAGATAGCAGCTAAAGATGCTATGAGTGTTGAATTGGGTTTGAAAAAGATAAACAATCTTGAACAGGAAAAGGAGAATTTGCTACTAAAGTTGTTTAATGCTAATAAACTCTTGAACTCTGTTAAGATTGAGAACATGTCCTTGCTTGAAAAACTTAAAGAATTTAGAATTAGAATTATCAGTTGCTAGAGAACAAATAGATAGATCTTCTACCTCTAAACTAGGTGAGATGTTATATGTTCAAAAGTCTGTTTCTGATAAGACAGGTCTAGGGTTTGTTGAGAATGGATCTACTACTGTAGTGAATCCTCCTAAGTTTGTACCTACTGCACCATCTTCTGTTGTTCGTCAAACTCTTTTTGATGTTAAGGTTCATAAGGAAGTATCTCCAGCTTTTAGAAGAACTAGAGTAGATCTGAGTGAGTCTGAATCTAAAAAGTCTAATCAATCTAGAAGCAAGAAAAACCACAAACCTCGGTGGTTTTGTCACGTTTGTGGTAGAGATGGGCATACTAGACCAAATTGTCTTAAGTTGCAAGCTTTTAAGCAATCTCCCAAACAAAAAGTGCATGTGCCAAAAGTACAAGATCTTGTTGCACTTATTCATAAGTTGGTGAAGGTTCTTAATCTTTATACTAATATTGAAGCTGAAATTAAAACAAATCCCAACTCTAAGTTTGCATCTAAAAGGGTCTGGATGCAAAAAAACTCAGCCTCAGTGAGTCCTTATGACATGGTCCTTGTGTAAATTCCTTCTATCTCTTGTGACCAAAACTATTTTTCTTTAGGACTGCATTTTGCATAACATTCATATATTGTTTTGTTTTATGTTTTTTTTTTTTAAATCAAAAAATAAAAAAATTTGTATTATGCATCTTCAAGTTGTGTAATTAAGGTTGGCCTATGAAATTTACATTTCATGACTGTGTACCTTATTTAGCTTTGATGAGCTTTATTTTTCTGCACTTTGCTAGTTTGTGCTATGTAGTGCTTATATTGTGTGAGTTGTTTATGGTTTTTAATCACATGCTCTTGATTTTGAAATCACATTCTTTTGATTGTAAGGACTAAAAAATCCTAGAATAAAGGCATAAATAACCATCTCACCACTATTACTCGCAATCATGAACACCTGTGTGCAAATCATAAAAGTCGTGCTCGGTAAGGTGTAACACTTGCACAGCAAAATTCTTAAGGTGTTATTGTAGATTAGTTAAAAGAAGCAAAAATAAAATATGCTACAAAAGAAAAGAATAAAATAAATACATGGTTGCAAGTGTGTTTTCTAGAAGATGTGAGAGTTATATGATGTAACTCTTTAGATGATAATCACTTTCAAACTTATGTGATGAATAATGTAGAAAGTGTGTTTATTCTCTGTTTACATATCTCCTTGTGAGTATTTCATGCACTTGTTAGTTGCACACACCACAAGCAAAACATTCTTAAATATGGTACATGTGATTGTGTGTTATGTTTTGTGGCCTACCGAAATTAAATTTCTTGAAATGTTTAATGCATTTTTGGGATGTGAGAAAAGAAAAAAGTGAGGAAAATTGATAAAGTTGAATTTCTCTTTGAAAAAATTGGTTTTGAAGATCATTTGAAGTCATGAACATTCATGTCATATCATAAAAATAGTTTTTTCAAATGATTCTGCAAAACTTTTTCCAAGATTTTTCAAAATTTTTGTTTCTTTGAAATTCGACCGATCGAATCTGTTTTTTGACCGATCAAAATGTGAAGGAGAAAAATGGCTTTTTCTTTTAAAAATATCGAATCCCTCGATTCCTGCCCGATTCCTTTCGATCAATCGAGCCTGTTTTCATGTGTATTTCTATTCCTGCTCGATTCCTCTCAACCGATTGGATTTCGGTTTTTTAAATACAAAAGGGAATCAAATTTGATTTTTTAAAAAAGAGTTTTTGTCTATCTCTTCGATTCCTCTCTCGATCCCTCATCTCAAAATTTTTTTTTTTTTGGGGTCGTTTTTGTGGTCAAAGTTTCAAAGTTTTTCTTCATCTACTTAAGGTAAGAATCTTTTAACCTTTCTTTTTCATCTTGTTACATGATTACATGCATTTTTCATGAATTTTTTTTAGGGTATTTGCACATATCAAATTTTGGGGTTTTTTGATGAATATAGGGGTTTTGATCAATTTTGAACCATGGGTTTTTGTTCATCATCATTTAAACATGTTTCACATGCTTTGATTTCAAAATCTTTGAGTTTATGTGAAAATTTCGAAATTAGGGTTCTTAGTTTTTGAGAAATTAGGGATTTTGTGAAATTGAACAAAATTGAGTGAAATTGACTTCTGATATTGATGAATTGAGTGATTATAACTTGTATTTTACTTGTAGTGTTCAATTTGTCAATATGAGGATTTTTGAGGATTGGTTATTTTTCAAAATTGGGGATTATCTAAAATTCTTAAAATTTCCTTTGTCAATTTTTCAATTTGTGATGATTTTGGACTGTTTAAAAGCATTAGATTATGCATCATATGAGGATAATTGTCATGCATCATATAGTTTTTTCAAATTACATGTTATCTTGTGTCTAATCCTTCTTATGCAATTTGCCCTTGGTTTTTGTTGTTTTTCTTTTTCTGATTCTTAGTCATGGCTTCTAAGGTTGGTCGAAAATTCAAAACTAGAGCTAATAGAAACCCTGGGTCTTCTTCTTATTGTTCAGTCCTAGGAGATAGAGACAGGTTTCTGTCAGCTAAGTGTGAGGAAACATATGACAAAAACCTATGAGACCTGGACTAAGTATAGGTCTATTTCGGGTGAAAGGGAAATAGTGTTGAGTGAACTAGATCCTTCTATACGTAGAAACTTCATGTCTAGGAATTGTGTTTCCTTGTGTGAGGTGTCTGATCCTCCTGCTGCTGCCTTGATTAGAGAGTTTTACTCTAATCTATCTATCTATTCTGAGGTTTCTGGTGGTCATTATTTGACTTTTGGGATACCTGGTCAAGAGTTTACTATCACTAAACAAATTGTTTCTGAGGCTTTAGGTGTGCCTTTAGTATGAAAACCCACATACCCATACACTGAGTTTCCTGTTGTGGATGATATGATGTCTCTTCTGTGAGGTCATCCTGTTTCTTGGGGTTCTGAACCAAGAATCAATTCTTACGAGTTCACTGAGCTTAACTCTTTATACTTAAGGATCACATGTTATAACATCTATCCCATTTCCCATGTTCACTCCGTGCTATGGTGCAGTCCATCATGACTACTCAAGCTACTCATAGACAGCTTCTTGATGAGTTGTTGATGAAAATTGCCACATTGAGAGTTGATTTTACGGACTACAGGAGTTCTTTTCCACCACCTCCTCCTTTTGGGGACTGATTTTGCCTTTGGCAATACGTAACAAAAAGGAGGAGTAGATTTAGGAACTTTTGTACATAGGGGGAGTTGACTTATTGTGTTTAGGGGGGAGTTTTGATGTTTTTACATATCAGTTTTGATGTATTTGATATTTGGATAGTTTCTTTGTGTTTATTTGTCTATTTTATTTTTGGTTCACAAACATTGATGTAATGTGGTTATTGATTATGATAGTTGATGATTATGTTATTCATATTGATGTGTTCACTATCTATTTATGTGTTTTGTGATTTCAAAGTTTAAATTTTGATTTATAATATTATATTGTATTTTCCACACATGCGTTTATGGTTTGTTTTCAGTATTTCAGGAATTTACAGGTTAATTCTTTCTACAGCCGTTGTCAATTTTAGCAACTAATAATTAGTAGTTGTGTAAGAATTGTATTAGGGAAATAATTTGTATTTGAGCTGGTATTTGATTTAAGCATTTCATGTTGTATGTATGTTTTGTCATAGATTGTCAAAGGGGGAGATTGTTAGGTCTAAAATTTTAGAATTAAATATTTAGAATCATTATTGTATTGTGTTGGCAAACCAAGATAAAAACATGTATAGTCTAAGTGTTTAGGCAATGCTTAAATAAGGGTGTTTCAAGTTTTGAAATCTAGTTGATTGTAGAAAAGAAAAGTGAAGCTCTGCCTTTCTTAACCGATCGAGAATTAGGCTCGACTGATCGAAAATTGCAAGTCCAATTTTTTTTCTGTAGATTTTTAAACAGGCCCAAGCCCGCGAAAACATTTAGGGTTTCACTTAAAATTCTCTACATATAAAACGAAAACCCTAGCCACGTTTTGGACGAGCCGAAGAAGACTTGTGTGTTACTCTTTGTGAGATTTGAGAGGTTCTGACCTTCTAACTACACAAGAATCTACCGGAACTAAAACTACAATCAAAGATGGTAGAACTAGTTGCTACATCAAGATCAACAAGTAAAGGTGATCTGAAACCTTTAAGTGGGATCTCAAAGTCACAAGCAAGGCGGTTTGTGTTGCTATAAATTCAAGAAGATAAGGAATTTGTGGATTTGGAGCTTGCACGTGGTCGTGTCAGTAAGTTACTATTGGAGGTAGCATTAAATTTAGGGTTAAATCTTTTGTAAAAACTTCAATTCTTTTATAGTGGATTTGGTTTACCTTAAGGATAGCTAGGTTAAATCCTCTCTAGGTTTTTATCTTGAAATGGTTCGTTTCATTGGTTTTCCTAGGTCATCATATCATGGTGTTATTTACTTTTCTGCATCTTTGCATGATACGATATATTTGTGTTTAACCTAGATCTGAATAGTTAATCTAAGTAATCACTTGGTTAATAACTTAGGTTAAACAATTTGGTTTTAAGGGGTCTAAACGAACTTTTAGAAAGTAATTTATGAAACAAACACCTTAATCTTATATTGTTGTAATGTGATTACATGGATCTAAGATTACAATAATGTAACATTACACTTTATGTAACATTAGGCGAACCAAACACCCCCTAAGGTATTTGTGTTTACAATATTCTTGATTCACTTTACAGATAGATTTAACAAAATACATTACTTTTGAGTCTTTAATACTAGAAGTGGTAGGAATAAAATTAAAATATACAAAAAGTTATAATGACTAATTTTCAAAAAAAAAAAAAAAAAAAAAAATTCAAGCAAGTTTTGGACAAAGATTGAGTGAAGAAAAGAACAACGCTTGGAAGAAAAGATGGTGAATATGTTTAACGACCTTGTTGAAGGTTTGTACTTGTGGAAACTACACTACCATTTTCTGCTGTAGAGGGAGGTACTCGATACATTCGAAAGGGCTTGTCTGTTGGAAGATTTGGCATCGTTGCCTCAAACTTAAGAACTTGAATTGCTTGCCTTAAGGAGGGCCTCGGATTTCGGTCTAGGTGAGAACACCAAAGTCCAACAACCAGCAAACACTCCACTTATTTTTCATCAAAATCTGTTCACAAGTTCTCATCCACGGCCAAAAGAAGATCTCCTTTTCCATAAAGATTCCAAATTGACTCTAACAACCCCATTTCAGAATCCTTTCGTATTGGATCAATTGACTTCCATCTAGTAACAATTTCTAAGGCAACTACCCCAAAGTTATACACGTCCGACTCTTTACTAGCCTTACCTATTCTTAAATACTCTGGATCTATGTATCCAAAAGTTCCAACCACTCTAGTTGTCTGAGGACCTAACTCATGATCCATAAGTCGAGCTAACCCAAAGTCACCAAGGTTGGCATTGAAACTAGAGTCTAGCATGACATTGCTTGCCTTAATATCACGATGCACCACATATTGCTCCCATTCTTCATGAAGATAAAACAACACAGATGCCAATCCAAGTGATATCTTGTAAGAAAACCTTCTCGGGCCTGCTACTTTCTCAAGATCATCATTAATTGATGATAACTTTGCAACTTTGCTGCTGCTGCTGTCTTTTTTTTTCTTTCCCTTCCATATCCACAATATTGAAAATGCTATAATCACCCTAGCAATTAGAACACTACTGGACACTGTTAGAACCACTATTAGTCTATGTTTTTTTCGCTTCATTTCTAGGGGAAGTATTTATATCCAAGCTTGAATTGAATTCCCAGGACTCAAGAATATGTCGCTTTATATTTAGACCAGTAGCAGTTGAAAAACCAATTGTGACCCACTTAGGCAGAACCTTCCTTAAATCAATTTGGTAAGAAAGGCTAGTAGTCTCCTCAGGATTAGAGGTTGTCTGGTAGTTCCAAGAGACACTCAAAGTCTTAGTACTAGCGTTGTAGATAATCCATACATCTGCAGTGTGTCCACTGTGGAAACTAGGATCCCAAGTGGTGTAAACTGAAGAATAAATTGAGTTGTTAATTCCCACATGCGTAATATTGGGATCCCATTCTGGGTTCGCGTAAGAGTCAAACTCTACGTGAACAATTTGGTTCTTTGGTGAATCACTGAATGTGGTGTTGTAAAGTTCCAGAAAGACACCAATTGAATTTGGCGGGATTTGAAATTCTACAGGAGCCTGGAAGAATGCAATTCCATTTCCATAATTAAGACGGCCTTGTGTGTTAATAGTGAAGGAGAAATGAGTTTGAAGTTGGTAAGGTCTCCTGATTTGGAGTCCCAGAGTGGCACCTTTTCCGCATAGGTTGCCTTACAGATAAGTGGCACTGTTCATTTCTATGGTTCTAGCAGAAGGTATAGCATCTCTTTGATATATTATGTTTGACGCATTAGGATCAAAGTGAGTTATTTGGAAAGATACTGATGAATGATTAGAGGGAAGATAGAAAAGGAGGAAGAATAGTGGTTGTTTGAATAAGCTGTAGAAAGTTATGGCCATGGCTTGGAGATGAGAGAGTAGGAGAACTTTTATTGTATTAAGGTTTCTTAATTTGTCACCTTTTTCTTATATATTGCCTCAATTGCTTCTCAAATATATATATATATATATAGAGCGAGAGATGAGTTCAAGTTATATCTGGTGTAACTCTAAAGAGTTACACATTTTTCTAAACCATTGGATTTAAGTAGATCCAATGGTCAAAAAAAGATACTCATTAATATTAATATTCTGATTAATATCTCATTAATTATCCCTTATTTATTGCATTCCATACTTATCTCTAAACCTAAAACAAAAAACAAAAAAAAGTGTACGTCTCTCTCTAATTTTTTTTTCCCACTGTTTCTCAAAAAAAAAAAAAAAATTCCTCCATTGCACACCTCTCTATCTCTCTATCTCTTACTCCTCCACCGCTCTTCCACCTCCACCGCCAGGTCGCCGGCAAAAAAAAAAAAAAAAAAAAAAGAGAGAAGAAGCCATTGGTTGCACAACTGGTTAGTCTCCCACTTTTTTTCCCTTGTTATAATTTCTTAGATAAAACTATTTTATTGTATTCAACTATATTGTAGTACAAATGTTGAAAATTTTGGTGTCTGTTGTGGTTCTTTTTATATACAACAGTAGTGTTTTAGTTCTTTTTATATGCAATTATTTTCTAGAACAACTTGCTATTGACTAAATCTGTTGGGTCTATTAGTTCTTTTTATATGCAATAGTAAATATAATGTATCAAAACAACTGCTGCATGTGTAGATATAACTTCTGTTTTTCTATTGGGTTTATTAGTTGTTCCTAATTTTATTGTCTCACATGTAGTTAAGGAACATATGTTTTGTAGCTACATGTTTACACATTGATGAGAGGGAACTTTGATACTATATTCGGTCTATTAGTTGTAGCAACAGGCATTGGTTACTAAATCGAATAGTACTTGGCTCAAAGTAACTATTTCTTTAGATATGGAACTATTCAAATTTTTATTTATGTAAATATATTGGTTGTTATATTTACATATTTTATATTTGTGTTCATTGTTTATATTAGTTGTTATAGTTACTAAATAGCAAATGGAGTGTGAAGAGTTACATGATGCTCCAAACAATCTAGAGCTATTAGAGCAAGAGTTACCACTTGAAGATTTTGGTGATTGTGAGTTAAAATCCAAGTCATATGTTGGAATGCAATTTAACTCCCTTGATGGTGTTGAAACTTTTTACAAAGAATTTGCAAAAAAAGAAGGCTTTGGAATCCGTGTTCGTACCAACAAAAGACCACCTAGAAGTGATAATATAACAAGTCATATTTATGTATGTTTTAGTGAAGGGCAACGCAAAAGAAAAAAGACACTTGATAATGGAGAGAGCAGAGATGATGAACAAAAGGCCCGTAGAAGTTGTTCAAGTCTTAGAACTGGATGCAAAGCAATGCTTAGGGTCATGAAGAATAAGTTGTAGAAATGGGTTGTGAAGGGATTTGACAACAACCACAATCATGGTATAATTAGTCCAAAAAGTGTGTCATACCTCCAATGCCACAAAAAAAATGTCTCCTGCTGCCAAAAGTCTTGTTAAAAAATTTGGTGAAGAAGGTCTTCCAATAGGAAAAGTTGGCATGACATTCAATGTAGGTGACCATTCATTAACAAGTAAATATTGCTAGAATCACTTGAAAGATGTTAGGGGGAAAAATCTAGATGTTGGAGATGCCTCAGCTGTCCTTAATTATTGCCAAAAAAAAAAAAAAAAAAACAGGCTGGAAACTCCAATTTCTTTTATGCAATTCAATGTGATGATGTTGGCCATATGGTTAATTTTTTTTGGGTGGATGCACGATCAAGAATGGCTTATCAATACTTTGGGGATGTAGTGACATTTGACACAACTTATAAAACAAACAAGTATGATATGCCATTTGCTCATTTTACTGGGTTAAACCATCATTGTCAATCAATTTCATTTGGTTATGCAGTGTTGCAAATGAGATAAAACAAACTTTTTTGTGGTTGTTTGAAACTTGGCTTTAAGCAATGTGGGGGAAGGAACCGCTATCTATTATTACAGATCAAGATTTAGCCATGGGTGTAGCTATTGCAAAGGTATTCCCAAGAACTCGTCATCGTCTTTGCCTTTGGCATATTAAGAAGAAATTTCCAGAGAAACTTTCCCATATATAACATAAGAAGTCATTATTCAAACGTGACTTGAAGAGATGCATAAGTGAGTCACCTAGTGTGGAAAGATTTAAGGAGGCTTGGAAGAGCCTAATATTAACTTATGGCTTGGATAGAAATGAATGGCTTTAAGGATTATATAATATTCGAGAGTCATGGATACTGGTGTACAATAGAAATATTTTCTTTGCAGGAATGAACACTACCCAGAGAAGTGAAAGCATCAATGCATTTTTTGATTCCTTTGTTAACTTGAGAACTACATTACAAGATTTTGTGGTCAAATTTGCAAAAGCAATGGACAATCGTTATAAGAAAGAAAGAAAGGAAGATTTTGATTCAAGACATAAAAGTCCTTCTTTGGTAATTGGCTCAAAAATAGAGCATCAAGTTGCTTCTAAATACACGAGAACCATATTTAGCAAGTGCCAAAAAGAGTTGGTGAGTAGTAATCATTTTAGAAAGGAAAAGGTTGAGAAAAATGGAACTTCTTATAAGTACAAAGTAACAAGTTCCTTTGATCTAGATGATGCATTTATTGTGAAGTTGAACTTGGAATCAAAAGTTTGTAAATGTGATTGCCAACTTTTTGAGTTTATGGGAATTGTTTGTAGGCACGTGTTATTAATCTTTCAAGTTAAAAAGATTTTTGAGATTCCTAGCCACTACATTCTACAATGCTGGACAAAAGAAGCAAATAAAGAAATCAAAAGTGTAGAATATAGATCAAGCCGTGAGGATAAGAATAATATGTCAAGAGCCTTATGAAGCATCCATGTTCATTATTGTGTAAGTCAATTGTCTTACCTTGCTGAAATATCTGAAGATATATATGAAATGATCATCGACAACTTAGACCAGACCCTTAAGAAAGCTTTTGGAATGGAAAATCAACTGCTTGAAGTTAATGAAAATGATGAAATGAATATGCATCACAAGAGTGGTGAATCAGCTGCCATTGTTGAAGTACAAGACTGCTCCCCCAATGTTCCTTTGAATATAAAAGATCCACATGTATCACAAACCTAAGGTCGGAAGAAAAGCACAAAGAAATAGGGTCATGGTGGGAGAATTAAAGGTGGGCTTGAAATATCCTTAGCTCGTGCAACAACAAAAAGACGATCTAGTCAACTTTGTGAGGGTTATGGTCATAATCGTCGTACTTGTAAACAATATAATGGCGAAGGAAGTGATTACCAAGATGAAGAAAACATGACAGTGTTTGATGCCAATAATATTAATGACTTAGCATAAAGTGAGTTTTTTCATTTCATTTTTCTAGTCTTTTTTATATTTTTAATTTTGATTGCAATAATATGTATCTTTTGTTTCAAATTTATTTATACATTTTTTTCTACTTTAGGTACATGTGGCTGAAGAGAATCACAAAATGAGCTTTGCTTGGTGGAATTGAGATATATAGTCCAAGTAGCTTAAAATATAAGTGTTTAAGGACCTATGTTGTTAATCATGACGAAACAATACCATTTTTTTTTTTTTTTTTTTTTTTTTTGTGTTTTGTTTTGTTTTGTTTTTTTAAGGACCTATGTTGGAATACTATTTGGAATTTTCTAGCTAAGAACCTTAACTATTAGTCTTTGATCCATGACAACATATATATGGATGGTAGTAGCAATGCAGCCATAGTTTTGGTTACAAACTACTCATTTACTTTTGCTTTAATTTAATGTGATTAACGGTGTGTTTATGGCACACTTTTCATATTTTTAAGCAATTCTATACTCTTTGTTTAGTCCTATACTCATTTTTCATAGAGGAATTCTTTTTGTGATAAGCAAGAAATGGTAGACCTCTTTACTTGGCTGTTACTTTGGATTTAAGTAGTATCATTTTACACTATTGGTTCAGGATATGTTTCATAATTTATTTCTATTCCCTATAATACTAGGGAGCATGGAAACTGCATGGTAGTATGAAGAAAAGAAGAAAATTTACTTAGTATAGGTTTATACTTTTGCTTAGAACCATTTGCGTTCTTAGACAACTTAGGATTCCAAAGCATATAGTTGAGGATTGTATATTATTTTTGAAAGTTTTGAAGATGAGATAGATTGTTGTAAGAAAAAAATTAGTAATCAAAGCATGCCAATAATTTTAATGATTTTAAATTGCATGGAAATTGGATAAAATTTTATATTGGAGAAGCAATATGTTAGAATAATGAAAATGTATTGGAGGAAACCTATTAACAATTTTTCCGAAATGTGTTACTGTCTCCAAGGATGGTTTTCAATTAATCATGGTCAACATGTTCTCCTATAACGCATTAGCAACCTGCCTATTATCTTGATTCAGGACTCTTTCACTTATAGAAATTGATCAACAAAATTGTATTTCGATCAAAAGATAAAATACACATGTTAAAAAAAATAAGCAGCTTTATAGGCAATAGAGTTACAACATATCTTAATCTAAACATCTCTAATTACAAAAGTTGATATATGAAGAAGCGATTTTATTCAATCAATTGGAGTCTTAAGTGTACAACTAACATAAATACATTTAGCAGTAACAACTAACAACAGATACAATAGCGTTTGTTGCTCCATAATCACTCTCAAACCTCCATAATCACTCCAATACCAGGTGAAGCAGAGGTCTGAGGATCATTTTTGCTACTCCGTAATCAATATAATACATTTTGTATTCCCATCAAAACGTTTGTCAGTGAGCCTTCTAACATTTCCCTGCGAAATGAAGTGTTTATTTTAAGTCTTTCACAATCAGCTATAAGCAATAAAACTTACTTTAAGAGCCTATTCAAAAAATTAGAGCAAGTTAGTTCTATTGCTTTCTTAAGGTGTTGTTATCTTCAGATGAAACCACCCCCACCCCCAAAAATAAAAAAGAGGGAGGTGACAATTATTAATTTTTTAGAGAGGAAATCTTACAAGATTAAAAAACGATAGATGACCCAATAGAAAAACAAAGGTTATATCTAAGGTTTTGAAACCCGGACCGTTCATTGGACCGTAAAAGGAAGAGGTTCAAGGTTTTTGAGATCAAACCGAAGTCGAACTGTGATGACGTCATAATTAATTTAATAATTACTTTAAATATAAATAAATACATTAAATTAGTAAAAATAGAAAAATTAGCTAAAATAGTCTCCAAATAAATATGAGATTTATCTTTCAAATATATTTTTCATATCATAATTTTCATAAGACACATAAAAAATATTAAATCTTAAGCAAACCTAATAAATAAACAAATAAATAAGTATATAACAATATTAAAGTGGATGACATAATGAGTATAAAAGTTTTATACTCATTATATCATCCACTATAATATTTTTATGAAAATATTGTGGACATTTTATTTCTCTTTTAAATTTCTTATACTTTTCAAAGAAAAATGATATGTCCACAACATTTTTATAATATTTTTACAAGAAATCCTAAGTGACAAGTTGTTACTGGTTGTTATTGTTGAGTTAAAAAAAGTAATTTTAGTGCTAAATTTAATTTTGAACCAATAATAACGAACCACCCATAATTTGTTGTAAAAATATTGTGAACGTTGCACTTCACCTTTTCAAATTGCCTAAGTACAATCCGTTTTTCCTTTTTCTATTTCTTTTATTTTTTCTTCCTTTTTTCTCCACCGTTTGATTGATTGATTTATCTCCTCCACCGTTTATAATTCTACATCTTTATTTATTTCTTTTTTCTTTTATTTTTTTACTAATATCTTAAATTTTTCTCATCCACCCATTTAAAAATTTTACCTTCCCAATGCTCTTTTACTTTCCCAATGCCTAGAGTTGCCTACACAATTGTGTTCCATCTTTTTGACTTTCTCATTTTTTATGGGCCCTCTTCCCTCTTTCTTCTTCGCAAAAACTCTTCCTTTTCCTCCTTCTCAATTTCACTCACGAAAACAATCATGGTGTTTTTTTTTTTTTTTTGGGTCAAAAAATCTTGCAAAGCATTACATTGTCACTGTACAGTGGCTGCTCCTTTCTTCTTCTTCTTCTTTTTTTTTTTTTTGGTCAAAAAAAAAAAAAAACTCTTCCTCTGCCTCCTTCTCAGTTTCACTCACGAAAACTCTTCCTCTACTCCTTTCTTTCTTTCTTTTTTCTTTTTTTGTCAAAAAAAAATTTGTAGAAGTTCTTATTGCCGAAAAGAAATTTTCGCCTGAAACTATCCAGAACATTGATGCAAGTTCAACGTTTGACAAAATGTTATGGTTGAAGCTTCAACAATGTTGATTTGGTGTTGTGAGTCTGTAATGTTTTTTTTTTTTTTTTTTTTTTAATAGTAAAAATAGCTTTGATTTGAACCACATGAACCGCTCACGGTTCACAGAACTGGGCGGTTGGACTGTGGTTCGTATTGGTCCTTACTTTTTTTGCATGGAGCGGTTTTTGATGTTAAACGGACCGTAATTCTGAGCGGTTCGAGATTTTCCCGGTCAGACCGTACGGTCTGGTCCGAGTTTAAAAACCTTGGTTATATCTACACATGTAGCAGCTGTTTTGATACATTATATTTACTATTGCAAATAAAAAGAACTAATAGACCCAATAGATTTAGTCAATAGCAAGTTGTTCCGGAAAATACAGTTGCATATAAAAAGAACTTTTTTTTTTAATTTTTTTTTATATAGAATATGGAATTCCTTTTAACTGTTCAAAAGTATATACAACCACAACTATTCAAATTGAAATTACGGTGCTGGACCCAAAGGACCACTTATAGAAAATGGTAATTCCTTTTAACAATTAAACATACATATTGCTAGCCATTCAGCATAAATCAAGATATGTAGTAATATTTGTCAGTGGAAACTTGGAATAGAAATTTAGTAACATGTGAAATTGAATGAAGGAATAGTCTGTGTAAAAGTAGTGTACACTCATTCATATAAAAAGAACTTAAAGACTACTATTGCATATAAAAAGAACCACAACAGCCACCAAAAATTTCAATGTCTGTACTACAATATAGTTTTTTTTTTTTTTGGTTTTCCAAGGTATCCAAAGGCGGGGACCTCTCCCAAGAAAGTTTGTTGCATCCACAAGGGCTCGAACTAGAGACTACTTGCTTAAGCGACCAGAGCCCCTTCCACTTAGGCCAACCTTCGTTGGTGTACTACAATATAGTTGAATACAATAAAATAGTTCTACCTAAGAAAGTATAACAAAGGAAAAAAAAGTGGGAGACTAACCAGTTGTGCAACTAGCGGCTTCTTCTTCTTCCTCTTCTTCATTTTTTTTTTTTTTTTTTGGCCGGTGACCTAGCAGTGGAGGTGGAAGAGCAGTGGAGGAGTAAGAGACAGAGAGATGCAGTGGAGGAATTTTTTTTTTTTTTTTTTAAGAAACGGTGGGAAAAAAAATTAGAAAGAGATATATACTTTTTTGTGTTTTTTTAGGTTAAGAGATAGGTATGGAATGCAATAAATAAGAGATAATTAATGAGATACTAATAAGAATATTAGCATTAATGAGTGTCTTTTTTTTTACCATTAGATTTACTTCAATTCAATGGTTTATAAAAAAGTGTAATTTTTTAGAGTTACACAGGTGTAACTTGGATCCATCTTATATATATATATTGCCTCAACAACTCGGACTTGTCATAATAATTTGGCTTCTTATCTTTTGTTTGGACATTGCTAAACGGAATGAAGGCAGTGGCCGTCGTAATGTGCTTTGAAATTTAAATATCTTCGGATTATACAGCGGCATTGTCCCCTCCAATTCAGGGACGAAGCCGGGAATATTTCTTAGTGAGCCAAAGCAAGAATTTATATATATATATAT
Source organism: Quercus glauca (assembly GCA_023736055.1). Lineage (NCBI taxonomy): Eukaryota > Viridiplantae > Streptophyta > Magnoliopsida > Fagales > Fagaceae > Quercus > Quercus glauca. The sequence goes on from CM043320.1 coordinate 36,608,378, forward strand.
ATATATATATATATATATATATATTGATCATTCAAAAATAAACTAATATGTCATAAATAAAACTAGAATTTATTTAATATTAACAAAATATAAATAAATTAAAATAATTGTATTTTTAATACATTTATACTCAATCATTTGTGATCTATCAAAATGTTACTCAATAGGCTTTCAATCACAACAGTTTATAATTGATTTCATATTAGAAATCGTGCACAATAATTTTTCTTTGAATGTGCGACGTCAAAGAATCCATAATAAAAACATCTTATTTGTTTTGCTGTGAAGCATTTTTTTTTTTTTTTTTTAACACTATTTAAGATTGAAAATGTTTTTTTGTTTATTGCAAAAAAAATTATCTTACAAAGGAAACAGTATGAAGACAAAAGTTGAAATTTATATTTAATTAATATCATTGTGTGTGTATATATATAAGTCACACACACACACACAAAACCCAGCACCCAAAGATAAGTGAAGTTTCTGTTTGAGGATTGCTCTCGTGCAAGATAAAATGAAGTTCGGATTTATGGATTCCGTACGTGAGCAAATGTCATGCAAATTAATATTGATTTAAGTTTTGGTTTAAGACTGTTTAGAGGTCGGATCTTGCAATTAGTTGAGTGAGATGGTTCTCTAAGCGAAGTATCAAGTCAGATAGATTGAAATTTTGAGTTTTTGTAGAATTATGTAGTCAAGTGTAATTCACTTGTAGTTAATAGTCATTAAAAATTAGTAATAGTTATTTATTGTGTTTTGAAAATCATTATTTTTTAATTGTCTCTTCATTGCCTATAAATATTTTTTCATATTTAATTGAAAAAAAAAATCATGAGAATTCTTCAGAATTGCTATTTGTAAAATTCATAAGCTCTGTGGTATCCTAAAGACAATTTGCCAATAACGTTAGCAAACTCTTTTAGAGCATTCCCATTTGAGATTCTAAAAAATTTCTATTTTACAATCTCAAAACCTACTTTATTAATTTTATCATCTCGTTTTACAACTTATCCAACATCACAGTTTCTATTTATACAACTCATTAAAATAATATAAACTACAACATCAAATAATATAAAAAAAATCATATTTCTCTCTCTTCTCTATTCATTTCTTTCTCCTCTCTCCACCTTTCTCAATTAAAAATCATGTTTTTTTACATCCAAGTGAACAATTGGTTCTATATATAATAACCAACTATTCATAGGTTCTAAAATTTTTTAAGAACCCATACTCAGATGGAGCAACATTTTTGAAGTTTTGAATATAAAATAGCAACTGGGGGTTGTTTACACCCACCAATGCTAGTGCTCTTAGAGTGCAGGAAAATATCTTCTTTAAGGAGATGATTCAACGAGCCTCAAAGTCGACATTCTAATAATTCCATTTTCCTAACAACTTTAATAGAATGTGTTAGGGAGATAAATATCTTGGAGAGTTTTCTTGAATAATTAATAAAACACATAAAAAACAAACTTTAACTTAAAAGGCCTAAGCTCAATGGGTATGTGCTCAATTATGTTATAGTAACTACTCATTCTTCTTCTTATTATTATTCAATGTGGGACTTCACTCACACGTGCAATCCAACAATCTTCCTCTCACATGTGAGTCTCTGCCTCTCTATGGGATTTCAACTCTCTTTGTGTGCCATAAACAAGTCTTACTCGCTCCTCCTTGACTAATGGGTCTTTCCCTTCACTAGTGCATCATCCATGGGCCTCCACGTGTCTACCTAGCACGTTTTTTACCTCCATAGGAACCTTGCACTTCACTATTGTCTAGCACCATTGGCAAATATCACTCCTTTGTTAGGCCTTTTCCAAGATAGTTTCTATGGGTTTTCATAGGCTTACTTAGTGCAATATATCGTCCTCTCTCCAACTGCGAAAGGGAGCTACCCTGCTTCATTTACGAAAGGGTTTCAAGTACACATGCTGTGTTCTCACTTCAACTGCAAAAGGAACCTCAATAACTTTGCCACCTTGCTTCACACCACTATGAGCTCTAATACCACTTGTTGGGAAGATAAACAAACTAGGGAGCTTATTTGAATAATTAATATATCATATAGAGACACACTTTTACCCAAAAAACCTAAGTCCAATGGGTATGTGTTATATTATTTTATATTAAATACTCATTATTATTTAAAGTGAAATTTCACTCACATGTGTAACCCAACATAATGATTTGTTTGATATTACGACTTTCAAAATAATGAATCAACCCAATCCATTATTTGACAGGTGTCTTGAAAATACTTTTTTATGGAACTAATTAAATTTAAATTGTATATTTCTATATCTTAGGCATATCCCAAAACAAAGAAACAATTTAAGAATTTCTCTAGTGAGATCCACTATAATATAAAATGTGAGAATATTGTTCCCAAAGTATCAAATAGTTACTTCAATAGACATTTCTAATCTAGTCCACCAAGTGCACTAAATAATTTTTCCTAATCAAGATGATCATGGATTAGTAATTATTTCATTATTAAATGTTTAATGCTGATTTTTTTTTTTGTGCATTTTAAAATCATACACAAAATATAAATTTATAAATTAAATAGTAAATAACATCCTATTAAAATGAAATTTGACATATGTTATTAAAACAAAGAGAAAGTGTAATTCATTAGTAGAATTTTCAAAATATTAATCTAAAAAAACAAAAGTGATGTATATATAGTTTGAAATCAGACCTGGACTTCTAAAATAGTATCAATTTAAAACACCAATTAAATCCAAAAACCAAACCCCCAGATCAAACTAGAAATATGTAGGTTTTTTTTTTTTTTTTTTTTTACAAGATAGAAATTTTACTCTAACCTAATTTAAGCGTATATGTGCGTAAAGCTCACTCCTAGAGACTTAAACTCCGGCGCTTACCCCTCCATACCTCACAAGCACTTATACTTGTGGAGTGACTATCGTACCAAGGGTGTACGGTGGTGAAAAATGTAGGCTTCAACATATATAATTTTTAAAAGTCAATCCAATTTAAAACTTAAATTTGTAATAGTCTTAATTCTTAAATATTAAGTTTTAGTTTGAAACTTTTGAAATTATTTACCAAGGAAAAAAAAAAAAACTGGATTAATGATTATATGTTCTTAAACATTACTGGGTTAGATACTTGTATGACTATCGCATCAAGGGTGTGCGGTGGTAAAAAATATAGGCTTAAACATATATAATTTTTAAAAGTCAATCCAATTTAAAACTTAAATTTGTAATAGTCTTAAATATTAAGTTTTAGTTTGAAACTTTTGAAATTATTAACCAAGAAAAAAAAAAAAAACTGGATTAATGGTTATATGTTCTTAAACATTACTGGGTTAGATGAATACTTGCATGAAAATGAAGTTCCAACACCTGCAAAGTCAAAAGGCTTGCATCCATCAATCTTACTCTCCCGCTCCACATCTGATGTTAATAATTTCTAGTTTGTTAATCTTTAATGATAAGTTAAACTAATAAATAAAACAAATAGAAAATGTTGTACCACGTCCTTGAAATGTAAACAACCTGAGAATGTATTATTATTATTAATGAAAGTTTCCTCTACCATATTTTGGTTTATTACATTATGCATTATGTGTCCTTCTATTTATTTGAATATAAAGCAGAACCTTGGTCATGCCTAGCTCCTTGGACCACATACCTTGAGTAAATTGATATTTTAAGTCATTTTTCTAAGTGTTAAATAGAATCTTAGTTATGTCTGGCTCCTCGAACCACATAATTTGGCTAAATTAATACTTCATGACATTTTCCTAAGTATCAAACAGAACCTTGGTCATACCTGGCTCCTCGGACCACATACCTTGGGTAAGTTGATATTTGTAGTCATTTTTCTAAGTACCAAACAGAACTTTAGTTATATCTAGTTCCTCGGACCACATGCCTTAAGTAAGTTAATGCTTTCTATTATTTATTCAAGTGTCAAACAGAGCCAGCCATGCTGAATGGCAAAGATATTTGTTGTAGTGACATGATCAAATGGACACTCATGAGCATCACTTAAAGCATCTAAAAGTATATCTATGATCTATTTAAGAATTGATTATCATCCCCAGCTCCTTAAACTTACTGATAAGTGGAGAACTGGGGGAAATCTGATATGAATATATGCTCTACCATTATGTCTTTTTTTGAGGTTAAGGTTACACTTTATTGAGATTATGGATTTAGTAGATTTAACTTGTTCTATTGCCAATCATGTGGGGTGCAGTAACTATGCTACCACTTATGCAAATAAATGAAAGGAGTTATATCTCATTTCCATGTTAGTTAAGTGTTAGATGAAACAGAAGCTATGCTATAGGATCCATATAGATAACACAAGTATGGAAGAAAAATTTATAACTGCCATTAAATTGCTTACAAAAGATCAAATTGAATTACAAGTTCTGGAAATAAGAACAACAACAACAATAATAATAATAATAATAAACTAACTAAAAATTGCTACTTTAAACTATTTTTTTATTATTATAATTTTCTCCTTTGGGGGGGCCTTGGTAAATGGAGGAGTGCTGCCTTTGAAGATCCTGAGTCTTTGCCTTTGAAATCACCCTTAGCAGGCACTAGGAAAGTTGCTAGAATTATCTCCATCTTAGAGGGCACCTCTTTCTCTTTAAGTGGATCTTGAGGAATAGCTGGGGGCTTGGTGGCATCAGGGGCCATTCCCTTGTTAGAATCAGCTTCTTCTTCAGCAACCCCACACTACTGAGCCTCCTCGGAAGGGCTGTCAGAGGAAGGAGGGACCCTGGCCAGGCTGCCCTTCCTAAGTTCGGCCACCTTAGAGGAGGTGTCAACCTGGGAACTGGCTGAGCCTGGTGCGCGGATAACAGGAGGGTAGTATACACTCTTTGCTCTCCTAAGTGAACAAGAGGCCTTAACGTTAGCCTGGTTAAGGGCCTCATTCCACATCTGGAGGTAGTAGTTTCTACATACCCCTAAAACCTCAGCCCCTAGGGCCTCCTCGGTCTCTGCCACTCCCACATCATAGCCGTCTTGCTCGGCTTGGTCCCTTGCTTTCTTGGCCTCTTCTATTTTCTTCTTTAGGGCGATGATCTGTTCTTTGAAGGCGGCTAGCTGGTCCTCGACCTGACGAAGGAGCACTCGTTGACCTTTAGCCTGCCTCTCAGCGCTGTCCAAGGCGGCCTCAGCCTCTCAGAAATTTGTTATCTCCTCTGCCCGGAATGTGGCTTGAACGGCCTGCCGAGGAAAGAAACATAGATTAAAAAAAGAAGAAGAGGCAAACAGTAAAGGGAAGAAAGGGGAGGAAAGTTGCAGCATCAAAAAAAAAAAAAAAAAAAAAGAGAAAAGGCTAATTGAAGGACTTACCATAGCGAGGTCCCTCTTCAGACTAAGGAAGACCTCGTGCCGAGGAGAAAAGGATACAGAGAAAAGAAAAGTAGATGAAAAAATAAATAGAAAGACTTATAAAGACTTACACGAATAAGAAAACTCTCCTCGGACTGGCTCTTGGTATGTGTGAGGGTACGAGTAAATTGAGTAAGTGTGCAAGTTCAGTGTATGAGTGCTAAAGTGAGGTGAATGAAGTGTTTGGATGATACTTATATCAAAGAAAGAGTGACAAGCGGGAAAATTCCCGCCTGAGTTCCCACAAAATCCTCAGCCGTTGGATTCGTATCGAGCCATAGAACGTGGGAAACATGGAGCCGCAGAAATTTAATGAAGGCACGTCCTGGATGCCGAAGCATCAGGAGCGTGCGTTGGGCAGTTAAAAAGACATCTGTGAAGACAGGGATGATATATGATAAGGTATGGGGTCATTGTAGTGATATCGAAATCCTCATTTCTTCTCGATGAGCAAGAGAGGAGAATTTCGAGGGGCTATTGTAGGGGCGTTAGGCCCAGCAATATATATATCTATGTACATATTGGGCTGGAGGCCCAATCCGAGGAAATGAAGTAGTCTAAGGAGGGGTGAACATTATCATAGGAGTCTATGTTAGTAAGTGAAGAGGTTAGTTTTGATCATAAGGGTCCACGAGAGTAGTCCGAGGATGAATGCCTCCTCGATTGAGCAAAGTCGTGGTCTGAAGAGGTGGTTTGCCATTTAGGGCAACGTTCCAGGAAATTCTATTGATACGGATAAGCATCACAGAAGTGCAGAATAGAGGGCAGTCCTAAAATATCTAAAGAGAAAGCTGCTACCACCGCATTGAATGCTCTATAGGTAACTCTTTAGCTGCATTAATGAGGAAGTGATACCAGAACAATGATTTTTAGTCTTATAGCTACTACTAAGGACTTTAGGAAGGTGTTGATGGGATAAGGATCAACACCAGCAATCTACTCTACACGTGGAGGGTAGAGATGAAAGAAGGAAGAGAGTATAAAATAGAAAGAAGACACTGACGGAAAGGGATTGAGAAATTAAGAGAAAAACACTGTAGCAATCAAGAGTTGAAATTGTAATCAAACTTGAGAAGAAATATATAAGAACTAATCTCTTCGAATTGTACCGATGATGATTTTTGATCGGTTTTAGACCCCTTAAACCACAACCAGATTGCGTAGCCTAGTTAATTAGCCAAGTTGTTACTTAGTCAAATTAAGCAGTTCTAGGTTAAAGCAATCAAATAATCATATCAAAAATATAATGTAGCGGAACAATAAATAACACAGTGATATGATCATCCAGGAAAACCAAACTGGTAAAAAACCTGGGGAGGATTTTACCCACCGATCCTCAAGGCAAAACAGAATCCACTAAGAAAGAATTGAAGTTCTTACAAAAGGACTTACAAGCTCCCCGCTTGACTTCCTAATGCTACCCACCAGTAGTAACTTCCTGACACGACCACGCGCAGGCTCCGAATCCACGGACTACTTCTTTCTTTGAATTCCTCTATCAGCTACAAGCACCCACGCTTGATATTCTTTAAGCTTCAAAGGCAGCAACCAAGTTGATCATCAAGATGTTGAAGTAATCTCAATCTTGAAAACCCTAAGCTTTGTGTAAAGGAAAGCTCCTCTAGATCTCACAAGAGATTTACACAAAACAGCAATGTATGAGCAACAATACAACTTGTGCAACTCTGAAAAACGTGGCTAGGGTTTGCCTTATATACCTAGGGCAAAAACATAAAACCCTAAACGTTTAAAGAGTTAGGGCTGAGTTGGAAATTCTGCAGAAAACGCATCTGGGCCGATTTTCGATCGATCGAGTCTAACCTTCGATCAATCGAGCCAGGCCGAAATGCCCCAATGCATCTGCAGTCACTCGATTCCAACTTTACAATATTTTATCAACTTTGAGCAAGCCTAAATAAGACTAAGTACATTGTTTTGATCATGGTTTGCCAATATTACACATTAGAGTTCTAAATACATAAAATCCTAAATCTTTAGAACCTAACAATTTTCTTTAAATTAAACCAGTTTATCTTCATTTTCTTGTCATTTGGATCTACTTTACTTGTTGTCTAACTCATTAAAGCCCAGTTTTCCAATCCACTCTTTACAAATTCATTGTATTGGGCTTTTTGGACCTAAACCCATCCATCCCTTGGGCTAGGGACTTAAATTGCATCGTTACATGTAGCAACATGTATTATGAAAAAAAAAAAAAAAAAAAAAAAAAAAAAAAAAAAAAAAAAGCAATGTGTATTATAAAAAAAATATAATTTTTCTTCTCCTATAATTTTTAAGTTGATAAATATCTTAATTTAAATACAATTTAAATTCTTCATGTGATCCATCTAATTCTTATTTAATTACTATACTACATGTAGAAGAAAAAATTTATATATATATATATATATATATATATATATATAAAAAAAAAGGGTAGCAACCTATATTATAAAAAAAAAAAAAAAAAAAAAAAAAAAAAAAAAAAAAAAAAACTGCAACGTGTATTATAATTAAAAAAAAAAAAAAAAAAAAAAAGCAGCAACATATTGCAATCTAATCATTCTCAAATTCTTCATCTAATCCATCTAAGCCGTGGTTGTGCCAAGTGGCTACACCATATTGCGGTTGCACCATATTGCATAATTTTTTTTAGATTTTCAGATTTTTTAAAAAACATATAATTTTTCTTCTCCTATAATTTCTAAGTTGATAAATATCTTAATTTAATTACAACTCAAATTCTTCATCTAATCCATCTAATCCTTATTTAATTACTATATAACACATAAACGAAAACATTTATATATATATATATATAAAGGTAGCACGTGTACTATAAAAAATAAAATAAAAATAAAAACAACATAGTGTAATCTAATCATTCTCAAGTTCTTCATCTAATCTTTATTTATATTCCATAAAAAACAAAAGATAGCAAGTTATTTGTTCATACCGATTTACCAAAATTGTTTTTGGATAAAGTAAAAAAAAAAAAATGGTAAAAAACGCTTCTTTTTTTGACAAAAGAAGTTTTTTTCTCCCTCTCCCCATAGAACAAAGGGATTATAACAAGAATTAGCTAGACAGGGGCAAGACTACAACACCTCTTTTTCTACAATAAATGTTAAATTCAGTTCTTTTTTTCATGCATATACACAAACACGTAGCGTGATTTTTATTTTCAATTTTTACTTTTGATTATATAATTGTAATTGATTTAGCTATTACTTTTTTAATAAAATTATACGTTTTATGAGTTTATACTCACGGAACTTAAGCTTTAAATTTTAGTGTCTTCTCTCATACTTTCAAGGACAAAACTTAAATTCTCATGTGAGTCTCTCTACTTCAAAAATTTAAATGTTTAGTAATTTAGATTGTTCTTACTTATTGAATAGAAGTTTCCACTTAAATATGATTTCTGTGGGGCCTAAGATTTTTGGCAACCCCGGCCTACTTCATACTAGGCCCAAAGGAGGAGATAGGAATGTCCGAGGATGAGTATAGGATATCTAGGCTCCCAAGGAACCTCGCCGAGGACGATACCATCCTCGGCCAGCCGAGATCATGGAAGGGAAGAGCAGCACACCATCAATGGCAACCTCCCAACAGATCCCAAGAAAAGACAAGTACAATGGGTCAGCCTTGGAAGCATGGTGGATGAGCAATTCTAGAAAGAACTGTCATCTCTACATTGAATGTCCACAACTAACATTCTGGTCGCATTAATAAGGAAATGACCCCTGAGCAGTGTTATCTAGGTTGTTGCAGCGCACAGAAAGCTGAGAAAGGTGGCTGATGGGATAAGCACTCAAGTGGAGACCTGTATGATCAACAGATGGAGGGTCGAGATCAACTGCAAGGAAGTATATAATCTAAGGAGTCCTCCGAAGGGGGGGGGGGGGACCAACAATTCCGGATCATTGAAGGTACTAGAGTAAGACTCCTCGGAAGGAGCCGAGGACAAATTTTCTTGTAGAAGCTTGGCTCGTTTCTGTTTGATTGTTTGTAAAACTCCTTATAACTGTTACCCGATTCACTAATGCCTAGTTCTTTGGCCCACTCTCTACAAATTTATTGTATTGAGCTAGTTAGGCCTGAGTCCATCCATCCAATAGTGGAAGTGCTCAAACTCAGTCCCTACAATTGGTGCCATCTGTAGGAAAGAACTTGTGCGTTGGTGCGTGCAACGGTCAATCATGGTAGAATCGAGCTCCCATCAGCAAGAGTCTCTAAAGAGGATCATCTCGGCGGCGGTGCAAGCCAAACGAGAGCTCCCCCTTTTATCTTCGAGAATGTACACGTAGTTGTTGTCGTAACTTAGCCTCCGCTCAAGTATACACCTCGAAACACTGATTACGCGAGAAGGATTGTTAAATGAAGGACAGTCCTAGGGGCTCCGGAAGTCGAATATACGCCCCGTACCCCTTCCGAAGGGCTGGTACTCGAGAGTTTGATAGCCTGAGAGGAATATATTGATATCCTGGATTCGTTTGTTGCGGTTAAATGGAGACTCAACCGGGCCAGGTCCTCGGACCTCCTGCCTCGGGAGAATCAACGCGCATTGGCAACATTCTTTGGTGATCTCGTAACTTGCGGTGTACGACACACGGTTATGTTCTTGATCATTCTCACGTGGTTGGCTCATTTAAAGTTAGCGGTTGGATGCCACTGTCGGTTTTATTAAGGTCGAGGTGATGTTTTCTCATTACCATTAACGACACCAACTCCAAACCCCAGGTGAGGGGAAAACAACAACACACTCACTCATGAAGCAATTATCGCAAAGAAACGAGGTATTCAGAAAGTAAAGTAACTAAAGAATACAACAATTTTTTTTTTATTAAATAAAAGAAAAGTGCATAAAAAGTACATCATAAATACAGAAGTTTAAGCAAGCTTGTTCTAAGGCTAACTGTAAATACAAAAGCTTAGACAGACTTGTTTTAAAGCTAACTATAAAAACAGAACCTTTGGCGGGCTTGTTTTAAAACTAACTATAAAAAGAAAGGCTGAGGCGGGCCTGTTTTAAGGCTACCAACAACGGTGGAGCCAGCACGGGTGGAACCGGAGGTGAGAAAGAAGAAGGAGCGAAAGCGCCTGATGGCCTCATCCCATGATAATCCCTTGATTCTCTTCCAGTTTCATGATAATTAAGCATTGGAGGCGGCCACACTGAGGCATAAACCATCTTGCAATCTTACAAACCTCCATCGACAAGTGAACTGGACGCGAATCGCTAATAGCTTGAAGGGCAGGCGAATCCGCATACCGGAGAAGGATGTTAACTATGCCCGCTTTGAATCTTGGCCGAAGGACAAGGGTCCTCTTCCTTGCTCGGTTGACAGGAAGGAACATCTTTGGCCCATGTTTCCATGCCCTTGCCCTTATCCAGGACCACCCCATTTCCCTAGGCCTTGTTCACAATCTTAGCAAGGTCCTTGGAAACACCTAGAAGGTGGAGGACTTAAAAGTTCCTATTGAACTCAAGGATTTGTAACATGTGAGAGAACGAGTCCCCCGAAACGCCTTATATAGAGGGCGAAGGTTGGCGGAAATTAATCCGTACGGAATTCAAAGGAAGAGTTACAAACAATATTATCCCCACCCAATTTCCAACGAAGCCGCCAGCCATTGGATCCGCGTTAATCCACAAGGATATTAATAAAGGCGTGCCTCACATACCGAAACGTTAGGAACGCAGCTCGAATAGCCAAAAGACTCCTCGTAATTAGAGGTGGCGAAAAGGTAGCGCGATGCGGCTACTATCGTAGTGGGGGTGGAAGGCTAGGTCGCCCACATCCAGGACGGTGTTGGGCTAGGGACCCAGTTTGTGTAAGAAGCCCTTTTCGGCAAGGCAAGTTCAAGGCCATCATCACTCTAGGGGCAAGCTTTCCAACGCTGAGGACGAGTCCCTTCACTCCAAGCAGTAGTGATAAAGTACTAGATAGAACCAAGGTTTTGCATGGTCTTCGAACTCAAACTTACTCTAAGAAGAATCTAAGTACTAGACAGAACCAAGGTCTTGCATGGTCTTCGGACTCAAACCTATGGGGAAGCTAGTTACTCTAAGAAAAATCTAAGTACTAGACAGAACTAAGGTCTTGCATGGTCCCTAGACTCAAACCTATGGGGAAGCTAATTACTCTAAGAAGAATCTAAGTACTAGACAGAACCAAGGTCTTGCATGGTCCTCGGACTCAAACCTATGAGGAAGCTAGTTACTCTAAGAAGAATCTAAGTACTAGACAGAACCAAGGTCTTGCATGGTCCTCGGACTCAAACCTATGGGGAAACTAGTTACTCTAAGAAGAATCTAAATACTAGACAGAACCAAGGTCTTGCATGGTCCTCGGACTCAAACCTATGAGGAAATTAGTTACTCTAAGAAGAATCTAAGTAATAGACAGAACCAAGGTCTTGCATGGTCCTCGAACTCAAACCTATGGGGAAACTAACTACTTCAAACAATATCTGAGTGTTAGACAGAACCTAAGCTATGCGTCGTCCTGGGATAACCAGCTTTGGTAAAATTAACTCTGTGCAAAACTCGCCTAGGTATCAAACAAAGTCTATGAGCGAGCTAGCCTAAGTTTAGTTAACTACCTTGATGCTTGTTGCGATCATTGCAGATGATGATGATTTTTCTTATAACAAGAACCTCAAACTTAATCCCATGGGCATCAATTAAAGCATTTTAGGGTACCATGGGCGTGGTCTATGTGTAACCCACGCCCGGAGGGATTTTCCACAAGAAGTTTGAGCGTTCGTTTGAGTGGTGTTGATCCATTCTGGTTCTAAACAGAAGAAAGAAAGGTTTTCATTTGTATAAACCACTTTACATCTTGGGAGTTATTGCTGTGTACAGCCAAGGCAAAGTTGGAGCCAGGTTTGCACAAGTAAAAAAAGGTAAATAGGGTAAACGGAAGAAAATAAAGCATGTACTTTATTAAGTTAAAAAGAAACTGCATAGTAGAAGTCACATTAAAAAAAAAGAAGAAGAAAAAGAGAAGAAGACTTCGTTATAAAAACAACAATGCCATTTTAAAACAGAATTCATCGCTTTATCTTTATCTGGGGGCTACCTTTGGAAGTCTTCTCATCCTGGGTAGTTGTTTCCCTAAGAGTCACCCTCTCCTTCTCCTTGGGATCCCCTTCAGCAGGCATGGTTACTGAAGCCAAATCCATTTTGAAGCTTTGAGAAGCGACCCCATCTAATGGTTTCTCTACGCCCTTGCCAGAAGCACCTCCCACATCAGTTAGAGTTGTCTTAGGAGTTTCAATCCCTTTTGTTTGCTCCTAATGAGCGGGGGGAGGAGGAGGATCCGGTGGCCGGGACCCCTCGACAGGGTTTGTAACAGCGGAGGCTGCTTTGCCACTGGGAGGGGAAGGTTTTGAGGCCCTAATGGCTGGAGGGTAGAAGACCTTCTCTGGCTTCCTTAGCCCAGAAGAAGCCTCGACCCCAGCTTGGTTGAGGGCCTCCTCCCAGGTCAACGCACAGTAGATGCGGCATACAGCTGGCACCTCGGCCTTAAGGGCGTCCTCAGTCTCAGCAACTCCTACGTTGTCGCTGTGCTGCTCAGCATCTTCTCTGGCCTTCTCGGCCCCCTTCCTAGCCCTCTCGGTATGCTCTTTCTACTCCTGGGCTTCAGCTAATTTATTCTGAAGAGCTACTACTTGCTCTTTATAAGAAGCTAGCTGCTGCTTGGCATCACGGAGAATCAGCCTTTAGTCCTCGGCTCGTTTTTGTGCACCCGCCAAGGCCGAGTCTGCACTCTTTCTCGCCTGCTGCTCCTCTGTTAGTTTCTTCCTTAGGTCCTGGTTAGAGTGGTTGGCAATCTTAAGGGACTCTACAGCTGCCGATCGCCTATCCCTCTCCTCGCCCAGTTGACGGTAGCTGGAGTTGGTTATCTCCTCAATCCTTAAAATAGCTTGGACAGCCTTAAAAAAAAAATGAGTGAAAAGGAAGGAAGAAAGGGAAAGGGGTTAACGACCTTACAAGCAACAATAAAGCAATGTGAGAGAAAGGACAAGCGCATACCATGCCCTAGTATCTTTTGAGGTTCAGGAAAACCTCTAGCCTCCTAATACTTCAAAGCTCAGCCATGTCGAAAAGGAGTAATAAAGCCTCCTCCAAAGCGGAGGCCACGTGGCATCTAGTGCCCCCATGGAAGTCCCTGATAGATGCATTCTCTCTCAGGGGCTCACCATGGAGCATTGGAGCCGGGAGCCAAGCCTAGGGCTCGAGGGACTGAGTATCCCTTCTATCTGAGCCCTTTTGTCCCCCTGACCCAATCTTCAGTTGCTTCGTCGCCTGTTGGGTCTCATCTTCGAACACCGGGCGAGGCCTCCCAATCTCCACCACAACCTTGCGCTTCTCTTCTCTCTTCCTCTTCGGGGCCACCGGCTCTACCCTAGGGGGTAAGGACGATTGAGCAGGAGGGGGGGAGTTTTGTGGGAGGATGAGGGATTTTGGGATGGGATGATTCGCTGGGTGCATCTTTCTCTGGCTGGGACTCAATAAGCTCCAGCAAGCTCTTTTTCGGTTTCCTTTGAATGACCATGTCCCCCTCTGAAGTGGTATTTGTCGATGTAAGGTCCGCTTCCACACAACTCTGATCACTTAGACCGCCGGGAGGACCCTCCGATGATTGGGCTCCGTCGAAGACTTCGAATTGGTCCTCGGACAAACCTAAGTCAACAATTTCCTCCTCTTCCCTTGACTTTTCCTGCTCCTCTTCCTTCACCTTAGGGTGGGAAGACGTAGAACCAACTAAAGATACATCCTCTGGGATTACATTGCCCTCGGAAAGAAGAAATCCTTCCACGGCAACACTAATGCGACGAAAATGGGGATCTTTAGCCTTTATCAAGCACTTGGGTGCTTGGAAGGCGCGTGAGATGGGCGTGACCCCTAGAATCAGATGAGCTGCCCGAAGTTGGCCGTCTTCCTCGTTAACGAACATCTTGGCCTTGAGAATTTTGTCCAAACTCTCCCTGTTAACCAAATCGAAATGTGGTTCAAAGGCGTGTGTGTCTGCAAAATCCATGAAAAACATGTCAGTATCAGTAAGTTAACCCCAGCCCCACATAGTATAGCAAGCCCATTTATTCACACTACTCCTAGAACCACACCTGGTTACCTTTTTTGCATTGGGCAGGGAAGGCCATCATGCCATTCCCTAGATACGATTAAAAAGTCCTTATTAAGACCCTTATTGGACTCAGGGAGGCACTATATCAGTCTAATAGCGGGCTTCCTCATCTTCAGGTAGTACCCTTTCCCCTTCAAATAATGAAGGTTGTACACCCAATTAACATCATGATGAGTTAGCCCTAACCCCATCTTCTCATTTAGCACGTCTACACAGCCTAATATCCTAAACACGTTGGGAGTGCACTAGGTAGGGGCTAATCGGAAGAACCTCAGGTAACTCCTCATGACCTCCCCTATAGGAATCCTCATGCCACCTTCTATGAAGGCGATCATGGGGATCGCCACCTCACCCTCCCGCCTTTTCTCAAACCACTCCCCCTCCTCACAATACCTTAGGCCAACATTGGGAGGAATCCTGTATTAGGCCTTAAAATTCGCCATAGCCTCCTCAGAATCTACTAAGCTCTTGAATCTACCCATCTCTATAAATGGAGTAGGGAACTAAGAGGACTAAGGAGCGAGAACGGGGCCGAAGATGTTTAAAAAAAAAAAAAAGAACAGAGGGTGAAGAGAGAGAAAAAAAGTACAGAATGGCAAAGAAAAAAGGTCTGAGAGGACTTACAAAACCGGTGGGGGGGATCCTCGGCCAAGCATTGAGTACGTATAAAGACAAGTACGCGGAAGGGGTGTACCGGTTCAATGTACGTGCACGAGAGCACATGAAACGCTAAAGTAGTGAAAAAGGTCAACTTGAAAGACATTTATATCAAAGAGAAAACCCAGAAGCGAGAAGACTCCAACTCGGTAACCAATAGAAATGCCAGCCGTTGGATTGACATTGCACCAAGGAACGTAGGGAGCACAAAGCCACTAGAATTTAATGAGAGGTGGCTCCGCACATCGAAGCGCCAGAAACGTGCCTTAGATAGATGAAAAGACTTTGGCACTGACGGAGGATAAGACTTGACTAACCATGGTAGGGGCCCGAGGATATCAAAATCCTCCTCCCCGGCCGAGAAGCCAGACAGCAGGATTTTTAGGAGCTATTGTGGGGCCCAGGATTTTTGGCGACCCCAGCCCACTTCATACTAGGCCCAAAGGCCCATGCCGAGGAGATAGGAATGTCCGAGGATGAGTACAGGACGTCTAGGCTCCCAAGGAACCTCGCCGAGGATGATACCATCCTCGGCCAGCCGAGATCATGGAAGGGAAGAGCAGCACACCATCAACAGCAACCTCCCAAAGGATCCCAAGAAAAGACAAGTACAATGGGTCAGCCTTGGAAGCATGGTGGAGGAGCAATTCTAGAAAGAACTATTACCTCCACATTGAATGCCCACAACTAAAATTTTGGTCGCATTAATGAGGAAATGACCCCTGAGCAGTGTTGTCTAAGTTGCTACAGCTCACAGAAAGTTGAGGAATGTGGCTAATGAGACAAGTACTCAAGTGGTGACTTGTATGATCAACAGATGGAGGGTTGAGATCAACTGTAAGGGAGTATATAATCTAAAGAGTCCTCCGGGGGGGGGGGGGGGGTGGGTAACCAACAATTCCGGATCATTGAAGGTACTAGAGTAAGACTCCTCGGAAGGAGCCGATGACGAATTTTCTTATAGAAGCTTGGCTCGTTTCTGTTTGATTGTTTGTAAAACTCCTTATAACCGTTACCCGATTCACTAATGCCTAGTTCTTTGGCCCACTCTCTACAAATTTATTATATTGGGCTAGTTTGGCCTAAGTCCATCCATTCAATAGTGGAAGTGCTCAAACCCAGTCCCTACAATTTCAATTGTTGTTTTCGGTAGTTTTTAATTATTAAATTCAAGGTTTATCCATTTAAATACATGTGATTAATTGAGACTTAAAGTTCAATGTATTATTGAAAGAGCAAGACTTAGGTATAGTACTCAGGTGCTGTTCCTTAGATTTTATTTCTTAAAATTCTGCCATGTGGACTTTTTCTCATGGAATAGAAGTGTATGTTTTAATTAAATAGCCACGTGGCTTAATTTTAAGAGGGGAACATAAAGAACAGCACCTAAAATACTGTACCTAAGTCCTTATTGAAAATTATTTTATTTATTTTTTTAGGTATTTCTACCATCTTCCATTCAATATATGTGTGTGTGTATATATATATATATATATATATGTATGTATGTATGTATGTATGTATGTATTTTATGATACCTTAGTCACACACAAAATGCATTCATTATATAACTTAAAAGTAAAATTTTCATTTATTTTTATTATTTATTTTTAAGTATTAATAAAAAAAAGTATTTACATGTGAACTTTGATTAAATCGTGCATCACACGGATATAATACTAATACTTGAAATATTTTAAGCACTATTTGATTTGCACTTTTTTTTTTTTACATGCTTTTTATCAAAATGTCAAACACATATACTTAACATTATTCAAAATTTCCATGCAAAACGAAACATCCAGGGAAGTTTAAAGGCAATCAATAAAGACAAATATGCCTATCAAAAAACAAAAAAAAAACAATGGAGACAAGCATGGACCAGAAAACTTGATTAAAACAATCGGGAACTATTAGACGACGTGTTGATTCGTTTTACCTAATTGTTTTATATTTCATTCCTTTGCATTGTTGACCCTATTTTGCAGGCGATGAATTTATTGCATTATCCTATATTTTATGATATCATTTTTCATTCATTCACACTACTTGAGCATCATCAGGACCTTTTTATTTTTATAGATAATTATAATATTCTGTTAATTTAGAATAATCTTTTCTACCTAGGTCCCTAAGTATTTATATATGAAAGATGTCAGTAGTTAAGGTACAAGGTTCTTCGCAGACATAAGTAAATTGTTTTCAAATTTATTCATATAACCTTGACACAAAAGTTCAGATCAAATAGTTAGCTTTGTTCTCCCACAAATCTCTCTTTTCCAAGCCATGGCTACCACTTTCTACAACTTATTCACGCTACCACTATTCTTCTTCCTTTTTCTTCTTCCCTCTGCTCATTCATCAGTTTCATTCAAAATAACTCGCTTTGATCTAATGCGTTAAACGTTATATATCGTGGAGATGCTGTACCTTCAGTTGGAGTCATAGAGATGAACAAAGTCAATTACGTGTGCCGTGTTGGTTGGGCCGGAGAAGGTGCCACTCTGGGACTCCAATGCAGGAAACCTCGCCGACTTCACAACTCATTTCTCCTTCATTATTGACACGCAAGGCCTTCCTCATTATGCTAGTGGGCTTGCATTCTTCCTAGCTCCTGTTGAATTTGATATCCCTCCAAATTCAGTTGCTGGCTTCCTGGGCCTATACAACACCACAAACAGTGATTCATCAAAGAACCAACCAGTTCACTTTGAGTTTGACTCTTTTGCGAATCCAGAATGGGATCCTGCATTTACGCACGTGGGAATTAACAACAACTCACTTTCTTCTGCTGTTTATACCACTTGGAATGCCAGTTTCCACAGTGGAGATACTGCAGATGTGTGGATTACATACTATGCTAGGACTAAGAATTTGAGCGTTTCTTGGACTTACCAAAGGACCTCTAATACTCAGGAGAATGCTAGTCTTTCTTACCAAATTGATTTGAGAAAGGTTCTGCCTGAGTGGGTCACAATTGGATTTTTGGCTGCTACTAGTTATTATGCAGAGCGACATACGCTTTTGTCATGGGAATTCAGTTCAAGCTTGGATATAAACGAAGCAAGTGGAAAGGAAGCGAAAAGTCATTTACTAATAGTGGTTCTGACAGTGATCGGTGGTGTTCTGATAGCTGGTGTGATTATAGTATTTTCAATATTGTGGATATGGAAGGGAATGAAAAAAGAGACAGAAGAAACAGCAAACTTAACATCAATTAATGATGATCTAGAGAAAGGAGCGGGGCCAAGAAGGTTTTCTTATAGTGATCTTGTTTCAGCTACCAATAACTTCTCAGACCAGAGGAAGTTGGGTCAAGGAGGATTTGGTGCTGTTTACAAGGGATACTTAACCGATTTAGATATGCTAATCGCTGTAAAGAAAATCTCAAGAGGGTCTAAACAGGGGAAGAAGGAATACATAACTGAGGTGAAGATCTTTAACCAACTAAGGCACCGAAACTTGGTGCAACTCATAGGATGGTGTCATGACAAAGGTGAGTTTCTGCTTGTGTACGAGTTTATGCCAAATGGTAGCCTTAACACTCACCTCTTTGGCAAGAGGAATCCTCTCACCTGGGAAGTACGATATAAAATATCTCTTGGATTGGCCTCCGCGTTGCTTTATCTTCATGAAGAATGGGAGCAATGTGTAGTGCACCGAGCTATCAAAGCAAGCAATGTCATGCTAGACTCTAGTTTCAATGTCAAGCTTGGTGACTTTGGGTTAGCTCGACTTATGGATCATGGGCTAGGTCCCCAGACAACTGAAGTGGCTGGAACTTTAGGATACATGGCTCCAGAATATTTAAGAACAGCTAGGGCTAGTAAAGAAACTGACGTGTATAGCTTTGGAATAGTTGCCTTAGAAATTGTTACTCGAAGGAGGTCAACTGATCCAATAGGAATGAATTCTGAAATGGGGTTGGTAGAGTGGATTTGGAATCTTCATGGAAAAGGGGACCTTCTTTTGGCTTCGGATGAGAAGTTACAAACAGATTTTGATGAAAAACAGGTAAAATGTTTGATGATCGTTGGACTTTGGTGTTCTCACCCTGATCGAAATCTGAGGCCCTCCATAAGGCAAGCAATTCAAGTTCTTAAGTTTGAGGCAACAATACCAAATCTTCCAACAGAGATGCATGTTCCTATTGTTAACGTATATAGTGTTGTGGGCTTTAGGCCCAGTTAGGTTACTTGTATAGCACACATATATACTTGTACTGCACACATATGCCTCCTATATAAAGGCACCTATGTACATTCTTTTATGATGAAATACAATATAGAATTACATTCAGTATTTCTAACATGGTATCAGAGCCACTGCTCTAATTTTCTTGTGTCTTGTTTTGTCAGTATTTTCCACTGCCTCAACTTCTGTGGTTAGTAAACCCTTTCAGTGCCCTCTCCCGACTGCTCCCCGCCGTCAGAGGTCCTCAGGGTTGAATCTCCACCACCAGAAGCTGCTCCTCCACCGCCAAAACCACTGCCATCATCGGATCTGTCACCTCCGACCTCCGATTAGGACATAAGACATATCATCGTGTAGATATTCACTTGATCTACACATCGACGCCAGAAACATCCACATCTGACCATCCACGCGCCACCACGCGCCGGTCAACGTTTCGGCCAGTACATCCACGCGCTCCACGTGCCACTAGGGCTGCTCCAATATTGATTCCGTCGACACCACCAGAATCGTCCTTCCCCGATCTGCATCTTCGGCAAAGAATCACCTTCATCGGCTGGCTCACGCGCCCTCACGCGCCGCTAGAATCTTCGGCGAAGCTGACCCATGCGCCTCACGCGCTACACGCGCCACTAGGACACCTGCTGACGTCATCTCTGACGTCATCACCGCCACGTCAGCCCTAGCTGACGTCACCTGCTTACGTCAGCAACACATCATCTGCTGACGTCATCAGCAGTCAGCCTGCTGACGTCATCTGTTGACCGGGGTTGACTTTGACCGTTGACTTTCTGCAGAGTTGACTTTTGCAGTTCAGGTGCTCCTTACCCAGTTTTTCGCGTAGATTTCATTTTTGCAGTTTGTTTTTGCATATTTTGCTTCTAAATGAAGAATAAGCACATGTCTTCTTCTTATTGCAACAATCGTTGCTGCCAATCCATCAAACGGTTTTGCAATTTTTGCAAACGTTTTGGCCACAATATTGAGACTTACTATCATCGCAACAAATCAGCTGTGTCCATTTCTGTTGCTACTGTTGCTAACACTGAGAGTGTCCAACCAATGGCTCCTATCTCTGCACAGTCTAGGTATACTGGATCCACTTTCTCCATTTCCAAAGATGACCTTATTAATATTATCGCCAATGTCATTCGTATGGTTAGTAATGCATCTTATTCCTCTTCTCTCTCAACTTTATCTGGTATGTCTCCTACCTCTTGGCTTATGGATTCTGCTTGTTGCAATCACATGACACCTCACTCGTCCTTATTTTCTGACCTCACACCTGCACCGCACCCTCTTACTATTCGCACAGCAAATGGTTCCACAATGTCTGGTCATAATATAGGTTTAGTTTCAACCTCCAACCTCTCAGTTCCTAGAGTCTTTAATGTTCCTGACCTTTCTTATAATTTATTTTCTGTGGGATAATTAGCTGAGTTGGGTTATCGCATTACCTTTGATTATTCTGGGTGCATTGTGTAGGATCCTAGGATGGGACAGGAGCTTGGGACCGGTCCCAGAGTTGGGCGTATGTTTCCCGTGGACAACCTTCGTCTTTCACTTGTTGCTCCTGTTTCTATTGCTGCAGCTGCTGCAGTTTCTTCCACTCCTTCCCTTGCACTTTGGTATGCTCGCCTTGGTCATGCATCTTCCTCTCGGGTACAACAATTGGCTTCTAGAGGTTTGTTAGGTTCAGTGTCTACAAAAAATTTTGATTGTGTTTCATGTCAATTAGGAAAACAACCAGCTTTACCTTTCAATACTAGTGAATCCATATCCACTGATATCTTTGACCTTATTCATTCTGATGTTTGGGGGCCTTCCTCTGTCTCTAGTATTGGTGGGTCTAGATATTTTGTTGTCTTTGTTGATGACTACTCTCGCTATAGCTGGATTTTTAATATGAAACATCATTCTGAATTATTGGAAATATATTCTAATTTTGCAACAATGGTTGAAACTCAGTTTTCCAGACGCATCAAAATTTTTCGATCTGATAATGCTCTTGAATACACTCAATATGCTTTCCAAGCTGTTTTGCATTCCTATGGCACTGTTCATCAACTAACTTGTCCAGGTACCTCTCAGCAAAATGGTAGAGCCGAACGAAAACTTCGTCATATTCTTAACACTGTTCGTGCTCTCCTTCTCTCTGCTAAAGTTCCTGCTCCTTTTTGGGGTGAAGCTGCTCTTCATGCTGTTCATACTATTAATCGCATTCTGAGTCCTGTTATCCAAAATCAAACTCCATATGAGCGCCTTTTTAGGTCACCTCCAGACTATCACCACCTTCGCTCCTTCGGTTCTGCTTGTTTCGTTCTTCTTTAGCCACATGAGCATAACAAACTTGAGCCTCGGTTAAGGCTTTGTTGTTTTCTTGGCTATGGCGAAACTCAAAAGGAGTATAGGTGTTATGATCCTGTCTCTCATCGTCTTCGTATCTCCCGTAATGTTGTCTTTTGGGAACATCGCCTCTTTGTCGAGTTTTCTCATTTTAGTGCTTCCTTGTCTTCCTCCTCTGTCTTAGATCTTTTTCCAGATGAGGCACATATTCCTTCTGTAGCTGCTCCTGATCCTCCTATAGTTGCTCCTGATTCTGTTGCTGTAGACTTCTCTGTCCAACCACCAGATATCACTGATCCCTTTCCTAGTTCACCTTTTAATGAACAGGTAGAAGATGAACAGGTTGAAGACGAGCTACCCAACTCCAATCCTGAGCTTGGATCTCCTGCTCCTGCTCCGCCTGAAGATCTTGTACAAGACATTCCACCTCGTTACTCAACTCAAGTAAGATCTATTCCTGCACATTTACTTGACTATCATTGTTACACTACTCTTGCTACACTACACGAGCCTCACACCTATCGTGAGGCTTCCACTGACCCTTTATGGCATATTGCAATGAAAGACTATCTAAAAACCATGCTTGGGATTTGGTGACACTTCCTCCTAGGAAATCTGTGATTGGTTGTAAGTGGATCTACAAGATTAAGACTTGCTCTGATGGGTCCATTGAGCGCTACAAAGCTCGTCTTGTTGCAAAAGGTTTTACACAAGAGTATGAGATTGATTATGAAGAGACCTTTGCTCCGGTTGCTCGTATCTCATCTGTCCGTGCCCTCTTAGCTGTTGTTGCTGCCAGTAAATGGGACCTTTTTCAGATGGATGTCAAAAATGCATTCCTTAATGGGGATTTAAGTGAAGAAGTGTATATGCAACCTCCTCCTGGTCTCCCTGTTGACTCAAACAAGGTTTGTCATCTTCGACGTGCACTTTATGGCCTTAAACAAGCTCCACGAGCTTGGTTTGCCAAATTCAGCTCTACCATCTCTCAATTGGGTTACATGGCCAGTCACTATGATTCTGCCTTATTTCTTCGTCGCACTGACAAAGGCACTATTTTACTTCTCTTATATGTGGATGATATGATCATAACTGGTGATGACCTTAGTGGCATTTAAGAACTCAAGGCTTTTTTCAGTCAGCAATTTGAAATGAAAGATCTTGGACATCTCAGCTACTTCTTGGGTCTTGAAATCACTCATTCTACAGATTGACTTTATATTACTCAAGCCAAGTATGCCTCTTAACTCTTGTCTCGCGCTGAACTCACTGATAGCAAGACTGTTGACACTCCAGTTGAGCTTAATGCGCATCTGACTCCCTCAGGGGGGAAACCATTGTCTAATCCCTCTCTTTACAGACACTTGGTTGGCAGCTTGGTTTATCTCACTGTCACTCATCCAGACATTTCCTATGCTGTTCACCAGGTGAGCCAGTATCTGTCTGCTCCACGATCGACTCACTATGCTGTTGTTCTGCGCATTCTTCGATACCTAAAGGGCACTCTCTTCCATGGTCTTTTCTACTCTGCTCAGTCTCCTCTTACTCTCCGTGCATTTTCTAATGCTGATTGGGCAAGAGACCCCACTGATCGCAGGTCCACCACTGGTTATTGCTTTCTTCTTGGTTCTTCTTTGATTTCTTGGCGAAGCAAGAAACAAACTCATGTGGCCCACTCCAGTACTGAAGCAGAATATCGTGCCCTTGCTGATACCACATCTGAGCTCCTTTGGCTACGCTGGCTTCTCAAAGATTTAGGTGTGTCTACATCCTCTGCTACTCCTCTTTATTGTGACAACCAGAGTGCTATTCATATTGCTCACAATGATGTCTTCCATGAACGGACTAAACACATCGAGATCGATTGTCATTTTATCCGTTTTCATCTTGTCCATGGTGCTCTCAAGCTGATCTCAGTCTCCTTTAAAGATCAACTTGCAGATATCTTCACCAAGTCACATCCTAAAGGACGCCTTCATACTTTGGTTGACAACCTCAAGTTGGTCTCACATCCACCTTGAGTTTGAGGGGGGCTGTTAACGTATATAGTGTTGTGGGCTTTAGGCCCAGTTAGGTTACTTGTATAGCACACATATATACTTGTACTGCACACATATGCCTCCTATATAAAGGCACCTATGTACATTCTTTTATGATGAAATACAATATAGAATTACATTCAGTATTTCTAACACCTATGTTTCGTGTACCTACACCAGCAGCAATTAGCTCCAGTGAAGCTTCCGTGAGTACTACAAGCCTTCAAC
This sequence comes from Quercus glauca, assembly GCA_023736055.1. Taxonomy (NCBI): domain Eukaryota; kingdom Viridiplantae; phylum Streptophyta; class Magnoliopsida; order Fagales; family Fagaceae; genus Quercus; species Quercus glauca. The sequence goes on from CM043320.1 coordinate 36,632,396, forward strand.
ATGGTCGTTAAACATATTTACCATCTTTGGTTGTAATCATTGTTATAGTATTAGCTATTGTTTGTATGGAGTTTGTTAAGGTTTTGACCCTTCTTGTTGAATCACAAGGGAATTTACCAAGTGGTTAATTTATCCAATTATGTAAATTTCCAATTCATGAGTAAACAATTTAAGCATGTGATGATGAATGAAATAATATTTCACTACTCGCACGAAATCAAACATAATGGAGATAGCAATGTGGTGACGTAGGGAAATTCAATGGAAAAATATTCCATAGGAAAAGTCATTGTTGAGAATATTTCTGTTAAGATCTTAGTGTGTTGGCCTATTTCGTGCCAAAATTTACATATAATTGTTGTGTACTTAATTTCTTTGTAGCATGTACATTTGTGGGTTAATTTGTATTGGGTTGAAGGGATCAAGAGCTAAAGAGTAGAGTTGCAAGTTGTTGAATCTTGGTTGAGTGAAATTGTAAGGGTAAGACGAAGTCTCAAGCAAGTTAAGCATTTTGAAAATCAGTTGCATGGCAATCTCGCCTCTCACCTTGGTCAAGTGTGATTGCTAGAACTTTAGACAAATTAGTTATTTCCTTCTCTGTTGTACGTACCTATTCTTATACTCTGTATATACCCAATTTCCCATTTTGAAGAGCTAGAGAGCAACCTAAAACCCTAGTGAAAACACTCATTTGTTCTCTCTACCTTCACCCTTTCCAATGCATCCATTTCTAGACTAATTTATAGTCTATCAAATTCTACGGTTGGAGATTAAAACCAATACACAAAGAATCCTTCAAAGTTCTTGTTATTGTTTGGTGTTTGGGAATCATTGGGGCAGTCCCAAAATATCCAAGGATCTTTGGAGTGGCCAAGGACACTTGGTCTTGCAATTAATAACTCAATTTGTGGATCCTGTGAATGACAAGAAGAAAAGATTCAAGAAATCAGGTACTAGTAGGAGCTTGAAGCTCAGGTACATAGTCATTACTTAGCTTGGAGGGGTTTTTTATTTTTATTTTTATTTTTAAAGTAATTTGTACTGCAGCTATTCTTGTTTAATGGATCATTTGGTGCTATAGGCCACGAAGAGTTCTTTGCTCAGTTTCGGGTTTTTCTCTCAATAAACACTAGGTATGTTTGGGGTGCTTGTATGTGATTGGGATTTGTTGTCGTGTTTCTATAGCTATGCATATGCTAGTTGGCTAATTACATTAACAATTGGACTTAATTTGTTAGTTTGTTAAAATTGACATAAGCCATAAAATTGGGGTCTAAATTGATAAGTCCGACCTTCTCCAACGAACCAAATCCACTACAAGAAAAGATCTCAAAAAAAAAAAAAAAATTTCTAGACTACCTCTAGTAGAAGTTCTAACACCTTTTTGAGTTGCACGAGACAATAACAGCAATAAGCAAAATTTTGCTAATATGGGTTTTAGTTCTTAGTTCAATACATCCAACCTCATCTGTCATTTGCCAACAACAGGAGAAATTATAAAATCCACATGATAGACAAGTGATGTAATTCACCATTCCACTAAAAAACTGCTATTTATTTAAAATTGTTAGTTAGAAAAAATTTTTAAAAAGAAATTAATTACTGACTCAGCAATTTTAAACAAATGAAAGTTTTTTAGTGAAATGGTAGACAAATGACGTGGTTCACCAGAAGCCTCTATAATTTTTCCAACAATGAATGTCTGAGCCACCCATATCTAGGTTGGAAAAGTAGTACTAGTTATTGACAGCCAGAGGTATTCACGTATATACATGCTAATATTGTTCTGAGCTCTATGTAACACATCTCTCATTGCCGTAAGCTAAGTTCAACGCATCAGCGTAATGATTAGAATAAAATCTGAATCCAAGAAATTTTTACAATAATGAAGTGTATATCAAAAGATAAGAAAAGTAAGAGGAGTATTAAACACTATAAGCTCTAAATTAGCGCAGGAAATTAAGATTGTATTAAAGTCTTTTAAATATTATCTTGTTTAACCACTCTGGTTGTTATCATCTTGGAATCTTGTAATATTATATTAATGAATTCGGATTTGCCGAACAAGTCTTTGTTTTTTTAGAAGAATCTGAACAACAAGAAATCATTATATAATCTAATGCGTGTCTTCAAAGGTACGTAGCATTTCTTCTATTTGTTTTATTTATTAGTTTAACTTATCATTAAAGATTAACAAACTAGAAATTAACATCAGATGGAGCGGGAGATTAAGATCCATTGATGCAAGCCTTTTGACTTTGCAGGTGTTGGAACTTCATTTTCATGCAAGTATTCATCTAACCCAGTAATGTCTAAGAACATATAACCATTAACCCAGTTTTTTTTTTTTTTTCAATGGTAAATAATTTCAAAAGTTTCAAACTAAAACTTAATGTTTAAGACTATTACAAATTTAAGTTTTAAATTGGATTGACTTTTAAAAATCATATATGTTTAAGCCTACAATTTTCACCACTGCACATTTTTAGTACGATAATCACTCTACAAGTATAAGTGCTTATGGGGTGTGGGGGGCATAGGTCGGGTTCAAGTCTCCATGAGTGAGTTTCACACACATATACACTTAGATTATGATAGAGTAGAATTTCTATCTTGTATAAAAAAAGATGTGATAATTATACTTGAGCCTCATCAGGACCTTTTTATTTTTATTTTTTATTTTACCCTATTTTGCAGGCGATGAATTTGCATTATCCTATATTTTATGATATCATTTTTCATTCATTCACACTACTTGAGCATCATCCGGACCTTTTTATTTTTATTTTTTTTTATGATAATTATAATATTCTGTTAATTTAGAATAATCTTTTCTACCTAAGTCCCTAAGTATTTATATATGAAAGATGTCAGTAGTTAAGGTACAAGATTCTTAGCAGACATAAGTAAATTGTTTTCAAATTTATTCATATAACCTGGACATAAAAGTTCAGATCAAATAGCTAGCTTTGTTCTCCCACAAATCTCTCTTTTCCAAGCCATGGCTACCACTTTCTACAACTTATTCACGCTACCACTATTCTTCTTCCTTTTTCTTCTTCCCTCTGCTCATTCATCAGTTTCATTCAAAATAACTCGCTTTGACCCTAATGCGTTAAATGTAATATATCGTGGAGATGCTGTACCTTCAGTTGGAGCCATAGAGATGAACAAAGTCAATTATGTGTGCCGTGTTGGTTGGGCCACCTATGCGGAGAAGGTGCCACTCTGGGACTCCAATACAGGAAACCTCGCCAACTTCACAACTCATTTCTCCTTCATTATTGATACACAAGGCAGTCCTAATTATGGTCACGGGCTTGCATTCTTCTTGGCTCCTGTTGGGTTTGAGATCCCTCCAAATTCAGTTGGTGGCTTCCTGGGCCTATACAACACCACAAACAGTGATTCATCAAAGAACCAACTAGTTCACGTTGAGTTTGACTCTTTCGCGAATCCAGAATGGGATCCTGCATTTACGCACGTGGGAATTAACAACAACTCAATTTCTTCTGCTGTTGATACCACTTGGAATGCTAGTTTCCACAGTGGAGATACTGCAGATGTGTGGATTACATACAACGCTAGTACCAGGAATTTGAGCGTTTCATGGACTTACCAAAGGACCTCAAATACTCAGGAGAATACTAGTCTTTCTTACCAAATTGATTTGAGAAAGGTTCTGCCTGAATGGGTCACAGTTGGATTTTCAGCTGCTACTGGTTATTATGGAGAGCGACATACGCTTTTGTCATGGGAATTCAGTTCAAGTTTGGATATAAAAACAAGTGAAAAGGAAGCAAAAGGTCGTGGACTAATAGTGGTTCTGACAGTGACCGGTGGTGTTCTGATAGCTGGTGTGATTATAGCATTTTCAATATTGTATATATGGAAGGGAAAGAAAAAGGAGACAGAAGAAACAACAAACTTAACATCAATTAATGATGATCTAGAGAAAGGAGCAGGGCCAAGAAGGTTTTCTTATCGTGATCTTGTGTCAGCTACCAATAACTTCTCAGACAAGAGGAAGTTGGGTCAAGGAGGATTTGGTGCTGTTTACAAGGGATATTTAGCTGATTTAGATATGCTAATTGCTGTGAAGAAAATCTCGAGAGGGTCTAAACAGGGGAAGAAGGAATACATAACTGAGGTGAAGATCTTTAACCAACTGAGACACCGAAATTTGGTGCAACTCATAGGATGGTGTCATGACAAAGCTGAGTTTCTACTTGTGTACGAGTTTATGCCAAATGGTAGCCTTGATACTCACCTCTTTGGCAAGAGGAATCCTCTCACTTGGGAAGTAAGATATAAAATATCTCTTGGATTGGCCTCCGCGTTGCTTTATCTTCATGAAGAGTGGGAGCAATGTGTGGTGCACCGAGATATCAAAGCAAGCAATGTCATGCTAGATTCTAGTTTCAATGTCAAGCTTGGTGACTTTGGGTTAGCTCGACTTATGGATCATGAGCTAGGTCCCCAAACAACTGGAGTGGCTGGAACTTTAGGATACATGGCTCCAGAATATTTAAGAACAGCTAGGGCTAGTAAAGAGACTGACGTATATAGCTTTGGAGTAGTTGCCTTAGAAATTGTGACTGGAAGGAGGTCAATTGATCCAATGGGAAAGGATTCCGAAATGGGGTTGGTAGAGTGGATTTGGAATCTTCATGGTAAGGGGGATCTTCTTTGGCTTTGGATGAGAAGTTACAATCAGATTTTGATGAAAAACAGGTAAAATGCTTGATGATCATTGGACTTTGGTGCTCTCACCCTGATCGAAATCTGAGGCCCTCTATAAGGCAAGCAATTCAAGTTCTTAAGTTTGAGGCAACAATACCAAATCTTCCAACAGAGATGCATGTTCCTATGTATCGTGTACCTACACCAGCAGCAATTAGCTCTAGTGAAGCTTCCGTGAGTACTACAAGCCTTCAGCATGGTCGTTAAACGTATTTACCATCTTTGGTTGTAATCATTGTCATAGTATTAGCTATTATTTGTATGGAGTTTGTTAAGGTTTTGACCCTTGTTGTTGAATCACAAGGGAATATACCAAGTGGTTAATTTATCCAATTATGTAAATTTCCAATTCATGAGTAAACAATTTAAGCATGTGATGATGAATGAAATAATATTTCACTGATCGCACGAAATCAAACATAATGGAGATAGCAATGTGGTGACGTAGGGAAATTCAATGGAAAAAATATTCCAAAGGAAAAGTCACCGTTGAGAATACTTCTGTTAAGATCTTAGTGTGTTGGCCTATTTCGTGCCAAAATTTACATATAATTGTTGTGTACTTAATTTCTTTGTAGCATGTACATTTGTGGGTTAATTTGTATTGGGTTGAAGTGATCAAGAGCTAAAGAGTAGAGTTGCAAGTTGTTCGGTTGAGTGAAATTGTAAGGGTCAGACGAAGTCTCAAGCAAGTTAAGCATTTTGAAAATTAGTTGCATGGCAATCTCGCCTCTCACCTTGGTCAAGTGTGATTGCTAGAACTTTCGACAAATTAGTTATTTCCTTCTCTGTTGTACGTACCTATTCTTATACTCTGTATATAACCCTTATTTCCCATGAAGTTCCATACCCAATTCCCCATTTTGAAGAGCTAGAGAGCAACCTAAAACCCTAGTGAAAACACTCATTTGTTCTCTCTACCTTCACCCTCTCTAATGCATCCATTTCTAGACTAATTCATTGTCTATCAAATTCTACGGTTGGAGATTAAAACCAATACACACAAAGAATCCTTCAAAGGTTAGAGTAGCCAAGGACACTTGGTCTTGCAATTAATAACTCAATTCGTGGATCCAGTGAATGACAAGAAGAAAAGATTCAAGAAATCAGGTACTAGTAGAAGCTTGAAGCTCAGGTACATAGTCATTACTTAGCATGGAGGGTTTTTATTTTTTATTTTTATTTTTTATTTTTTTATTTACTGCAACTATTCTTGTTTAGTGGATCATTTGGTTTCTTTGCTCAGTTTCGGATTTTTCTCTCAATAAACACTAGGTATGTGTGGGGTGCTTGTATGTGATTGGGATTTGTTGTCGTGTTTCTATATCTATGCATATGCTAATTGGCTAATTACATTAACAATTGGACTTAATTTGTTAGTTAGTTAAAATTGACATAAGCAATAAAATTGGGGTCTAAATTGATGAGTCCGACCTTCTTCAACGAACCAAATCCACTACAATAAAAGATCTCAAAAAAACAAAAATTTCTAGACTCTACATCTCGTAAACAACTTACATCTAGTAGAAGTTCTAACACCTTTTTGAGTTTCACGAGGCAACAACAGCAATAAGCAAAATTTTGCTAATATAGGTTTTAGTTCTTAGTTCAATGCATCCAACCTCATCTGCCATTTGCCAACAACGGATGTCTGAGCCACCAATATCTGGGGTTGGAAAAGTAGTACTAGTAATTGACAGCCAGAGGTATTCACGTATATACATGCTAATATTGTTCTTAGCTCTAGCAATTGACAGCCAGAGGTATTCACGTAAATACATGCTAATATTGTTCTTAGCTCTATGTAACACATCTCTCATTCTGTGCCGTAAGCTAAGTTCAACGCATCAGCGTAATGATTAGAATAAAATCTGAATCCAAGAAATTTTTACAAAAATGAAGTGTATATCAAAAGATAAGAAAAGTAAGAGGAGTATTAAAAACTATAAGCTCTAAATTAGCGCAGGAAATTAAGATTGTATTAAAGTCTTTTAAACGTTATCTTGTCTAACCGCTCTGGTTGTTATCTTGTAGGAATCTTGTAATATTATATTAATGAATTCGGATTTGCCGAACAAGTGTTTGTTTTTTTAGAAGAATCTGAACAACAAGAAGTCATTATATAATCTAATGCGTGTCTTCAAAGGTACATTGAGTGACAATATTTTTCCAAACAAATCTTTTGGCATTCACATCCCTTATATTTGCCAATAGTTCAGCTTCAACCTATTTGGTGAAGTAATCTGTGCCGACCAACAACCATCTCTTATTCCCTGCTGGCTTAGGGAAAGGTCCAACAATATCCAAGCCCCATTAAGCAAATGGTCAAAGGCTAGACAGAGGATTAAGGACTCCCTCTCGTTGATGAATGTTTGAAAAAAATATTTGGCACTAGTCACACTTCTTCACATATTCTTGTACTTCGTTCTGCATGTTCGACTACCAATATCCTTATGTAAGGGTTCTGTGAGACAAAGATCTGCCTCCTGTGTAGCTTTCACAAATTCCTTCATGTAACTCCTCCAGTAGTAGCTCTAATGCCTCGGGGTGTATGCACAGTAAATATGGCTTTGAGAAAGAGCGCTTGTATAACTTTTGGTCATTGAACAGCCAAAACAGAGGAGTCTTTCTTTGAACCTTGTCAGCCTCAGACTTCTCCTCGGGCAAGATATTCTCCTTAAGGTGTAGTACGATAGAATCCATCTAGCTAGGTCCCACTCTAATCTGATGAATATGAACCACGTTTCTCCTTATTAAAGTGGGTTTACACAAGTCTTCCACAATGATCACCCGAGGTAAACTTTGTGTAGAGGAGGTTGCGAGCGTGGCAAAAGAGTCAGCACGTGTATTTCTACTTCTAGAGATTTGCAATAAAATGAAAGACTCAAATCCCAACTGCCAGTGTCTAACCTAATTCAAATAATCCTGCATTCTGAGATCTCTGACTTCCAACTCTCCCCCTAGCTGGCCTAAAACCAATCTCAAGTCTGAAAACATCTCTACAGCCTTTCATCCCATTTTCCGAACCATAGTTATCCCTACCAATAAAGCATCATACTCAACCTCATTATTGGTGGTCGAGAAGCCCAACCTTAAGGATTTTTCAAAAATGATCTAAACAAGAGAAATTATAACTAGCCCTACCCCAAATCCTCTTTGATTTGCTGTGCCATCAACGTGTTTTCTCCAGGGTAAAGGCTCTTGCAAGGAGACCATGCCAACTGATTTTCCATCCATATTTTGCTTCTCAACTTTTTCTTTAAATGGGGTTTCAACAAACTCGGCCACCAAATCAGCGAGGACTTGACCCTTAACAGAGGTGCGAGGCATGTACTTGATATCAAAAGCCCTTAGGATCATACCCCACTTGGCAATCCTCCCTATGCAACTAGCACTCTGGAGTAGAGATCTATGCGGACGTTGGGATAGGATAACAACTGTGTGCGATTGGAAGTAGTAAGTAAGAGAGCTTACGCGTAGCATGCACCACTACCAAAATGGCTTTCCCCAGTGGCAAGTAACGGATCTCGGGCTCATGTAGTGACTTACTCACATAATAAACTGGCCTCTACACATCACTATCAACCCGTACCAGCACCAAGCTCACTGCATGGGAGGCCACTGTAATATAAGCAAACAAAACCTCATATACCTCAGGCCTAAACATAATAGGTGGCCGAGAAAGGTATTCCTTTAACTGCTGGAAGGCCAGGACGCACTCCTCGGTCCATTCAAATTCCTTCCACTTATTTAACAACTGAAAGAAAGGCCTATACCTATCTACTGACTAAGAGATGAATCGGTTTAGGGCAGCAGTCATTCCTGTCAACTTCTAGACCTCTTTGGGATTCCGAGGTGGCTATAAATTGTTAATTTCCTTAATTTGGTCAAGATTGACTTTAATTCCACGGTGAGTAACCATGTACCTTAAGAACTTTCCTGATCCGACACCAAAAGAGCACTTAAAAGCATTAAGTCGCAACTTGTGTCTCCTCAAGATATCAAAGATATTCCCAAGGTCGTTAACATACTCGGATTCCAACTTACTCTTGACCACCATGTCGTCTATATAAATCTCAATGTTTTTTCCTAACTGTGGCTCAAACATCCTAGTCATCATCCTCTAATAAGTAGACACTGCATTCTTTAGACCAAAGGGCATCACCTTGTAATGGTAATTCCCAGTAGGAGTGACAAAAGCTGTATTCTCCTAATCATCCAAAGCTAAAGGTATCTGATAGTACCCTTGAAAGGCATCCAAAAAACTCATCCAAGGATGGCCTATTATTGCGTCAACTAATTGATCAATCCAAGGCATGGGGAATGAGTCCTTTGGACAGGCCTTGTTCAAGTCTGTAAAATCTATACATACCCGCCACTTTCCATTCTTCTTCTTCATTGTCACTGTATTAGCCAACCACTTAGGGTAGAACACTTCCTTAATAGCCCTAGCCTGCTTAAGCTTGTTCACCTCTTCCTTGACAGCATCAAAATGCTCTTTAGATGAACGCCGAGGTGGTTGCTTCCTAGGGAGGACAATTGGGTTGACATTCAGATGATAGCAAATGAAGTATGGATCCATACTAGGAGCTTCATAAGCATTCCATGCGAACATGTCAATATTCCTCCTTAAAAATGCTAACAGTTCTTCCTTCTTCCGAGGAGGTAGCTAAACTCTGATTTGAAAAAACTTCTCTGGATCACCATCTATAACAATTTCCTCCAATCTCTCACACTTTGCCTCTTCCAACACCGCATCCATAGATAAGACTGAAATCCTTGATTGCTATAAGCCCCCCTCAACAAAGGCTGAGGACTCAGCTTCAAGCTAATGTATAATTACAGCCACCAGGCACTGCCTAGCTATGGATTGACTCCCAACAAGCTCTTCAATTTGGTCCCCCGATGGATATTTCACCTTCAAACGTAAAGTTGAAGAAACGGTCCCTAGGACATGAAGCTAAGGTCTTGCCATAATGGCCGTGTAGGGAAAATAAGCATCCATCACAATGAAGTCCACATCCACTACCTCTAAACCTGCTAGCACAGGTAGTCTAATCTGACCCCTTGGAATGACAACTTTCCCATCAAAGCTTACCAAAGATGAATCATAGGCTGTCAAATCCTCAGGCTTTAAGTTCAACCCCTTGTACAAGTCAGGGTACATAATCTCTGCACCACTGCCCTGGTCTACCAACACCCTCTTCACGTCATACCCTCATATATTGAGTATGACCACTAAAGCATCATCGTGTGGTTGTATGGTTCCAACCTTGTCCTCATTTGAAAAACTCAACGCTGGTCGGATCTCCATCCTAGCCCTCTTAAGCTCAAGGCTAAAGTCCTGGACGGGTGGCCGAGCTACGAACATCACCTTTGAGGGGTGAGAACCAGTTCTCCTTGAGCAGCAAAGATGACATTAATAGTGCCCAAAGGAGGTCTTGAAGAAGCTCCCCTCTGAGCTTCTGACCCTGCTTGGTCCCCCTGCCCATTGGGCCAATACAAAAACTGTTTTAACCTTCCATCTCTGACCAGTTGCTCCAGATGATTCCACAAAGTTCTACAGTCCTCGGTGGTATGTCCTCGTTCCTAGTGGTACTGGCAATGAATACTTTGGTTGCGCCTCATGAGGTTTCCTCCCATCTTGTTTGGTCATTTAAAGTATGGCTCATTCTTGATCTTCTCTAAGACTTGATGTACTGGCTCTCGGAACACCATGTTAACTACCTGAAGAGCCGTAGACCCAGATTTCCAAGCAAAATCCCTTTGGGGTCTGTTATTATTATATCTGTCCGACCTGAAATCCCTCTTGTCCTGAGGGATAACCTTAGCCTTTCCTTTCCCTTGCTGCTGGTCTTCCTCAACCCACTTGTATTCGTCAATACGGTCCATAAGCCGACGCACACTCCTTATCGGCTTCTTGGTTAAGGATTTTCTCAAATCATGCTTGGCAGGTAGGCCGACCTTGAAAGTCCTTATAGCCACATCATCAAAGTCTCCATCGATCTCATTGAACATCTCCCAGTATCTGTCCAAGTATGTTTTCAGGGTCTCCCTTTCTTGCATGGACATGGACAACAAGGAATCTAAAGGCCAAGGAATCCTACTGCACGTAATAAAACAAGATCCAAACGCAAGGGTGAGCTCCTTAAAGGAATCAATAGAACCTGCACCTAGGCTATCAAAACACCTCATCACCACAGGCCCCAAGCTGGATGAGAATACCTTACACATCAAGGCCTCATTCTTGGAGTGCACTGCCATCCTCTAGTTGAAGTGGCTTACATGTTCCACATGGTCTGTACGACCATTGTACATGGTAAACATTGGCTGAGTGAAACGCTGAGGAAGTCTTCCTTCTTTAATCCTGCGTGTGAAAGGTGATTTGGAAATTCGGTTCAAAGCCCTACTCATAGCGTCGTTCCCTAGACCTTTGCAGGATGGATTTTTACTTCTATGCCCATGGTGGTAATCCTCATCACCCAAGAAAGACTCACTAAAGGGAGTCCTCGATCTGGGCCTGTAACTGCCATCTCCTTCCTCACTAGAAGAAGAAATAGACCTTGAGGGAGTTTTCCTTCGTCGTTCACAGCATAACTTCTTCTGCAAATGATCAATCTCCAGTTGCATGTTCCTAGCATTTTCCTCATGAGAGCTATGACTCCCAGTTCAAGATTGACTTCTACTAGTATAGGTGGTATGCACACTTCCCTCCCGATCCCTTCTTCGTTCAAGATAGAGGAAATGATCTTGACGTCGAGGCCCCATAGATTCCTCCTGGTGTGAACCTGAACCTACCATATTTGAACGTTAAACTCACTACAACTCCAGAATTTCCCATAAACGGCGCCAATTGTAAGGACGCAATTTAAGTCCCTAGCTCAAGGGATGGATGGGTTTAGGTCCAAAAAGCCCAATACAATGAATTTGTAGAGAGTGGATTAGAAAACTGGGTTTCAATGAGTTAGACAACAAGTAAAGTGGATCCAAATGACAAGAAAATGAAGATAGACTAGTTTAATCTAAAGAAAATTATCATCGGCACAATCCAAGGAGATCAGTTCTTATATAATTCTTCTTAAGTTTGATTACAAGTTCAACTCTTAATTGCAACAGTGTTTTCCTCTTAATTTCTCGATCCCTTTCCTTCAAGGTCTTCTTTCTGTTTTATACTCTTTTCCTTCCTTCATCTTTACCCTTCACGTGTAGAGTAAATTGCTGGAGTTGATCCTTGTCCCATCAGCACCTTCCTAAAGTCTCTGATAATAGCTGTAAGGCTGAAAATCATTGTTCAGGTATCACTTTCTCATTAATACGGTCAGAGAGTTAGCTACAGAGCATTCAATACAATGGTAGTAGCTTTCTTTTTAGATATTTTAGGACTTCCCTCTATCCTGCGCTTCTGTAATGCTTATCCGTATCAATAGAATTTCCTAGAACGTTGCCCTGGATGACAGACCACCCCTTCGGACCTCGGCTTTGCTCAACCGATGAGGCATTCATTCTCAGACTTCCCTCGTGGACCCTTATGATAAAAACTAACCTCTTCACTTACTAACATGAACTCCCATGATAATGTTCACCCCTCCTCGGACTACTTCATTTTCTCATATTGGGCCCCCGGCCCAATATGTACATATATATATATATATATATATATTGCTGGGCCTAACGCCCCAACACTACATTTTTTTATATATAAATTTTTTTTCTTTTACGTGTAGTATGGTAATTAAATAAGGATTAGATGGATCAGACGAAAAATTTGAATTGTACTTAAATTAAGATATTTATCAACTTAGAAATTATAGGAGAAGAAAATTATATATTTTTTAAAAAATTTCTGCAATATGATATAGCCACTTGGCGTAACCATGACTTCTAATCCCAACTTTTATTATATAGTATATGATTTCAAATAAAATACATCGAGCTTTTGAAATAAAGTGTTTTTTTTATTATTATTATTACAAAATAAAGTGTTTTTTTTATATATACTTATAAGTGGGGATATTTGATGATTTAAAAAATTGACCTGGGTCTAGCCCCGTTGGAATTGGACCCATCTGTGTCTCTCTGTCTTGTTCAGTGCAGAGGAATGGCTGTGTCTCTCAATCTCTCTCAGTCTCTCTCTCGAATCTTTCTTTTTCTTTTTCTTTTTTTGAATTTGGTTTGCATGTACCGTGAGTTAAAAGGGTTATTGGGTTTTTAATTTTCTTTTAGTTGGGCTGGGCTCTAGGCTATCTAGGCAAGGCTGGTAATGGGGGCTAAGAATTTGGAACATAGGGGTGCATCTATTAAAAATACAAATTATATTTAATAAAAAAAAATAGCAAATTACAACTTACTCACATGTAATTTACTGAAATTTATGTTACCTATCTATGATTTAAAATTTAACACTTTACCCACTTAAAATTTGACTAAAATGTAAGTTGTCTATCTGTGATTTGAAATCTCATAATGCAAGTATTCCGATGGATTCTTTTTAATCTTATTTGATCTTGTATTTGTATATTTTTTATATTTTTAGAGAAGGGAAATATAAAAGTGAAGCAAAATCACATATATAGCCATGTTTTTAACAGATGTGAGTTAAGGAAATCTAACCGAACTAACCTCAAGTGAGTAAAGTGTTAAATTTCAAACGACAGATAAGCAACTTAAATTTTAGTCAAACTACAGGTAAGTAAGTTGTAATTTGCCCTAAAAAAATCGTTAGTTGTTGACTGCTATAATTGCTTTGACCTCCTTTTTTCTTCCACCACGGATCTTTCTCACTCTATTTTTTCAAGTGAATTCCAAATTTGAGGTTCATTTTGTCGTTGAAGACTTACAAATGGCCTCACACAGAATTGCTCCATTAAAATATGAAAATGAAAGTTAACGAATATCCTAACTCCTAAACTAGTATTGGTTAAAAAAAATTAATTTTTTTGTGTAAAAAGAAAAAAATAATTAATTTTTTTGGTTTCTTTTTATATTTCTTATTAAAGTGGTATTAAAATTTTTTTAAATGATCGATTAACCATTTTTTTCTCCACCACTCACAATCTATAGCATAGGATAGTTATAGTAAAATATGTGTGAAAAAGTGTGTGATACCAGCATTATTGTTATACATATAATCCAAAGGACTTAGACAATTAGACCCCTAAACTAGGCGGCTTGCTTAAAAATATTCTGAAAAAGAAAATATTTCCAATTGCCGATGGAAACTAAACCCTATATCATAAATCAAATATTTTTAATTTTTATATATTACGGTAAATTTCTTTTATGTTATATTCACAGAATTGGAAGATTTGATCTAGAAGTATATTCGATATCAACGCTTGAAAGTTTACAATTATATTTTTCTCTACAACCACCAAGAGGATGATTCTAATTGTCTCGAAATATCGTAGCATACAATAATTAGAAATGTTTTGGTCTAAAAAGGCCATTGGGCCTGTATATTATTCTATAACAGGACGTAGTTAATTTTTTTAATTTCTTTAAATTTTACATACCTTGATGTAGGTGGAGTGGATTAAATTTCAATATTTCTTGTTCAACACAACCCATTTTTATACCAACACAAGAGAGCACCTTGCATCTGGCTAATAGATGGAAATTGAACTAGCAAGAGAGCTCCTTGGCAGATATCCATGTCCTTGTTTGCTTATCAAACTGGCATCCAATGTCACCAAATGCAAAATTGACGTAGGAAGTCATCTGCAGACTCTTCTACAAGCAAACTCTATTAAATGTGGACATTTGCTCACAACCTGAAGTATACACTAAAAAGTTCACTCCAGCAACTCTTTGTTAATGGGATGAAGTAACTTCACTTTTATCACCAAATCTTCGAGAACATGAACTTTGATCTCTAGTTAACACTTTGACAGAGCTTGGAAATCACCTATCACATGCGTACACCACAAGACTCTAAAAAAGTCTTAAAAAATGTGCATTAAGATTGCTTTTATACCTTTGCTTGAAAAACACGAAATCCTTACTTCATGACTATTGATAAAAACAAATTTAAAATCAGATTTTCACTAATCTTGATTAAACATTGCTAATGTGGTTCACCTGTTGCAGTAAATAATTTCCCCTAATTGAGATGATCATGGATCAATAACTATTTCATCATTAAATGTTTAAACATTAAGTTTTTGTATTTTAAAATCACAAAAAATATGAGTTTAAGAATTGAATTGTAAATAACATTTTATTAATATGAAATTTAGCATAAGTGTTAAAAATGAAGAGAACATGTAATTTAATAGTAGAATTTTCTCAAATTATTAATCCAATAAAACACCACATAGTAATGTATAGTTCTGAATCAAACCTAAACTTCTAAAATTATAGTTTATTAATTTAAACCCTCAATCAAATGCAAAACCAAACCACCAAATCAAACTTCAAACAACGTGTAGGTTTAAATTTAAATGATTTTAAAAGTCAATCCAATTTAAAATTAGCAAATTATAATTTTTTTGTCTGAATAGTCTTAAATTTTAAATTTTAGTTTGAAACTCTTGAAACTATTTACCGAAGAATAAGAAGAAAGGGGAAAAAACATTATTGGGTTAGGTAGAATGGATAGGCGCCGCTCTTCATACATTGGGTAAAAGCTAGACCGGCCCAAATATTAAGAACAACTTGGCCTTATGTTCTTGATGGTCCAATGTATTATGGGTGAGGAAATGAGAGGCCCACTGTTGTTGAGTAACTCACCCTTCAAGAGTTTCCCATCTTGCACCATTCAATTTGTTCAATGATGAATACTTGCATGAAAAGAAGCCCATGTAATGTTCCCGCTCTATCTGATGTTAATTTGAAGTCTTTTTATTTATTTATTAATGTTTATGACAAATACAAGAAGTAACTATTAAAACAAAAGAGCAGAAATGTCACCTTTAAAAACAGAAAAATACTGTACCCACAATACTTTCATAATAAATAGTAAATGACAAATTATTATCGATTGTAACAAGTAGGTAAAAAAGTAATTTTAATGGTAGATTAAAAGTTTTTTTTTTTTTAAATAATAATTTTATTGATGGGTTAAAAATTAAAATCAATAACAACTTATTACCTAGAATTTGTTAGAAAAATATTGTGGATAAATGTAGCAGTTCTCTTCAAGACAACATTTGATTATATAATAGAACAAAAAGGACAAAATAATTAATATGACTTGTTATTGTTAAGTTAATCCGAATTCATCAAACACATAGTATTACAAAATTCCAAGAGCATGACTACCAAAGCCTGGCCGGTTAGACAAGACAATGTTTAAAAGATTTAATACAATCTTAATTTTCGTCGCTAATTTAGAGCTAATGGTTTTTAATATTCCTACTCTTACTTTTCTTACCTTTTGATATACACTTCATGATTGTAAAAAAATTGCTTGGATTCAGAAATTCTAATCATTACTCTGATGCGTTGAACCTAGCTCATAGTACCGACTTTTGAGGGAGGGAATGAGAGATAAGTTACATATAGAGCTAAGAACAATAATAGCTTTCGTGAATATTTGTAGCTGTCAATTACAGCACATCTTTCCAACCCAGATATTGGTGGCTCAAACATCTGTTGTTGGCGGATGAGGTAGGTTGCAATGAATCGAATTAAGAACTAAAACCTGTATTAGCAAAATTTTGTTTATAGCTGTGGCTGTCTCGTGCAGCTCAGAAAGGTGTTAGAAGTTAGAACATCAGACTATGCTGGCATTCATTGATTTTCATTCTTCTAACTTCAGTGCAAAAATGCAAATGCCATGTTCCCCTGTTTAATCATCTCATTCAGTATTTCTATTCATTGTAATTACCTATCGTGATTATATAATCAAGCTAATGAGTAGGAGTATAAGAAATGAAAAGTTTTATAGTCATAATTCAGCACTTTGACACATGCATTAAACTTGATGATTTTGTATTAGTATTGGCAAATCATGTCAAATTGTATGTTAAATTGTGAGTTTTAATGTGTCTTAGAGAAGTAACTTAAGATCAAGTTGAAGACACAAAAACCTTTCAAGAACTATTCAAGAAAAGAGAAGTTTTTGCCTCTTCAATAACAAGCTTGATTGCAACTCAATTCTTCTCGATCAGTCAAGCTACCTCGACTCCATCTCGATAAGTTGAAATTGTGTAAATCAACAAAAATTAGCAATGTAAAAGGCCCAATAATATGCCTATTTCAAGCCCAATTTGAGTCCTACTTGTTGGGATAAAAAAAATGGACATTATAAGGCTTCTTAAAGATTTTGTGACTACTCCAATGATTCCTAAACACCAAATAGCAACAAGATATTCAAAGAATTGTTTGTGTCTACTAGTTTTAATCTCCTCTCATAAAATTTGATATATAGAGAGGTATAAGGATAGGTACATAAGAGAAAGAAATAACAAAATTGTCTCAAGTTCTAGCAATCTCACTCGACCGAGTTGAAAGGCAAAGAGAGAGGCAAGATTGTTGTGCAATTGACTATTAAAATGCTTAGCTCACCTAACACTTTGCCTAATCCTTACAATTTTTGCTCCATTGAGATCCAATAGATTGTAGCTCTTAACCTCTTCAACCCTTGACAAATAAACCCACAAATGTAAATGCTACAATGAAATTAAGTACTTGACAAATTATATGTAAAGTTGGCAGAAAATATGCCAACACACTAAAATCCTAATAGAAGGTTTCCTTTGAATGGTTTCTCCTTTGGAATAGTCTTTACATTAGTTTTCCAAGATCGTTGTCTCCATTGTGTTTGATTTTGTGCAATTAGTCACACATTATTTTATTTGTCATCACCATCTTAAATTGTTTCTTGTGATTTGGAAATTTGCATAATTGGATAAATTTGACCACATGACTAATTCACTTGTAATTCAACAACTGGGTTTAAACCCAAATCGATTCCATACAGGCAAAAACTAATACTATACCAATGCTTAGAAGCAAAGATAGTGAATATATTTAATGACCTTGTTAAAGACTTGTAGTACTTAGCGATGCTTCACAAAAGCTAATTCTTGCTGGTGTAGGTACAGGCATATCTGTTGGAAGATTTGGCATTGTTGCCTCAAACTTAAGAACTTGAATTGCTCGCCTTATGGACGGCCTTAGATTTTGATCAGGGTGAGAACACCAAAGTCCAATGATCATCAAACACTACTTGTTTTTCATCCAAATTTGTTTGTAACTTCTTATCCAAAGCCAAAAGAAGGTCCCCCTTTCCATGAAGATTCCAAATCCAATATACCAACCCCATTTCAAAATCCTTTCCCATTGGATTAATTGACCTTCTTCCGGTAACAATTTCTAAGGAAACTACTCCAAAACTATACACATCTGACTCTTTACTTGCCCTACCCATTCTTAAATATTTTGGAGCCATGTATCCTAAAGTTCCAGCCAATCCGGTTGTTTGAGGACCTAGCTCATGATCCATAAATCAAGCTAACTCAAAGTCACCAAGCTTGACATTGAAACTAGAGTCTAGCATGACATTGCTTGCTTTGATATCTCGATGCACCACACATTGTTCCCACTCTTCATGAAAATAAAGCAATGCAGAGGCCAATCCAAGAGATATCTTGTATCTCAATTCCCAAGTGAGAGGAGTCCTCTTCCCAAAGATGTGAGTATCAAGACTACCGTTTGGCATAAACTCGTAGATAAGTACGAACTCACCTTTTTCATGACACCATCCTATGAGTTGTACCAGATTTCGATGCCTAAGCTGGTTAAAGATCTTCACCTCAGTTATGTATTCTTTCTTCCCCTGTTTAGACACTCTTGAAATTTTCTTCACAGCAACTAGCATATCTAAATCAGCTAAGTACCCCTTGTAAACAACACCAAAACCTCCTTGACCCAACTTCCTCTCGTCTGAGAAGTTATTGGTAGCTGAAACAAGATCACTATAAGAGAACCTTCTTGGTCCTGCTCCTTTCTCAAGATCCTCATTAATTGATGTTAAGTTTTTTGTTGCAGCTCTCTCCTTTCTCTTTCCCTTCCATATCCACAATATTGCAAATGCTATAACCATCCCAGCTATCAGAGCACCACCGGAAACGATCAGGTCCACTATGTGTGTGATGTTTCGCTTCTGTTCCACCATGTATATCCAAGCTTGAATTGAATTCCCATGACAAAAGCGTATGTCGCTCAATATATAGACTGGTAGCAGCTAAAAAACCAATTGTGAGCCACTCAGGCAGAACCTTAGTCAAATCAATTTGGTAAGAAAGACTAGTATCCTCCTTTGTGTTAGAGGTCCTTAGGTAGGTCCAAGAGACGCTCAAATTGTTAGTGCTAGCGTCGTAGATAATCGATACATTTGCAGTGTCTCCACTGTGTAAACTAGCATTCCAAGTGGTGTAAACTGCAGAAGAAATTGAGTTGTTGTTAATTCCGACATGCTGAACTGTAGGATCGCATTCCTGGTTCACGAAAGAGTCGAACTCAACAGTCAACATGAACAATTTGGTTCTGAGATGAATCACTGTTTGTGGTATTGAATAGGCCCAGAAAGCCACCAACAGAATTTGGTGGGATCCCCAGCCCAACAGGAGCCAAGAAGAATGCAAGCCCATGACCATAATTAGGACTGCCTGTGTATCAATAATGAAGGAGAAACGAGCTGTGAAGTCAGCAGAGAGGTTTTCTGAATCCCAAAGTGGCACCCTCTCAAAATAGGTGGCCCAACCAATACGGCATAGAAAATTGACTTTATTCATCTCTATGGCTCGAACGGAGCTGAATAAAGTCAATTTTCTATTTGATCTGAACTTTTATGTCAAGGCTATATGAATAAAAATGATAACCATTAACTTATGTCCTGATGATGTTCAAGTTTCAATGAAATAGAATTATATTTCTTCCTGCAAATATGGAGATAAACTTTCTACAAATTCATCGCCTGCAAAATAGGGTCAACTATGAAATGGAGTGAAATTTAAAATAATAAGGTAAAACGCATCAATACGTCTAATACTTTCTGATTGTTTTGATCAAGTATTTTGGTCCGAGTTTGTCTTTATTGATTGCCTTTATACTATCCTGGATGTTTCGTTTTGCATGGAATATTTTAATTATGTTAAATATTTGTGTTTGACATTTTGATAAAAAGCAAGTAAAAAAACAGGTACAAAACAAATTGTGTTTAAAATATTTCAAGTATTTTTCAAATAAAATACTTCTAGCATTTTATATCAACTATCAAGTATTGAAGATCAGTTTCTAAAATTAAAAACAAAGTTTAAAAAAAAAAAGTGTTGAATATAAAGGACTGCCGGAGATAATTGATGATTAAAAAAAATTGACCCGGGTTTTGCCCTGTTGGAATCGGTCCACATGTGTAGACACTAGACATGGGCATCCAACTCCCAAAAAAATAAATAAAAACCAATGTTTTACTTTTTTTTCCATACATTTCCATAAGTTTCATTTTTGAAAAATGTTATGTTCACAATATTTTTATAACAAATTTTATATGACAGGTTATTACGGGTTGTTATTAATGAGGTAGAAAAGTAATTTTAGTGGTAAATTCAAATTAAAACTAATAATAATTAACCACCTATAATTTGTTGTGAAAATAATATGGATGTAACACCACTCTTCATTTTTAGTTATCTAGTTTTTTAACATCCTTTTATTATTATTCTACCATCATCAAACTTATAGGAAATGCTGATATGACTAACGAAATTCTATGGCACACTTAAAAATGACATAGCTATGGAAATAATAATAAAATATTTAATTAACATTAAAAAAAGCTACATAAACATTTTAATGCAAAAAAATCAATGTCAAGAAAAAATATTTGTTCCTCAATTTGAAAGAAAAATAAAACAAAATAAGAAATAACTTTTTCCAAATTTCTCATGTCAAATGTTCAAGTCATTTTTCAGTTAATCCATATGAATGAATCAAAATAAGGTACTATCGGAAGATGAGTGTTGTAAGGTGTTTAACACATTTTTCTTGTGTACGTGACTAAATTCCCAAGTTTGTATCTTCTAGATTGAGGTGCAATTTTAGACTTTAGTTTAGCTTAGGATATTCCCTAGTTTGAATTTGATATATAATCAGTTAGACATAAATGACCAATCACAACTAAAAAATGTAATAGTGGGTGACGACTTACTTAGATGAATAAAGAATAAATGAAAAGGTATATATGCACATACATCCACTCCAAAATCACACACAATTCATAAATAGCAAACAATTTGTGTTGCCAAAACTCCAAGTGGAGAGGATCGATGTCAAAATTTAGCATCAACATACCTCACACACCACCACACACTACTAATAGGAAAGAATCTATTATACATCCAATGCATGTAATACCACCTCTACTAATAGGCCCTACCCATTCACATGTGCTAGCCACATGCCTCACATATCTACAATGCACCAATCAAAATCCTGTTATACAAATGTAGCCACTCACGTCAATTGTAGCCATATCAATTCTCGGGTCATCATAATCAATTCTACACCTATTTTCATTACAATCTAATATAACTAATTATGTAAGTAGAGAAAAAAAGAAAATGGTTAGCTCACATAAAAGCAACACACAACCAATTAAAATCTACTTCCTAGATTAATTGTGAAAATATCCACGCATGGAACTAATTGTGAACTTGTGATCCTAAAATAACTGCACCTCGCTACTACAATAGTAATCATGTCACATCGACACTTGAGTCTCATGCCATGTCAACATTTGTGTCAGGCCACCTTGCCACACCAACGTCATGCCATGCAACCAATGAAACAAAACCATACAAAGTTAGCATCAAATAATGTTAGAAATACAAATTTTTTAATAAAAAATTTTACAAAATGAGTAATTATTAGTAAATAAAAACATGATATTAATGATAGGTTAAGATATAAACCAATAAGAAATTGATCACATCAATCATTTGTCATGCAATGAAAGCCACTTTGTTGGCACGTCAACATTTATTGACGGTTGACTGCCACTATTGATAGCTTTTTGACCTCATCAGTATTTTCTGTCACCAGGGATCTTTCTCACTCCATTTTTCAGGTAGATTCCAAATTTGAGATTTATTTTGTCGTTTGAGAGTTGAGACTTACAAATGGTGCTCCACTAAGAACTGCCTTGCAGTAGTCTTCGGCTTCAACGTCTCACACTGCCATCTCTAACATGTCCCCCAATACCACTAGAACAATTTGGTTCCGAGGTGATTCATTGGTTATGGTGTAGAATAGAATAGATATATAGAGATGCACCAGCTGAAAGTTGGTGGAATTTCAAATCAAATAGAGAAGACAAAAAGAATCTCAACCATGACCGTAATGGAGATGCCTTGGGTGTCCATAAATATAATGAATGAGAAATGCGTATTAAAGTCAATGGATTTTCTTGTATGAGGGTCCCATAGATAGAGGCACCCTCTTAGCATAGATGGCTCAACGTTTTTATCCACTCCTTATTTCTTTTCTCTTTTTCTTTTTTTATGAGAAAATCATTATTTCCTTATACGGTTGTATCATTCTCATCCTTTTGACTAAGATAAAGTATTTATCTATTTTTTTTAAGTGGAAATATCTATTTCTTTTTATTAGTACTCAAATCAAATTTACTCTATCGTTTGATCATTGTAGGCATATCCTATGAATTCTTCTCTCTCTCTCTCTCTCTCTCTCTCTCTCTCAAGTAACGTGAAGGAATGAGAGTTTCTTTTTTATTATCAAAACTATCTTATTTATATCATATATATATATATATATATATAATAAAATAAAATGTGTGTCCTAATTTAAGAAAACATATATTTAAAATTTTATTTCAACAAAATTATATTACCAAAAGTTTTATTTAATTTAAAATAAAATTTAATATTTATTTAATTATTTTGAGTATATATCATAATTTGTGTTTTAATATGGTAAAACTTACACACTATACATGATATTTGCACTAAGTGGCTAAAATATATATATATATATATATATATGTGTGTGTGTGTGTGTGTATGTATTAAACATTGTAAAAATTATGTTTTTCTAACATATGATTCATTAATTATTAAAATAGTTAATTTACTTTAGGTGAAACTCTATTAAAAATTTCAAGTAGCTTACTAATTATTAATAGAGTTTCGATGATATTAGTAAAATATTTTCTTTTATTTCATATAATTAGTTTTTTTTTTTTTTTTGGATTTATAAGTTTTATATATCATATCATATACTATATAATAAAGTTCGGTTTATAAGATATGGTTGCTCCAAGTGGCTACACCAAATTGTGGAAAATTTTTTTGTTTTTTTTTTTTATAAAAAGAAAATAGGTATAATTAGTTGTTGTTATCTTCTTCTCCTATAATTTCTAAATTGATAAAAATCTTAATTTAACTACAATTCAAACTCTTCATCAAATCCTTTTATTATTAATTTATTTTTACTTAAATTATATTACTACACAGTCATAAGAAAAAAAAAACAAAAAACAAAAGATAGCAAGTCATTTGCTCATATCTATTTATCAAAAATGTTTTTGGATAAAGTAAAAAAAAAAAATGTAAATAATGTAATAAGCATTTGAGTTTAAAGTAAACACCTTCTCTTTTTTCTTTTAAAAAAAAAAAATCAACTTTTATATGTAATTATTGATGGAATATACATATACATATATCAACATTTCCTCTTTTTTTCCATAAAAAACGTTTTTTTTTTCTTTATGTTCATATGTCCTTTTTTTATTCCACTTTTTATAAGATTTATGAGATAGCAACAAACACATTAATTAGAAATCTTAATTCCAATAGGATTTAAATTCTATATCAAATGAAACTCTACGTATATATTAATATATAGTAAAAAAAATTGTAAATAGTGTCATAAGCATTTGAGTTTAAAGTAACGCCTTCTCTTTCTTCTCAAAAAAAAAAAATCAATTTTTATATATAATGATGAAGTATACATGTACATTGCTAGGTTCTAAAGACTTAAGATTTAATGTATTTAGAACTCTAATATGTAATGTTGGCAAACCATAATCAAAACAATATGTTTAGTCTTATTTAGATTTGCTGAAAGTATGTTTTTATGTAAAGTTGGAATCGAGTGGCTGCAGAAATATTAGTGACTTTTTGTTAGGCTCGATTGCTCGATCGATCGAAGCTTAGGCTCGATCGATCGAATCTCGGGCAAAACGTTTTTTCTACAGAATTTCCAACTCAGCCCAAGCCCATTAAGGATTAGGGTTTCAAATCTACTTCTCCCACTATATAAAGGAAACCCTAGCCACGTTTTTAGAGTAGCTTATGTTGCGCATATTTTCTATTTTGTGTAAATCTCTTGTGAGATCTAGAGGAGCTTTCCTTTATACAAAACTTAGGGTTTTCAAGGTAGAAATAGTATCAACATCTTGATGATCAACTCAGTTGCTGTCATTGGAGCTTAAAGAAAAACAAGTGGGGAGCTTGTATCTTGTGGAGAATCCAAGAAAGAAGGAGTCCGTGGATTCGGAGCTTGCACGTGGTCGTGTCAGTAAGTTCTACTGGTGGGTAGCATTAGAAAGTCAAGCGGGGAGCTTGTAAGTCTTTTTGTATGAACTTCGATTCTTTCATAGTGAATTCAGGTTTACCTTGAGGATAGTTAGGTTAAATCCTCCCCAGGTTTTTACCGTGTGGTTTCCTGGGTCATCATAACTTGTGTTATTTATTATTCCGCTGCTTTATATATATTCTTGATATGATTGTGTGATTGTGATAACCTAGAATTGCATAATTTGACTAAGTTAATCACTTGGCTAATTAACTAGGTTAATCTTATTGTTGTTTTAAGGGGTCTAAAAACCATACATACATATATCAACATTTCCTTTTTTTCCCATAAAAAATGTTTTTCTTTTCTTTTTTCTTTCTTGAGAAGAAACTTTTTTCTTTTCTCTTTCTATTCATATGACCTTTTTTTATTCCACTTTTTTATGGGATTTATGAGATAGCAATAAACACATTAATTAGAAATTTTAATTCCAATAGGATTTAAATTTATATCAAATGAAACTCTACCTATGTATTAATATATATATATATATATATATATATATATATATATATATATATATATATTTATCCTTTTTGGAGTGAAGTTTACTCCAATATGTGAATTCTTAAATCTTATAACAATGCATGTATGCATTCTTTCTTTCATTATTATCTTTTCATTTTGTTTAAGCTATTTTTCTATAACTTCAAAAAAATTAATCTATTTTTTTTAACTTCAAAACAATTAATAAAAACTTCTCACATACGTACTCAAATTCATGAATTCTACATTAGAAATTGACAGAAAAATTAACCCAATTCATACTATTAAATTTTTGTACTCATTTGTTTTCTTCTACAATAATTGGTTCAAGTTTTTGTTACATACTCACACTTTCATCTCTCAAAATGATATTAGAAACAAATAGGTATATTCTTTGTTTTTTTTTCTACATTTATATCTTAATTTATGATTTGTGTTAATTTCTTAATTTTAAATTATGAATAAGTTTGATTATATTCTTAATATTAAATGTAAATTATTTTTTATAGGTTTTTAGTTGTTTTTACTAATAATAGTTTTATAAGTAACTTTTTATTCTTGTGATTTAAAAAAAAAAAATTTGAATAGAGAGTTAATTTATTAAAAAATTAAATAAAATAAAAGAGTTGATATCAATTTGGCAACAAAGCTAAATAGATAAGCCAAAGAAACGTTTAATAATAATAGTTGTCAATAACTTTTTATTAACGTGATTTAAAAAAATGAATAGTGAGTTAATTTATTTACATGATTTAAACTCTACTAAATTTTTTTAAGGGATTGGTTTAAAAAAATTTCAAAGTAATTTGCTAATTATTAACTACTATGTGCTAACTTTTTTTTTCTTTTTTTTTCTTTTTTTTGAGAAACTACTGTGCTAACTTCTAACTACCAAAACCCACAATTGAAATATTAATCCATATGAGATACCACTTCCAAAAATTAATATCTTTGCTATTATATAATATACACTGATAATAAATTACAAGGTAAGCACAACCCATTACTTTACTATATAATAAAAATTAGTTTTAGAAGTTGTAATTGTGACAAGTGGCTACACCAAATTATAGCAAATCTTTAGAAATAGTGATTATGTCAAGTGGCTGCACTAAATTGTAGAAAATTTTTAGATAAAAGCAACTTATTTATTCTTATCAACTATTGTTTTCTATCACTTTTTTTATTATTATTCATGAGAGTTAGCTGTGTTCTTGCAAGGAATTTTGAGAGTTTTATATATATATATATATATATATATATATATATATTCCAAATTCTATTTGATTATTGAGAAAAAATCAATCTTTAGTTGAATGAGTTATAGTATAATCGCAAATCCTAATTAGTATGGTCTTCTATCATTTATATTTATCTATAATATATATCAGCTAATAAAAAAAATTTTAAAAAAAAATAGATGAACGGAATAAGCTCATGCAATCACTGTAGGATGAAGAAGAGCACGAACTCCTAGGAGCTTAGCCCATCTTTGATAAGCAACTTCACAAGATGTAATCATGCAACAAGAGTTTCTGAGTTTATGATGTTATTTTGTTTAATATAATAATTCTCAGGCCAAAGCATTTCTTGCTTATTTTCCTTTTCTTTTTCTAAATATTATGTATGTAGTTGACACACAAATTCCTTTTGTTGGTTATAACCAACAAAAGGAATTTTAGATAACCAACAAAAGGAATTTTAGATGGCAAAAATTAAGGTAGTACTTGATTAAATCTGGGTCTAGCACACTTAAGAGCTAGGACCTATAAACCCCTAGATCACAATTAACATTCAATAAAGCTTACAACTGCCACCTTAAAAATTTAGCAATACGCACGGGCTTTCTTTCAAGAAGTTGACACACACACGTCTCATTGTATGTCCTATTAGAGTTCATTTGAAAATTTTCTTTAAACACAATTGAATTGTTTATGCAATCTTTTTAAATAGCCTGGCTCTATAAGATTATTGATCTTTATCCACACAATGTTATGATTCTAGTGTCCCACATGCATTAAATATAAGTTTAACCATGTGTTTATAAGTTCTTGAGCACCCTCCTCTTGCAAGTCGGTTTTCAAGAATAAGTTCTACTCTTGTGTTTGTAAAATTTAGTATCAGAGCCAACCACCACCCCAACTTGTTAGGTTCTAAGACTTTAGGAATTTATGTATTAGAACTCTAATGTATATTGTTGGCAAACCATGATCAAAACATGTTAATTGTTTAGTCTTGTTTAGACTTGCTTAAAGTTGTGTATTTTATGTAAAGTTGGAATCAAGCTGATACAGAAGTAATAGTGCATTTCGGCTTGGCTCGATTGATCGAAGCTTAGGCTCGATCAATCGAACCTCAGGCAGAATGTTTTTTTTTTCCGCAGATATTTCCAACTCAGCCCTAGCCTATTAAAACTTGAGGGTTTATGTTTTTGCCCTAGGTATATAAGGGAAACCCTAGCCATGTTTTTATGTTGCTCATATTGCTATTTGTGTGAATCTCTTGTAAGACCTGAAAGGAGCTTTCCTTCACATAAGCTTAGGATTATCAAGGATGAAATTTCTTCAAGAACTTGATGATCATTCAGTTGCTACCATAAAAGCTTAAAGATACACAAGCGGGTGTGCTTGTACTTGCTGGAGAATCCAAGAAAGAAGGAGTCCGTGGATTCGGAGCTTACACGTGGTCATGTCAATAAGTTTTACTAGTAGGTAGCAATAGAATGTTAGTGGTCTAAGTTCTATTGTACAAACTTCGATTTTCTCATATAATGGATTCAAGTTTACCTTGGTCTAAGTTCTATTGTACAAATTTCGATTCTTTCATATAATGGATTCAAGTTTACCTTGAGGATAGCTAGATTAAATCCTCCCCAAGTTTTTTACCGGTTTAGTTTTTCTAGGTCATCATATCATTGTGTTATTTATATTTCTGCTGCTATGCATGGTATGGTTGTTTGATTATGATAACCTAGATTTGGATTTTTGTCTAAGTAATATCTTGGGTAATTAACTAGGTTAATCCAATTGTTGTTTAAGGGGTCTAAAAACAAACACGACTAATCAGGGGTAGCTCATTAAATATTTGATCAAATCAGTTGCGGAATTATGGTCGGATCTTGAAAGTGGTGACCTAGAGGCTAGATTAAAATAACTGATAGATGAGTGGAGCCACAAAAAAGAGAAATGGCTACCATCGGGTCAATGTTACTAAAGTGACCCGCCGTGGACGTCCACTACGGAGCGTGGTGGTATGTTATGATCCTAGAATCTCACATGAATTAAATATAAACTTAACCATGTGTTTATAAGCACTTGGGCACCTTCCCCTTGCAAGTCGATTTTAAATGGTGAGTTCTACCCACGAGTTTGTAACATTTCATAGAGAAAGAGAGAGATTAAGAGAGATAGAGATACACTAATGCTGATTACAAGTAGATATTTATAGAATCATAAAACTATTCTATTGGCCCACATGACTTTATCCTAATGGTCCTATTATTCCCCATGTGCATTAATAATTTCTACATGTGTTAAATGTGATTAGCATGCTTGGAATTGTAACTAACTAACTAAATGCATTATGTTCCCAACTGTGGGTTCCTAACATACAAATTATTGTATGAATGATTGTTATTCATGTATGTATAGGTTTATGAATTTTAGTGTGGATAGATAGGCAATCATGCACCTCTTTTTTTAGGTTGAAATAATTAGTCCTATTTTATTTAATATGGTTGGTAAATATCCATTATTTGATTATAAATTCTTGCTAAATTGTCACATATTGTAGTATTGCAGTTTTCCTAGAAACAAGTAGTATCTATAGATGCTTCAAGGTTCATACCTATTTCTCTCAACCAAAAAAAAAAAAAAAAACTTACTAACTGTGGGTGTGAAAGCCCAACGCCATATGATGGGCCTAGGGCCCGAATCGGAAATAACTTCCCGTCCGAAGATGTTAAAGGGGTCAACGGTTTGCCCTCTTGGTGAAAATGCAACCAGGGGAGGACGGACATTGCGTCCGAAGACAACCTGGCCTGTCCGAAGGGATCCTATTCAACGGACCTCCAGAGAACTTGATCAAGTAGATACGCTGAAGATTCCCCTGTAAGGGTTGAGCTCTGGGCATGCCTCTTTGCGTGGATATCATGAAATATCTTACCAATAAAGCTGCCACCATCGCATTTAATGCACTGCAGCAACTTTCCTGACCGCATTTATGTGGAGAAGACACCTGAACAGTGCAACCTCAACCACAACCACTCGCTGCACGTTAAAGCAGACTTCTGATGTGACTAGTACTCAAGTGAACGCCTAGATGAAGGACAAGTGTGCGGTGAAGATGGGAGAAAAAGTGTATATATAAAGGAAACAAGTCTCACGGCAGTGGGGGGGGGGGGGGGGGAGAAAAAATTGTATTCACTAAGTTTTTAAATGCTAAAGCTCTTCGGACCAAAGAGATTCTTGTTAAACGCTAGTCTGAATCCCTTTTTTACACTGGTTTACTAGTATGAACCGTTGCTAAATCCATACCCAGCCCAGTTGTTTAACCCATTCTCTACAAATTTATTGTTGGGAATTTGTTGGGCTCACAATACAAAAAGCTGATATCTGGCCCAACAAATTTGGACCTTACACTAACTAACTAACTGTTGATCAGATATATGAAAAGAACATAAAACTATTTTTAAGATAATTGGTTACATGTTTGTTATATATATAATTAATTTGATATGGAAAATAAATGAGGATGCTTATCTAGACATTTTACTATAAAAGAAATGTCAAGATTAATATATAGAAAATTATTTTTTAAAAATTTTTTCTTGATTAGAAATAAGTCACTCTTTAAGGATAACATTTCAATTTTCACGTAAGTCTCCCTCTACTAACTCTACTTCTAATTTTTTAAATAATTTTTTCTTTATCCAAAATTTTTATATTTTCATTATATGATTAGTTATTTCATTCTAAATTTTTTCTTTTTTAAAATACTCATTTTTATTTTCATATAATAACCATCTCAATGTATTAAATTTGTCCTTAGTTGTGTAGTGTTACTATCAAGAGTTAAAATCTCATTTTTAATTTATATATACTTTTTTATTAAGTCTTACATCGCACGATCATAATACTAGTAATTAACTTGAAATTGAGTCTAAGAAGCCATGGTTGCACCAAGAGGCTCAATATATGTGTTACACATCATATAATGAACTTTTGTCATGTGATTCATTAATTAATAAAATGTTTTACATGAAACTTCATTATGAATGATAACCGCTTCAATTAAAACAAAAATGATAATATTTACAAGACAACATTTTATTATATGTCAAGAGCCTTGTAACTTAATTGATTGGTACTACATAATATTTTCAATTGAGACATACAGGAATGAAATCTCTCATTATAACTATCGAGTTATAAAAAATAAATAAATGCTAAATTGCAAATTATAACTCTAAAGTTTAGGAGTGTTTAGATTTTACACCCTGAAAATTCAGAATTTGAATTTTACCCCCTAAAATTAATTTGTCCATTAAAATGATGTCACATTATTTTTGTAGCCTAAAAAAATTAAATAATTAAAAATGACATGACATAATAAAATCATGGGTCTTTTATCATTAAAAGTTTAATTTGGTTTTTTTTTTTTTTCTTTTGAAATGAGTCTTTCCAGTGGATTTTTTTTTTTTTTTTTTTTTTTTTTTTTTTTTTTTTTTTTTTTTTTTTATAAATCTCCCGTGGATTCTAGATGGCTATCTTATAGATTGCTTGGGGTTTAGTAAGGCACTAATTCTTCTTACCTACGCTTTCACGTTGTGTCAATAACAAAGACTATTGATTATGATCAATTTTGTTACATCTTTGAGACAACTATAGTTTCTACCTGAGGTAGAGAAGAACTGAGGAGGAGAAATAGCACCATATACAAAATCTCTAACATAAGCACAACCGCAGGCTGTATCCAGTTTAAGAAAAATAAAAATTAGATTACATTCTAATTTTTAAAAAATTAAAATGATTTGTGTTTTGATGATACAGAACGCCAGTGTTTCAGATGAAGAGCATTTTGAACGTGGGATGGCACAATTATATGGCATTTGGAGTGAAGAGAAAAGGGACAGACAGACAAACCCTAATTACAAGGAGATAGGTTAAAGTGTAAATTGACAACAATATAGGAATATATTCATTTTCTAGACTCGCCCATTAAAGTCCTCCATGCACAAGAACTGAAGGTTTTGTCCAGTAATATTACGTGAAGTTTTGCAAGAACTCTAGATGAGCATGTGAGTTTAGGGCATCAAATGGACATACCTAGAAAAACAACAGGCCATATCTACTTTACTTGGGTGGTGGAAATTGAAATTCATGATGAAGCTCATGTGCTCTCTTATTAATTTATGATTACCATTTTACATCACAACCTAAAAAGAAGTCATTTTCGATCAAGACTGTGATGACTCAGTGAAGCCACGCAAAAATCCATTGTTGGGATGATCAACTAAGGGGAAATGTTAGCCAAATAACCTTTTTGTTGGTCTATTTCCAATTATGATTTTCTGATGATTGACACCTGGCCTAGATCACAGTAACAGGGATTAAATTATACTGTTTAATCTAGTCTAATCTAGAATTACTCATCGATCAGTGACTCCTTAATCCAAGGGACCCATTTGAATTTCTAGAAAGATCGAATCTTGTTGGTTTAACAAATCACATTCACGTGGGCTCAGCCAATAGGAAGTTGTGTTTACAGACAATCACCAGAACTTCATGATTATTGGTGCAATAGCAACAGCCTAAAACCACTATATTAGTGCATATAATTAAAACCAAAACCTATATGCCCATATATGATAATATTTATATACTTAAACTAATAAGCTACTTTATACTATATTGAGCATATTCAGCAAAAATAATAAGCTTCTCTATTTTTGGCCAGACAAAACCTCGCACACCATTGGCTTGTTGGTACGGTTTGTTTGCCAATGGGCTAAGCTCGATAAAGCGTGGGAAGACCTCCCTCGATTGGCGGATATGGTGACTCTTCCCCTTCACATGTGCGTCAATCAATCATCCAGTGACACATTCTGATCCAAATATAGTTCAATACTCATGGACATAACTTTTCATCCCAACCGTCCGATAGAGGGAAAAAAAACAGTAACTTTTTATGTTCTTACCCCTTTTTTTTTTCAAATTTTTATCTTTTTTGATCATACGACTGTGATGAAAAGTTGAGTTTTTAACTTTTCATCTCGGCCATCCCTCAGGTATTGTATCTTATACAATACTTATACGAGATCTCTGCCTGACACATGTTATTCCTCCACATACTACGCCTTTAAAGTTTGAAGAGATTCCTGAATAAGGGAACCCAAAATACACTAAAATTTCTTGGATCGGTAAATTCTTAAACGTTGTCTAGAAGTTAATAGTAATATGAATTATCAAATTAATGGTTAATTCATATGATCCAATTAAATTTGAATTTTTTTTTTTCACAAATTGGAGGAATTCAAATTCTTGTAAGGAAGACCAGACAATATCACCGAATCATAAGTTTCTTACAAATAAATTTGACTAATTTAAATGTTCAGGTACATGCTTATGTTGATTGATGTTTAAAATGAAGAAAGGAGATCGGTGCTGTTGAAGACAATCAAACATATATTAAACAATATATTGTAGAATGCAAAATTCACCTAATGACATGGTGACACATTATAGATGTACAAATTAAACTTTCTTTCAATCATTTCCATCAATAGACTTACATTTCTTTGTTTATTAAAGAGCTTCTGTCTCAGTAAGTTCTATTTAATGGCTCTTTAAAATCAGTAACCATACCTCATAAACATTTATCTGGGCATAAGCAGGTTCCAGCATAAACTAGCTTGCATGAGTGTCCAAGTTGCATCTAGCTAGGTCACTAGAGAGAGAGAGAGAGACGACAACAACAACAAGCGACCAAACAGAAAGATTAAAAAACAAAACAAAAGAAAGTGAATTTAGGTAAGCACATAAGAATTAGGGAGAAACCTTAATGAAAGAGATAATATACATATATACAATTAAAATAACTTCAGAGGTCAAGGATATTGATGTGCTCTCTTTATTGCCTCTATGCTAAATGTGGATAAGAAAGCCAAGAAAATTTATATATTACATTACTCAACCTGGTTTATATATTATACATTACATTAGCCAAGAAAATTTTCTGGCTCAGTTACTCTAATGCACTCATATACCCACGTGTCACTAACTAATTCCACAGACGGCGCCATCAAAATACTCGAATAAAGTACGAATATACAGTGTTTATGTATCCATTTCTAGAGTTGTGCACTGTAGACAGTACAACTGTACAAGTCATTCATTATTGTTTAATTTCTGAAATAACTCTTGTAATCTCCACATTCTAAGCTATTTTATCTTCATCCCTAAACTACTTTTTCTTATATAAAGCTCTTGATGGGAAAAGAAGATGCAGTACAAAACTTAAACACCATCTACACCACTGTTTGATTCATACTAAAAAAAAGGTGTTGCTTTGGCTCAACAAAGTAAGCTTTTCATCAGATCCTTTTTAGTTTTATGCTTTTAATCTTTATAATCTTTTTTTTTTTTTTTTTACTTTTTGATTAATAATCTTTAAAATCTTTATTCATTAAGGTTTTTTTTTTTTTTTTTATTGCAGGAACCCTAAGACTAAGAGTATAGAAAATAGAAAGCAGAAGGGATGGGTAGAGGGAAGATTGCAATTCAAAGGATCGATAATTCATCGAGCAGGCAAGTGACTTTCTCGAAGAGGAGAAAGGGATTAATCAAAAAGGCAAAGGAGCTAGCAATTCTGTGTGATGCTGAAGTTGGACTTGTAATTTTCTCCAGCACTGCAAAGCTATATGAATTTGCAAGCACCAGGTATGGCCCTTGTATTCTTTTTCCTTGATTTGTTCTTGTTTCAGTGGTATGATTTTAAGAAAATGCTTTGTTGAACATAGCAATTTTTTTCCACCTGAGGTTTATATTATGTGTTGCAGATAATGTAATTATATGTTTAAAATATCTTCCTAAAACTTTTCACGTCTTTATCTTCTATATATAAATAATCACACACGCATACACATGTTAATCTATGTTATCCGATTTATAAAATTTGTTTGCATGGCATTAATTAAGTTGAGAGAGACTAGGAATTTTTGGCTAGGTGTGCGGATTTATGAATCTACATATGACTAGATCAGAAGAAAAATCACGTACTTCCATCAATCTTTATTTATTTAGCATAGGTAAACCTGAAGATATCTACTTTGGGAATGGGAGAATCAAATAGGGAACATAATAAAGGGACTATTGCTCTGACAGTACCTATACCCTAGTCTCCATTCCAAGAACATCTAGTTGAGGTTTGCGCATAAACCTGCTATAGTGGAACGGATGATTGCATTTTGGGTACTAAATATATAGTTCACTCAATCAAACAAGGCAGAAGATACCTAAAGATAAAGAATGGAGAATAAAAATGCGGAAGTCATCAGGTAAATAGAAAGGGACTGATGGAATGCATTCCTTTCCTAATCCCTTTGTAAAGCGCATCAGTTACTATTGTAGGTTTGGAAGTGCCAGACTTCACATAGTATCTTATTTGAAGTGTAGTCTGTTCCATCCTAAATATATTTTTGACAATATGCAATCAATTTGCACTTCTTTAGCTCTCTTACTTCCTAAATGTGTTCATCTAACAATACAGAGTAATCCTCTATTCCATATTCTATGTTCCACTTTCCACTTCTTTAGTTCTCTTACTTCCTGAATATATTTCTCTGAAAATACTAATTAATCATCTCTCCCATATTCTATGTTCCACTTTATAAAATAGCTAAAGTTTAAAATGGACAAAATAAAAAACATAGCAAAATATACAATCAATTAGCACAACTTAAATTTTGTACTCAAGATTCTAGAAATAGGTTAAGCATCATGACTAAGACAAGATCAATCAAATGTAAGTTTCATATAATTAGGAGCATGAACAAGAGTTAAAGATAGAGAAATAATCAACAATTAACAATATAGCGAGATCCTTCTCTGGTAGGGACCAAAGCAAGACCCCAAATATCATAATAAACTAAATTAAAAGGTACAGAGAATAAAAGAATGGAAAGGAAAGTTGCCCAAATAAGAGGGGTAACTTGGATATAGCAAATAAGTGCATTATGATTCCTTATGTGATTGAAAATATCTATCAAATCAAATTGGATTGGGATATCTTATGATCAAGCATGCCTTGTTAACATAATAAACTAAATCAAAAGGTACAGAGTGTACGTTTTTAGACCCCTTAAAACACAAGTTGTTTAACCTAGTTATTTAGCCAAGTGATTACTTAGATAAATTATTAGTTCTAGATTAACACATCCAAATCATATCATGTAAATAATGCGGAAATATAAAAAACACACAATATTATAATCCAGGAAAACCAAACTGATAAAAAACCTGGGGAGAATTTAACATACCTATCCTCAAGGTAAAATAGATCCACTATGAAAGAATTGAAGTTTGTACAATATAACTTAGATCACTAACATCCTATTGCTACCTCATATAGAAAACTTACTACCATTACCACGTGATAGCTTTGAGTCCATAGACTACTTTTTTCCTTAATACACTACAACAACAAGTACTCCCACTAGTGACTTTGAGACTCCACTCAAAGATTTTAGATCTTCTTTAAGTTCTTTATGCTGCAACTGAAGTAATCACCAAATTCTTGACATGAATCTTGATCTTGAAAATCCTAAATGTGTATGAAGGTAAACACATTTAGATCTCACAAGAGATTCAACACACAGCACATCAAAGACTTCTAAAACATAGCTAGGATTTTTATTTTTATACTTGGAGTAAAATATAAAACCCTACACATCATATGGGCTTAGGCTGAATTGGAAATTCTGCAGAAAAATAAATCTGCACGAAATTCGATCGATCGAGTCTAA
Source organism: Quercus glauca (assembly GCA_023736055.1). Classification (NCBI taxonomy): domain Eukaryota; kingdom Viridiplantae; phylum Streptophyta; class Magnoliopsida; order Fagales; family Fagaceae; genus Quercus; species Quercus glauca. The sequence goes on from CM043320.1 coordinate 36,668,247, forward strand.
TTTTCGATTGATCGAGTCTTGCAGATTCAGACCAATAAATCTTGCAATCACAATTTCAATTTTACAAATAAACACACTTTAAGCAAGCCTAAACCTAGACTCAATGTTTTGATCATGGTTTGCTAACACATTACAAATTGAAGTTCTAATACATTTAATTCCTAAAGTCTTAGAACATAACACAGAGAATAAAAGAATGGAAAGGAAAGTTACCCAAATAAGAGGAGTAACATGGCTATAGCAAATAAGTGCATTATGAATCATTACGTGAGTAAAAATATCTAGAGTAATATTACTACAGTCACAAACTATTTCACAATATTTTTACAAAATGTTGATATGACCAACCTCTTATTAGTTTTCATCTAGGCTCACCATTAATATCACTTTTTCATTTATCAATAATTATTCACAACATCAACAATTAATAAAAATTTTTGTAAAATAGTTTATATCTCTAACATTATTCAATTATCTATCAAATCAAATTGGATTAGGATATCTTATGATGAAGCATGCCTTGTTAACATAATCTAAGCGTTTAAAATTAATATATTTGAAAAAAGAGTATATACAAATACAGAAAAATGATTATGAGGTGAGAGAATGACAATATGAGAAATTAAAATTCAAGATACATAGGTTTCTTAGGCGTAACACCTGGAACCAAAAAAGAGCCAGACTATTTGAAAGAAAAGTACAACACAGATTAATCTAAGCTCTTTTGATTAATATATTAACCAAAGGTCATTTTACGAATATTTTTAACCACATGTGTCTTAACCTAGTCAGAAAATTATCACCGTGTGTCAACATCCTTCTTTAAAAATTTGAACAAGACAAAAAAAAATAAATTACTTTCCTCAAGTTGAAGATTTGAGGAAGATAATAGGAATGCTTTATTTAAATCTATATATGTGGTAAGAAACTAAGAAATGATGGAGCATGATCAAATAGAGAATGTGACATGATTATCTACTACAAGATTTTTTGGAGAGTAAGGAGGGAACACAAGTATATACTCAGGATAAATAAGTTTACCATTCAAAGGAATCCACTCAAGATATACAAAGCATAGGATAAGAACATTCATCATTCTAGAGAATCCATTTTGGAGACAGAGAAAGAAACTTGTCACCTATCAAAATGAGTAGTGATTGTTACACATTAATACTATGTATGGACACACAAGTGTGCAAACAATTGAAAACGTGAGTTGAAAATACAATTTTAAATTCTTAATAGACTTCATGCTTTTCCTCAGTATCTCCATTAAATCGGTGAGTAGAAGGAGCTAACGAGATTTTGACCATAAACAACTACAAATGTACTACAACCTATTTTGGCAAATAGACCAATTGTAAGAAATTTCAACTTGAGCTAGAAGAAGATCCCATTGTTGTAAGTTTTTGGCCACAAAATTTCTTTAAAAATTTCCCAAACTTTGATTAACAACTTCTATCTGCCCATCTCTTTGAGGATGACAAGTTGAGATAAATTGAATATTAGTTCCAAAGATTGAGAGTCTTGCTACAAGGAAAAAAAAAAGTGGCACCTTATAATATCAATCAACAACCACCATACGAGAATCTTTGTTCCTTTGCATCTCTGATATAAATCCCAAAACAAAATTCATACTAACATCTTCCTAAGGTATCTTAGGAATGACTAGTAGCATGTATAAACCAGTGTTTTGGCTATGACTCAAGGCACTGTGACAACTGACAAGTCTACTATGCTTTTATTGTTATATAACATCACACTCTATTTTTGCCAATAGAAATTTTCTTTGGCAAGAGCAAGAGTCTTATCTCTTCCAAAGTGATCAACAAGTCCACAACCATGAGTTTCAATGATAATGGTGTTCCTTAAAGATCATTATGGAACATATAATCGGTTACCTTTGAATAAATAGCCATCTTGCAATAAGACATAATGATAAGGACCCTTTGAACACTCTTCCCACACCTTGAAAAGTAGGATCCTCTTGGTACAACTCCTTAAAAAGTTTAAGCCTAAGACTTTCACTTGCATTAATGTAGAAAGCAATTAAGGAATGTCATCGACTTAAAGCACCAACCACTAATTTGGAACACCAGCCTTATACTAGGGAACAAAAGAAAAATATTGCAAAAACTCACTCCATTTGACATGTCAACCATGATCCAAGAAGAGAATGAATTCCTTATGAAGGAGGTTGTGACTCCAATATATAGCTCAAGAAAAAAAAACAATGGCATAGAACTCTTTGTCATAGGTTAAATACTTCTTGTAGGATTCACTTAATGTTTCATAAAAGAAAGTGATAGGATTTCCTTCTTGGCTTAGTACAGCACCAATGCCCACGTTAGAAGAATCACAATCAACCCCGAATACCTTGTCAAAAGTTGGTAATGTGGTAATAGTAGTTTTTGTTTCCCTTTTCTTGATGAGTTCATGTAATGTTGAATTTAATCAACCATCTTGTTGGCTTTATTCCGTGTCAATTTGCTTGTAATTTAGCACTTAGTAACCCTGTATTTAGGTGAAAAAATTGTTAGGGTAGCGTGTGAGAAGATGTGAAGAAAAGCTCAAGTATGTGCAAAGAAGCAGAGCTTCGCGGCTAGGCTAGGATTTGCGGGTGGATCGCGACTGGCAAGCCGTCAAATGCAGGCACGTGAGATGCACACAGGAAAGCTGAAGGGTCACGCCAGCTGTCACACTACAGGACAAAAGTTCCAGGCTGGCCAGGCCGTTACGTCGTGACTTGAACTCACGACTTGGACAAGCCGCAAGACCAAGCCGCCAATTTACCCTGTTTGGCAAAAACTGTCTCTTCGTATTCTTTTCTCACCATACTATATATATACCCTTATACCCACCATATTGTGAGAGCTTCTAGAGAGAATTTTATGAGAAAAACCCTAGAAAAATATAAAATTGATTCATCCACAATTTTAACCTTAGAGACTCTATAAATTCCTCTACTCTCTTCCTCTCCATTGTTATACCTTTGAGAGGCCTTTAGGCAAATCCTTATCTCACCACACCCACGTCTGTGAGAAGGCTTATTTGGTACTGTTGGAAAGCAGTTAGGAAGGAACCAATCTACATTGGTTGATGCTATGGTCTAGTAGCGGAATCCGGTAAGCTAGAAAAGAAAAAAGTTCGGCGCAACCTCGTTGAAGCAAGAAGCTTAAAGGGCTTAGGTACTTGGGTAGATTAAGCTTGGAGGGTCTATTGCTGTTCATGTATCCCAACTACATTTTCTAGTGGATTATTAACCGCTTGGAGGGCGGTGGAGAGGTTTTACGCCGAGGGCTTCAGTTTCCTCTTCGATAACACATCGCGCGTTGTCCTTGTGTTTGCATCTCTCTTCCTTTATCTTTGCCTTATATTTACTGCTGTGGATGTGTTTATATTTGGCTTAGATTGTTATCAATTATGTTATAAGCTTGTTATCATATTCTGCACATTAACTGTTTGATATAAAACTTGAATTGGTAATTTTGTATTTGGGGTCTAAACGTTCAAGGGTGTTGTATACCCATATTGAACTTTCAGTTCAAAACTATTTTAGCTTCATTCGTCCACTTGAAAGTTCCTCTCTTAAGGCATTCAATGATAGGTTCAATGATAGTGATGAATTCTTTAATCAATTGCCGATAAAATGAAGCAAGACTATGAAAAATTTGAATGTCATGAAGAGGCTTTGGCATAGGTCAACTTTTGAATTCCTCAATCTTACTTGGATCCATCTGTATCCCTTTACCAGAAACAACATAGCCGAAAAACATTAGGCTATTGGTAAAGAAGTGGCATTTCTTCAAGTTGGCAAAAAACTTTTGCTCCTTAATATTTTGAATACTTGCCGAAGATGCTCTAAGTGTTGCACCCTTGGCTTGTTGTACACCAAAATATCATCTAAGTATACAACATCAAAATTTTCAATAAAAGATATAAATCATAATTCACATAAAAGTGTTAAGCACATTAGAAAGATCAATTTCCATAACCATCCATACATAAAGGTTGTCCCTTGTCTTAAAGGTGGATTTCCATTCATCTCCCCACCTCATTTGAATTTGTTGATTGACAGTACAAAGATCTATGTTAGAAAAGATAGTGGTTCTATGAAGTTCATTAAGAATATTATCAAGATGTGGAATTGGAAAGCAGTACTTGATGTAATCTTGTTCACTCTTCCACTATCAACACATTCACCATGTTCCGTATTTGTTTGGTACAAGGATTGGGATTATACATGGACTCATGCTTTCTTTCACCAAGCCTTTTAGCCAAAAGCTCTTTGACTTTCCATGGTAGCTCTCCATGCTCCTTAGGACTCGTTCTATATGTTACCTTGTTGGGATAACAGCATTAGAAACAAAATCAATGTGATGTTGAATCTTTCATAAGAGGGAGACCTAATGGAATATCTTTAGGAATGACATCTTAAAATTCATTAAGAAGATCTTTCATTATAGGAGAGGAACCATTCTTTTCTTCATTTTCTTCTGACTCCTTGAGCACAAGCTTTATTGTCACATTCCAAAACCTTGTCTAAATCATATTTAGGTAATGAATTGTTTCCCTCATTATTAGAATTATAAATAAAATAAAATAAAATTATAATGTTGGGTTGGCATGGAGTCCACGGTTGAAAGTTAAGGATACCAAAATAAATCCATGTGAAGTGACAAAGTGGAAGAAAATAAAGAATCAAATTAAGATTCGGTTTCCTATCAAACAATGAGAAAGAAATACTACACTTACATGTGTATCGGTAGTGGCCTTTGTAAGTTGCATAATATATATAACAAATTCCACTCAAAATCATTATTTATATGAAATTCTTTAGTGGTCTATATACACTAATATTTAAAGGCATGTGAATAACAAATCAATTCTCAAATCCAAAATAAAATAACTATTTTGTATGAGTAATAAAATGTTATTGGAAGAGTTCTTTTGTTATATGTGTTCGGTATTTTTTTTTAAATCAACTAACTTGGTTACTCAAAAAAAAAAAATCTTCAATTTATTATTTATTTCTTGTTCTCTTGTATTTTGTTGTTCTTTTACAAAATCCCATGAGATGCCAATCAATATTTGAGAAGACTATCAAAATTTTTGAAAGATTGATTGGAATAATAGTTTTCTAAAATGACTCTTAATTGACGTATTATTTTGTTATTTGTGAAGTTGAATTAATAATTGTTATAGACATCCGGTTCATTTCACAAGTTTGTTAGTATTGCGAATGATATCTTATCAAAGCTTTCAATCTTATATGGAAGATAGTATCTTATCAAAATTTATGATGTTAAAGAATTATAAATAATAATAAAATAGAATTAAGAATTTCTCCATAATATTAATTTAGTCATCTCTCAGAAAGTATGAAAATTTTTACTCACATTTTCAAACAAAATAAAAAAACACATACATAATTAAATGCAAATGTTTCTATGTGTACTTATATGGTGTCCTAGAAATCTCTTGTTAAACGCAATTGTAATGTTGTTGCGGATGCTCTAGCAAAAAAGGTTAAAGATTGTATGAGGTTATAAGTTTGGTTGGAAGACCTTCTTAAAGATATTGCCCCTTTGGTCTTATTAAGTGTTTTTGAATAAAGCCTCAGGTTGTTCTCAGTCTGGTTTCTTAAAAAAAATAAAATAAAAATCTTTTGTTGTGCCTCATTACATATACTATATAAATGTTTAATTTAAATTCAAATTTTTCCTTTAATTTTATGAATCTTCTAACTGCTCAATAAAATGCGACTTGTTCCATTTTATAAGAAAGGTAGTATCTAATCAAATTTTTGACGTTGAAAAATCTAAAAATAAAATAAATATAATCAAGAATTTCCTTGTGATATTAGCTTTTGTCATCTCCAAAGTAGAAAATGTTTTAGTCAACTTTTCAAACAAAAAGTTGTGCTTTGAATTTTATAAAATTTTATTTTGTTAGTAAAGGTTGGACCCCAATGAAAATTTTCCAGTGTTTGGCAAAAAATAGGGGAAGTAAGAGAAAGGAAAGAGATGAGGGGAGAGGGGAAAGACGGGAAGAGAAATTAAAGAAACTTTCCTTTCAAGTGTTAATTTGAACAAGGGAAAGTGAAAGAAACATAGTCTATTAGTGTGTCCCACCCTCTGGAGCCTCTTCTCTCTCCCTCTTTCCTCTCAATTCTCGAAAGAAAGAAAATGGTTTTGGTTTGAGGGAAGAGGCCGGGAAAGGAAAGAAGATGAGAGAGAGACAGAGAGAGAAAAAAATCCTATCCAAATATGTACAATTCAAGTGTGCTCTCTGATGATATCGGAAAAGCTTTATTTTTATGCTGAGCATGATATTTTCTTATGGCTTAATTTCAAATGGAATATGTATCTTTCTTACACATCTCTCTCATGGCTGCTCTATTTCATACTGATGCATATAATAGTGATAATTACACCGCAAAATCTGATCATTCTAATTACTTTCACCAGCATGAATGCGGTACTTGAAAGATATAACAAATCAAAGGGGGAATATCAGCAACCGCAAAATCCAGCATCAGAAGTCCAGGTATACTCCATTATGCTACCTTCAACATTGATTCTCTGCAAATGTTCCACAATAAATGGAGCTTCGTTTGAAACTATTTGCAAGTGTGCTGCAAAGTTACAATCATGAAAACATAATGAAAAAATTCTAGGATTAATACTCAGTACTTTCCTCTTTTTGGATAAGTAATAAGTTTAATTAAACATAATGGAATGCACAAAAGTACACTGGATGATGCGTATCACAACTAAGCTCTAACATTACAATGATCTATATATTCTAATAAGTTAGAGAAAGAAAATATTTTTGATACTGTCATCAATCACACAAGGTTCTAAAGAGCTAAAACTTTGTCTTAAATAGTCCGTTCACACCCTTTGAAATTTTTAGCATTTCTTCCCGTCAAATGCACCACATCATGCAGTGAGGGATGGCTTTCCAAATCTCACTATCTGATGTCTCCCAAAACTACCTTGCCAGCAAGCAAGTAAATCTCTAACCCCATGAGGCATCACCCATTGAACCCCAAATAAAGCCACCTACAACTCATTGGCAAGAGTGCAATGAAGCAGCAAATGATCAATTGTCTCCCAACTCGTTTACACATACAACACTAACTAACCAACTAATTGAATTAATGTTTCTCTTCCTCCGGTTATCTATAGTTAAGATTTTTCCGAAGATGTCATCAAGAGAAAAAAAAAACAAAAAAGCAAAAAAAAAAAAAAAGACAACTCGTATTAGAACTTAAGGCTTCCAAATACATTTTCACGGGACAATATCCACTCCAATAGGTGCTAAGGCTTTATAATAGAGTACTTTCTTTTTCTCTCAGATACTACCAAAACATCTAACATAATATACATCTTAAACTCATATATTCATAAGAACATACAAGATTACCTAATTTACAATTAGAGACATCCAATGAGCATTTCATATAAAATGTAGGAGCTGTCACTGTGTCATGCTCAACACCTTGGTTATCTCACAGCATCTCAGAACTAGCACACAATGCAACTAGTCTATTATAACTGCATGGTGCAAGTTGTCTACTCAAACTGTTTCATGTACGTACATCCATCTATACACATGCATCAGCCTCCAGGCATTACTGCCAATGATTTTCTCACTTTCTCATCCCATTTTCTGTGAGCATACACAGAATATGCCAACTCAGGAAATTCTAAAAGAACAAAACAGTATACTATTATTCTATCACCTGGAATATGTATGTCTGTATAGTTGACTGAAACCTCCACCTTCTTGCTCCCTTCCCAACAGTTTCCAAATTTAACACATTTGCAGTGTTGGTCATTTAAACTTGACTTGCAAAACTACCACAGCCACTGATTGAATCCAAACTTTCAAGTTTTACTTTTCAATAAGTATATACACATTCATTGAATAAGAAGTTTAAGTTTAAATGAAATGACACATCTCCTGCAATGTGTATCTCTCGATCATCTCCAAAAGATATTGTTTGCTCTTCAACCTGGGCATGTCTAATCCAAATCTATGTCGATTTGGACACAAGCATAGCTCCTTTTTTTTTCTTTTTATGAATAAGCATAGTTCCTTGAGTGCGCACACTACTCACATTTCAAGTATGTGAATTAAGTTGAAGATCCTTTACAGACACTACGGCAAAATACAAGGTATAATGTTTTCCCATGTATAATTGCACAAGAGGATGGCAAAGTCAGATCTAACTTCTTTTTCTTCCTTCCCTATTTTACTTAATCATGTAATCTTAACCAACCACCATCCCACCATATTATACGATGTTGGTGTAATCAAGTGGTGTTCCAGAAGCCCTTTGCAACCTCAACTTGCCAACCACTCAGTTTGAAAGTTGTTCCTTCCCCAATAAGAAAATTTTTTTAAAAGAGAGAGAGAGATGGCTAGGATTTCTTTTTTATGAAAAAGGGTGATGAGAAAAACATAAATTATACACTCCCTTGCCATGTAAGCTTTCAAGTGCCATCCTCATCTGTCTAATTATAAAATTTTCATACAGATAAATGACAGCATTCTTGCAGAAGACTTAAATATTCAGGCACCAAATACAACATTTCACTATCATGTTTCAACATTTTAATTAATATACTAAAGCTTTGCAGTCAGAAACAATAAATAAATGTAAATTTTTCAGCAAAGGACTCAGTATTGTCCGTTTGTATTAGGCAAATAAATTCAATACTCCTATCCTACTAATCATTGTTGGCTCTAAAACAAAAGGATATCCAACTCTTTTTTCTTTCTTTCTTTTTTTTTATTGGCAAGTGTTACATATTCATTTAATGAGTTTTGAACCCACGATTTCACCCTTCATCCATTCTTGTGATAGGAGGATGAGATAAAGCCCATTGGCAAACAGATATCCAATACTCATTTAGTGGTCACATACTAATTGTAGTAATACAAAGAATACAGTATCACAATATTCTAGAATCCTGCTAGGCCAAGTCAGGAAACAAACTATCTTTAATGGAATATCTTATCAAGAAAATGTAGCAAAGATGGAAAAGAAAGAATCAGGGAACAGAAGTTCTCTAGATGTGAGCATCAAAGGGCAATATTTTTGCAAGAACATCCTACTATCTCCCTTCCTGGTCAAGTTCTCCAATTTCCTCACAAAGAAAACTTACTTTCTTTGTTGGCCCTCACTTCTCATACAACATGATCTTCAACATGCAAGTTAAACATAGCAGCACTCATTTATTTCCTTGGCTGAGACAAACAGCATAACCATGTCACATCATGATTGATTAAATTGTTATGAAAAAAATTATTTAGAATTATAATTGAATATGACCATGGTCACAAAGTAGATTTTACTAATAAAATAATAGTTATATGATTAAATTCATCATTTCTATTAGTATAAGCTTTTAAGATTAATGGTAATTTATTATGGTATTAGAATAGACTGTCTCAAGTTTGAATCTTTTCTCCTCCCATATAAATTAAGTTAAAGTTTTAACATATTGAAGAAAATTTAGGCTTACACTTGATGGGGAGTATTAGAATAATGATTAACTGATTAAATTCACCATCTCTTATAAGCTTAAACTTTTAGGAAAAATTGTAATTTATTAGTTACTTTTGACATTGATAAATGAAAACCCTTTTAACATAGGCTTTGCCCCACATTGCTAAGGAGGGAGTTGGATGTTGGATTTATAAGTGCCAAGCTACTTTGGGAGTTTAACATGGCTTGGGGTTTACATCTATAAAACCTTCATCTACTCCTCTCATTCTCCTTACTTAGCGAAAATTAAAAATAATTTTTTCAAAAAAAAAAAGGATATTTTAAATTATGACATTATAACATTGTAATGTCTTAAAACCATTTTTTACTTCTGTTCAAGATTAGCAAAGACTAACTAAATCCTGAGTCAATATATCTACTCACAAAAATCTTCTAACTTCATAATTAACTTCATAAAAAATGAGATCAATTAGGGCTAGCTTAAAAGAAAAAAGAAAGAAAGAAATAGAATAGAATAGAAAAGAAAGATGAGCACATCTCTCTCTCTCTCTCTCTCTCTCTCTCTCTCTCTCTCTCTCTCTCTCTCTCTCTCTCTATATATATATATATAGAGAGAGAGAGGAAGAGCATATCAGAAAATATCATAAATTATGACTGATCTCCAGGCAAAAGGATTGATGTATAAATCAGCTCCCAAAAATAAAAAGTAAAAATTATTTCATCTACTTAGAGTAACATATAGTCTTCATATATATATATATATATATATATATCAGTCAAGGATATTAGCTGCTGCCTATTTGCTTACACTTGCAAAATCACAAATATAAGCTTGCTAACTAGTACATGTTATCTTCCAAACAAGCCATTGATGCCTCTTAAATGTTTTTAAGTTTTAACATAATAGTCACAAACTCAAGCGATGCATGAGAATATATATATATATAATGGGGTGTAATATATAAAAACTAACACTTACTTTAAGTATTTTCAATTATTTTTTATAGATTTCTGCAAGTATTTTTTTTTTTTTTTATCTTTTTATCTCTACAAATATATCATTCTATTATTTTTTTGTGTTTGATTAATATTTTTTTAAGGTGAATCATATCTTTCTAATTTTGTTGTAGTGTGTTATATTAACCGAATATACAACTAAACTTTATAAGTTTCAACTCTCTTAAGGAATAAGTAGATATCATGATTGTTAGGTTTTTAGATCCCTGTAAACTAGATTGTTTAACCTAATTAATTAACCAAGTAAATACTTAGGTTTATTATTCAGATCTAGGTTAAAACAAAACAATCATATCATGCAAAACAGCGGAAAAGTAAATAACACAACGATATGATAACCTAGGAAAACTAAACCGGTAAAAAACCTGGGAAGGATTTAACCTAACTATCCTCAAAATAAAAAGCAAATCCACTAAAAAGAATTGAACTTTACAATAAGACTTAGACCACTAACATCCTATTGCTACTACTCGTAAAACTTACTACCACGACCCCATGATAGCTCCGAGTCCACGGACTACTTTTTTTCTTGGCCTTTGCAACACAAGCACCCACACTTGTGACTTTAAGACTCCACTCAAAGGTTTATCAACAAAAACTCTCCTGTTTGTGACTCCAAAACAACCCTTAAATGTTTAGATCATCAACACCTTTGATTAATAGAGAAGGCAACAACTTCTACAACACTAGATCTTGAGATTCTTCAAAGAATAACACCGGTAGAAGATATGAGAGAGTTTTTTGGGTACAAAACCCTAGATCCAAAAGAGGCACAATCTTCTCTCTCTGAAAAACCTTATAAAAACATGCTTACGGTTTTCTTTATATACTAGAAGAAGTAGATCTAAAATTCTAATCCTTAATGGGCTTGAACTGTTGTTGGGTCAAACTTAAAATTATGTAGACCCATATTTCAATCGGTCGAGCCTGTATTTCAATCGGTCGAGCCTGTTTTTCAATCGGTCGAACCAGGCAATTTCTAAACTCTTTTTTTTGTAGCTTGTATTTTCTTGAATCACCTTGAGCATTGTCTAATAATACCTTGAGCATTGTCTAATAATACCTATAGATTTTAGGATCTATATCTAAACAAGTTTGTGTTCACGGTTTGCCAATTGTTCTAAACTTTTAAAACCTAACAATGATAATCAAAACTCATCACAAAATTACAAATCTATCTTAACCAAAATTAAAATGAAACCAAAGAAATAAAAGATAGACCTTATCATAATTTATTAATTAAAAAATTGGTACGCATATTCAAATTCATAGCCATATTGTAGATTGTGTTTTGATATAAACTCAAGTTCCTATTTCTAAAAAATAATAAAAATAAAAATAAAAAAGAAAAAGAAAAAAGAAACTTAGTATTAACTCAAACCAAAGCTATAAAATGGAGAGAAGAGACTTTGTAAAGGGAAACTAAAAAAAAAAAAACACATACACACAATAACAAAACACATATAAAAAAGAACAAAAATTCACCAAAAGAAAGTAGAGAGAGAGAGAGAGAGAGTACTAATAGTTTTTGTATAAGAAAAATATGGATTAAATAGGAGAAATGATATCAAATTTATACAAATAAAATAGGAAGAAGAAGAGTCAAGTTATAAAAAAGAAAAAATAAAGAAAAAAGTGTAACGGTGAAGTAGAGAGTGGTGGGGGAGGTAAAGAGGTAAAGAGACAAAGAGGCAAAGAAGGAAGGGAATAGTTGAAGGAAGTGTAACCATAAGTGAGTACAAATAAAATGAGAAGAAGAAGAGTCAAGTTATATGTTGGGTAAAAATGAATTGACCCCTTGCAAATTAATTAATTACCCAAGTTAATTATTAGGTTCAATTACATGCAATAGCGTGGCAGCACAAACAAATCACTAATTATACTAAATGCCGCAGGAAATAAATTTAATACAAGTAATTTGTTTACGAATGGGGAAAACCACCAAGACAAAACCCCACCGGATGAATTTCAGGTCACCACTCCTAAGAATTCACTATTATCAATCACAAGCGGTTACAAGTATAAGGAATCTTACCAAACCCTTTGGTCTATCCCGAAATACCAACCTACAGTTCAACTCTTACCCCAATACTCAATTGGACTTGTATTGTAGTGGCAATCTTCCAGTTCAATACACAAATCCTAGTACATGACTAACCAATGATGCACGGATCCAAGTACTTGACTAACACCAACAACTTGAAGAAGATGTTGGCTGCAAAGTTCTTCAGTTTATCAACAATGAAGATCAAGAAACTCCTTGATTACAAAACCCTATGGCACAAAGACGCAATAACTTCTTTAGAGAGAATAATAAACTAGATCACTTTCTGCTTATGATCTCCATGTATGACAACCTTTAAAAATAAATCTTATATATGTCTAGGGTTGTGAGAAAAGTAACCTTATACAAATATACAAACACAGGCTAAAAATCAAATCTGGAAATTCTGATTTCCTAAGTCTCAAGGGAAACAGCTTCTGTCAAGTTTCAACATTAATTCTCGATAGAAAGGATTTTGTCGAGACTTCTGTCGAAATTTAATGAACAGCTCCTCTTCACTTGTTTCTTGGTCAGATCTTCATGGTTTTAACACTTGACTTGAACAACATGTTTCTTGAAGTTTTAAACCCATCCTAGATCTACCCAATTACAAATAAAGTGCATTTTGTCAAAAATATTAGCCAATTACATAAAATATGTCCCTAACATTATAAAAAATGGAAAATAATAAAGGAATTGTAACGGTGAAGTAAAAAGTAGTGGGGGGAGGTAAAGAGGCAAAGAGGGAAGGGAAAGGTTGAAGGAAGTGTAACCGTAGATGTGTACAAATAAAATGGGAAGAAGAAGAATCAAATTATACAAAATAAAAAATAAAAAAGTGAAAATGAAGGAAGTGTAACGATGAAGTAGCGAGTAGTGGGAGGAGGTAAAGAGGCAAAGAGAGAAGGGAAAGGTTGGAGGAAGTGTAACCGTAGGTGTGTACTAATTGGGAGAAGAAGAAGTTTTTGTTTTTTTTTTTTTTTTGTAGAGAGTAGTGAGAAGAAAAGTTTAAAAAAGAAAAGAAGCGATAAAAAATAAGTAAATGATGTGGCTTAATGATTAAGTAGCAAAATGTATTGTGTGTACATATATATATATATATATATATATATATAAGGATGGAAAGAAAATGATACTCAATGTTGAAAGGAGCCTTCAATATAGACAACAGACAATTAGAATTTATAGTGGCATGTATTGCATCACATTTGGCCGCAAAAAATTAATTTTGCAATATATATAGATTACATTATCGGATAGTTCGTTTGTCTTGCCAAAGCAGTATCACTAGAAAAGTATGCATCATGTTATTCTTGAGAAATTGCAAGATGTAGTTCGCATATTTGCTCAAATTAGTGATGGTATTACACTAAGAGAGCTGGATGAACGTAGTATGCATGCTAAATCAACCACATTGCCATGAAACCCTATCATTTTGCTTTACTATTCAAATTATACATATCTGGACTACACATGAATTAATGTGGGCGCCACATTATGGACATCATAAATATTAGCATTTAAGGAAGTGTAGAGGCAAAAATTGCAGTTTGGTTGCCATTGTTGCCACTACCCCCAATAAACAAAAAAAGAGGAGGCTACTTATGCCTTTTACCCATATTGTTGACACACTGTTATAGCAAATGTCAAAATTCACATGCACAACATAACTCCACAACTTTAATATTAAAACGAACTGATCACAGACAAAAAAGAGAACGTACCTAAGTTAACAAGATTTTTCCATATCCATCAATGCCAAAATACATAGGAAAAAGAGGTTTCAATATTCAATCACATGCCCATGCTTTTTAACTCAGTAATAGGTATCTTGAAAACTTGTTTTAATAAACACTAAACACTAGGTAAGCCTTATTATTTATAAGGCCTTCAGTTAATGGTTGACTGATAGACCATTGTTTATTACTGTACAAGTGATAGATCACTACTGACCCCATAACCACAAGCCAAGAGAGTATGGAAGAGTGGAGAACAAATCAACATAACTCTGAATCAGGCATGATGTTTGCACCTTAATTGATTACATAAGTGCATGCAACAACCAAAAACTTAAGCTAACATTTAATTAATTGATTCTTGATAGTCAATGCATCTGCAAAAATGTTAAGCTATCATGGATAATATTCAAACATATCTGAGAGAACCATATACTGAATAGATTGAATGTTGCCGCAACTCTTAAACAGTCCAATATTTCTTTTGTAGCTTGGCTTCAAGCAATTCCAAACCAGCATATGATCATTAGTTAAATTTCTTGAACATCAATGGAAGCTTATCTTATTTCTAGTAGTTAGTGTTTATGGATACTTTTTTAAATACCTTTGTTTCCATTTAGTCGGATGAAGAAAATATTTTTGTAAATTTTTCATGCACTTGATTTTTTTGCTGTACTTGCTAGTTTTGGCAGAGGGAGGCAGCAATCTTAAGGCAACAACTAGAGGACTTCCGAGAAAACCACCGGTACATTCTCTCCTTCAGCTTAGATTACATAATTTCACAAGCTTAGATTACACACTTTCACAAGATTATTAAAAAAAGATGATCAACTCGGAAGCATCGGAATTTATAATCCACATATGTTGACTATTTCCCAGATACAACACACAATAATGTTTGTACCTTAATAGCATAGGAGTTATTTGAGTTCAACACATATAATTAAGATAAATATTACAGTAAGTAATATGTACAGTAATATATTTGTTAACACTGAAAAACATCTAGTAACATTGTAGGACAAATTAAAGAACTTGTCTAGAAGGGCTTGTGACGGGTTAATGTTAAAGAGAATTTGTGGATTTTTGGATTAAAACACTTTTTAGAAGAAGGATTAGGGTTAAAGAGAGAGAATATTGGAATTACGGTTGAAAAGAGAAGAAAAGAAACATAAATATAACGATTTCAAGTCTGTGAACAGTAACCATGAACAGAACTGCAAAAAAGAATAGATAGAAGAGAAAGGGAGAAACAAAAACACTAAGGCCTATGTACCTCAAGACTCAAAGCGCTAAATATTTTTATGATTGAATACTTTGAGCACAAATATATAGGACTCTTTCTTGTACTAGTATTAGGATTGCTAGTTTGACTAGTAAACTAAAAACTTGATAAATATTACAGTAAAATATTTGATAACACTGAAAAACATCCAGTGAAATCGTAGGAAAAATTAAAGAATTTGTCTAGAAGTTCTTGTGATGGGTTAATGTTTATAAGAGAATTTGTGGATTTTTGGGTTAGAACCTTTTTAGAAGGATGACTTGGGTTTAAGAGAGAAAAGATTTGAATTACAGTTGAAAAGAGAAGAAACAAAAATATAATAATTTCAAATCTGTGAACTGTAACCATGAACAAAACTGCAAAAAAGAAAAGAAAGAAGAGAATGTAGAAAGAAAAATCACTAAGGCCAATGTGCCTCATGATTCAAAAAACTCAATGTTTTATGATTGAATACATTGAGCACAAAAATATAGGACTCTTTTATGTACTAGTAGTATTAAGATTTCTAGTTTGAATAGTAAAATAAAAACTTCATAAAATACTAGTTTGAACCCAAGAAAATAAAACCTTAGATACATAGGATCTCCTAGAAAATTATAGACTCTATTAAACAATCAAAATACCCTTAATTTGTAGGAATTACAATTAGAGATTTAACCTTGAAAAAAAAAATGACAATGACTAATATAATAAAATTTAAAAAAAAAAACAAAAAACAAATAAAAAAACTGTTTAAACACTAAAGTTGTAATAAATTGATATTCATGAGGGCTTCAATAATCGATTAACTATATATGCATAAACCTTAATGGAAAATAAATATGTTAAGGCAGGAGAAAAGAGGGGGCTGACAGAATTACATTCCATACCTTGCTTTTTCATAAAATACCCAGTCAGTCAAACTAAAAATAGATCTATCTGTAGTTAAAAGGATATGTGTGTGTGTATATATTCAAAGTCAACTTTTTAGATGTTTAAATTATGATATAATCCAGAATACCAGATAAATGTGCACTAAAACACATCAAAAACTAGTCTCGCTACCATATCTCATTCCAACACTACCACAGTTCATAAAGCAATTTACAATAAATTATATATTCCATCAGAGAAATAATGAATATGATTCAATAACAACAAATATGTTATTAATAGATACCGCATAAAGAGCATAAATCTGAACCCTAGTGATTAACCTAAATTAAAATGCCATGATAAGACAGGTATATGATGGGAGAACAGCTTTATGGTCTGGGTGTCAAAGACCTACAAAATCTGGAGAATAAACTAGAAATAAGTCTGCAGGGCATACGAATGAAGAAGGTAAGAAGCCTAATATTCATGCAATGCTTGTGTGTGTGTGTGCGTGTGTGTGAAGTCCATAGAGCTTAAATCTTAAGCACATGCATGACAATTGACATGCTCCTTTAACTTCTGCAGGAACAAATCTTAACTGATGAAATACAAGAGCTAAGCCGAAGGGTATTTCCAGGAAATAAAAAATGAAAAATTACTTGTTCCTTGTCAGTATTTTCTATTAAGAACTATTTCAGTTATAAAAGTTACTCTTTTTAAAAAAATTTCAGGGCGATCTTATCCATCAGGAGAATGTAGAACTGTACAAGAAGGTAAACATTATACGTCAAGAAAACTCGGAATTATGCAAGAAGGTATTCTGGTTTATAACCACCAGAACTCCAAACATCACTAAATAAGTTATTAACCATCATTACATCTTTTGAACTGTAAGATGTGAGAATAGTGAAGTTCTTGAGCATAACAATCAGACTCATGTCTCAGGTTTGCAGCACAAGGCATGTGAATGCAGAAAGCATAAGTCCCTTCATTCCATTTGGAACTAACTTCGGAGAGGACTTGCATGTCCCTATCCATCTTCAGCTAAGCCAGCCAGACCGACAACTTTATGAGACCCCAGCAAGAGGAACAGACTAAAAGTAAAAAATTTCTTCACACCCTCTAAAAAAGTAATCAAACATTGATTTTTGTTCTATTTCAGTATTGATCCCAATTCCCAAATATAATTCATGAAATTGCAGCAGAGTACAACTACATCAAAGAAATGCACCAAGGACTTTGAACAGATGTTATTCAACTCACTCTAAACAAATAACCAAAGCACAGGGGAACATGCTTCTTGGTGTCAGATGATCGGCATAAAATCCAATCAGCACAGTCACCAGTATGACATTGCTTATGAAATTAACTACAAATAGAGCTAAATTTATTGGTGAAAGCAGATATTTATCGTATCTACATAAATTGCATACAAAAAAAAAAAATCTGAATGAAACCTATCTTGTGTATCTGTGTATATTTCATATGGAAAAATTCTGAGTGGACCTTTTCGGGAACATACTTTTTCGGCTCTAAAAGGAAACATATAACAATAAAAATTATATTCTTATTGCTGTGGGTATTATAATTACTGATATTTTCTATTGGTAAGATGTAAACCTACGACCCAACCAAGCCAACCCTACCTCATCTGCTAACGACCTGAGCCAAGATCTACTATTGAGCTCATTCACACAAGAACTGAATTCCATTCTTTGGAGTTGAGTAAGGTAATGAACCCGGAAAAAGTTTTTTTTTTTTTTTTTTTTGAAGTCACTAACACTAACCAAATCAGAGAATAATCAACAATTTTAAGATTGATCTATACAAGATGTCATCTTGAGCCAGAATGTTCTTACAAACAAAACTGGATCTAAAACCTGTACCAGAAATAAGAAAGTTATAATGATGACATATAGGAAGACAAAATCAGAAGTACATTAAGTGCCCCCATTATCTAAAATATAAATCAATAATAATTGTACCTGAGAAAAACTCAAAAAATAGATATTTGCAGGACAGCAACCTTCAGCACCTTAATTCTCCCATTTCTCATCAGATATTCAGCAATCATGAGTGTTGTTCCAATATTTGATTGTTCTACGGTCATCCACTCTCCAGTCATGTTTACAAGTATCGTATCATGGTTTCAGTTTTGTTCATAAAGAAGGCACCTCAAGGGTTGAGACATTTAATGTGGATACACCTATACGTGGTATATAACAATGATTACACCACAAAAGACAAAAGGTTTCTTCTTCAAAACCGATAGTGAACATGAACCACGTGAGCAGAAAACTTCTGCATATGATCTAACAAAGTTATCCTTCTTCTCAACAAGGTAAGCTATCACTAAATAACCGATAATAAGTGTTGCAATAATCTAAAGTTTGCCTTCATTCTATAAATAAAACAGCAAATAGAAATATTTTAGGCAAATACCCAGCCCGATAATGCAATTCTTGAGAACTTTGGAAAGAATTTGAAAATACCTATTGAAAAAGTTTAGGAACACAGCTTTTGCCACAATTCTGATGCGGTCGACTGCTACTAATGGTGGAGAAAAAGTTATCAATCCATGTAGACTGTTCACCACTCATAGTCAATCACTTCAACAAATTATGACAAATTGAGTGGTCATAGAAGAACTGTTTTCTACTTATACATTGCAAAGTTGTCACAGTATTTCTACTGTTGTTTTCTTTTTGGCAAAAGTATTTTTAACAATGAAAATATTACTGTTTTTTTTTTTTTATATGGTAAACGTCTAGTGTTATCATCAATGCTATGATAAGTACTGTTGAATTAAACAACTTGCAGCTGTTTATTTTATTGGGTTATTGTAGTAGCCTAGAAGGAGAGGGATCAAAAAGAAGAGATGAAATATCCAAAAGGCAAGTGAAACGATCCAATTAATGACGTCGCTTTTGCTAGTTCAATGGAGAAAAAGAAAATATTATATTAACATAGTGGGCTTCCTGTTTTCTGGTAGGAAGAATTCAAGAAATCTAAAAGGTGCCAAAGACGGATAAGATAATCATTTATTTGTTGCTTTCTATTTCTTGGTGCATATAAATGGCTAGTACTCTAGAATCTAGATTCTTTTTTTGTACTTTTCCAGCAGCCAACCAAATTAAAGCACCACTGCAGCCAATGCATTACAAGTAAAGATGCCCTAAACCCAGGATCAGTTTGACACGAAAATCATAATATGGAACATCTTTGCAGCCCAAGAGCTGAAAATAGTCTTCCAGCAGTAGGCCAGAAGAGGGAGAACCAACCCATTCTACGTGCATCAGCTGCAGCTTCACGGGGATCCCCCTGAATTATTTGCATCCAAATCCTCCTTATCAAAATTTGTCTGGCTTTCACCCGTATCATTATCTTCTCTATCTTCGGCTCCAGAAACAGCAATTTCCCCTAGTTTCTAGTCAAATAATCCTTTAAATTGTTTCCGATCCTTCCTCTCAATTTCCTGCATATCAAATGATTGACATTTAGAAAGGCATAAAGCATTTAAACTCCATTTCAGATTGTAAATAGGAAAGTTAACAGTGTTTCAACCCACCTGCTCCTTCTGCTTCAGTTTTAGAAGAGCAGCTGTTGCATCAATTTCAGATGACTTGTCAATTTTCATCATGTAATAGCATCCAGAAGCAAGATTTAAAATGGGGTCAAGAATGTAATGCTCAACTACTAATATAACCAAATAATAAGCATCACCATTTTAAAATCACCCCTTACTTCCTCAAAATCTCCAGCTGTCATGTAGGCCATTCCACTGCAGTAAAGAGCCTACACATGTGCTGGGTTTGCATCTAAAACCCACGCAGGTCCATCAGGAAAATATGTACCAGAAAAACTCAAGTTAATTAATCTTGGTCTGTGAGAGCAGTTACAAGTACCATTTGAACGTATATACAACATAAGGAAGGTTTAACACCCATTAGCATGCTAAGTTTCTTTTAAGTCAGATAGGAGAATTTTCTGATTAATTACAACTCTTTAGATACCGTTCCCATTCATTCACCAATCAATTAAATCTTCTAAGGCTCATTATTAATTGTGACATTTCCACCCTTTCAGTCAAAAAAAAAAAATTTGTGACATTAGAGAGTGATAAGGCCAAGCTAAGAATTTGTTTCTTGCAGCACAAGCACTTAATTGTAACAATTTCTATATTACTGAATGTTAGGAAATGAGAAACCTAACCCAATATCTATGAGATGCAAACAACATAGATAAAAACAGAAGAAAAGATCAAAGCGCACACAAGAACACTAAATTTGCCTGGTCTGCCCAAACCTTTTTATTCTTAGAAAGTATGATCCTATGGGGAGGGGGAACGAGAGATTTGAACACCAGTTTTTTATTATGATGTCTTATCAAAAGAAGCTACAGTAATCAAAGGTATAGATACCACCCTATTCCGCCATTACTAGCGTTACATACATGAGGAAAACTATTCTATTGTGTCTAGGGCTTCTAATGCATTCTTAAATACCAAAAATACCCTCAAACTGTACGGACATCATCCAGCCAGGCGGCCATCTTATTTGCAATACTTTATCTGTTCAATAAAACGGAGTGACGCCTTGATTTCAATTACACGTGCTAAGCACTGATTTCATTGCTTTTTTTTCCAATGAAACAAGCATGCCTACTCACATTTTGAAGTCATAAAACATACCTTATTGCATGTATCAATGGAATTTCTGCATTCTCCCAGTTTCAGTTGGCATGCAGCCACATCCAAATGTAATAGATTCTTCGAACACGTTAAGCAAAAAAGCAAAAAACAAACAAAACAAACAAACACTCAAATACACAGTTATCCAACTTAAATATAGAGGCTAAAGTGATAGAAAATGAGTAAATCAAAAATCAACCAATCGCAGCTCCTTTTCATCATGAATGGAAAGAACAAAAAGGAACTCACTAGTGTATTTATAAACTCCTTCCCTTCGTCATCATCTTGTGGATTAACATGATACAGTATTGTATGACAATGAAAGAACAATGGATACATTTTAAATATATTATAGCAGAAATTCTAGTTTTTGATTCAGAAGAATATTTTTAATATTAATAGAATCTACAATTTTCATAAGTTTGAAAGAAATATTATTTAAGAACTTAGTGGGTAATACATGCAAAATCAACTCTTTCTAAGGCATTAAATGACAGGACATAGATCACCTGAAAGCCTTGAATATTCTAGGTCACACAAACCAAATTATCAAATAGAAGTTTCTCCGACCACTAAATAAATACTATTGTGGTATAGCACTAGCCAAACTGGGCAACAGGATTGCTAGTTATCAGCAATTACTATCCCTTAACTTCCTATATTTAGCTTGGTATGAAATAGAGTTGTTTTCCACTAAAATTTTCTGGAAAACAACTTTATCTTGCGCGAAACTAAATAAGGAAAATAACTCTATGTTAAACAAAACTAAATAAGGAAGTCAAGAGAAAGTTTTCCAACACATTTTAAAGTCAATGTCAAACATAAGAAAATGAAATAGTTTTCTAAAAAATGCTTTTTAGAAAATGATTCATTTTCCAGAAAATCTTAATGCCAAAACAAACTAACCGGTAATCCTTTGCTTTAGCATGGAACAGAATGGTCAACCAAACAAAACTACTCGCAATAAAAGGTGAAGAAAATAATACCTTCTCACAAAAGAACAAAGACCATTCTCAAATAGAAGTTTCTCTGACCACTGAATAAATACTATTGTGGTATAACACTAGCCAAACTGGGCAACAGGATTGCTAGTTATCAGCAATTACTATCCCTTAACTTCCCATATTTAGCTTGGAATGAGATAGAATTGTTTTCCACTAAAATTTTTTGGAAAACAACTTTATTTCACGCAAAACTAAATAAGAAAAATAACTATATCTCACACAAAGCTAAATAAGGGAAGTCAAGAGAAAGTTTTCCAACTCATTTTAAGGTCAATATCAAACATAGGAAAATGAGATAGTTTTCTAGAAAATGCTTTTTGGAAAATGATTCATTTTCCAAAAAATCTTAATGCCAAAACAAACTAACCGGTAATCCTTTGCTTTAGCATGGAACAGAATGGTCAATCAAACAAAAGTACTTGCAATATAAGGTGAAGAAAATAAGACCTTCTCATACTTTGCTTTAGCAAGTTCAAATTTTCCTTCTTTGAATAGCCTGTTCCCCTGACAATGAACAATAGCATCAAAGATCTAACTTGCCTTAGTCCTAAGATAAACCGACTGGATAATATTTTTTGGACTCATCACCATAACAAGGATAAAACATGTGGTTGTATTGATAAACAACTTGGCACACGTGTGCAAACATTGAACATATGCAAGTTTGATGTGATAATGACAATAGACAAAACCAAAACTTGATGCAATACAAAAATTGAAAAACATAAACAATGAAAATTATAATATAATATAAAAAAGCACCTAGGAGTCGACACCTCGGGTTGCTTGGAGTAAGCACAAAGTGGGATAGTTTACTTAGAAGCCAGCACCTAGTGTTGGCTAAAGTTAACACCAAACCATTAAAAAAATTCCAAGAGAAATATTCATAAATAGAGCAAATTGTAAAATGTCTCCATAAGAGTACAATTATTGAACCACAAAAATACCCTTGACCCAAGGAAATTAAACACTAATAACATAATTAACTACTAAGACCTAAAATAAAATCCAATCAACTTATAAAGATACAATTGACTTCCAAACTTCAATAAATAAAAATTAAATCAATATTTATTTGTGCTTCAGGCAACAGATAAGTTGTGTTAAAACATCAAATAGCAGCGAGGTGTACAGATGCAGCAAAATTACAAGTTAATAACATACTGTTAGTCTTATCTTCTCTGCTTCATCCATTATACTTTTGAAGTTCAAACCAGTCCAATCCTGCAATGTGGATTCAAACCACGTAAATAGTGCAATAAAATTTATGCAATATAAGTATTAGATGATTCATCAATTAAACCAGAGAAAGATCTCGAAGTACCGCATGGTTCAATCAAGAAAAGAATCCTCAAAACTCAAAGCACCTACCAAAATTTAAGTCTAGATCCACCTCTCTTGAAGAAACTTAAAAGTGATAATTTACACTCAATATGCAACTACTTCCAAAGAATTTTAAAGCCAAAAGCACATTTGAAGACAAAATCTAATAGGAATTTCCTGTCATGAATTAGTTTCTATATATGATGAAAAAAACAACTTAAAATTAGATAAATTCATGTTTTGAATATCCAAATGACCACTCAACAATGAGAGTTCTCATCTATAAGTAAAAACTAGTCTGATGGTCAACAATACCACTTCCACAGCCATCTTGGAATATATGTAACAATGACAACCATTTCAAACAAAGTTTCAACTGCCAAAAAAAAAAAAAGAAGAAGAAGAAGAAGAACTCTGTTTTTTGAAATTAAAACAAAGAACAATTTTAAAGTAATTGGAATCATTATGTAAGTGTTTGATTCTCCTAATGGTGGATTGCATTTTCTTAGTCAAAATACATTTGGATAAGAAAAATTGTAAAACGGTGTTCAAAAAAAACAAAGAACATGTTTGGAATAATTTGTAATCTTTATGTTTGATTCTCCTAATGGCGGATTCACTGGATTGCATAACAACTGATTCATTGAAAGGGGGAATTATGAAACTAAAATTAGCGAACCAATCTACTAAACAAACTGTTTCAACACATTTTAACACCTTTGCGTCATTAGCAATCTTCTGGTAACAAACTGATTCAAGAATTAAGGGAACTAATAAAAATATGAAATTAGAAAGGACTGAAGGAATTGGCAAACTGTTCACTCAAGTGAATATTTTCATATGACCCATGGTAAATTGCACCGTGCACTCAAGTGAGCAGTGCCTTTTCTCAGTGTTTTCAGTTGTTCCCAAAACAAGTTTTTCAGAAACATCAAAAAGATGTTCTCTGCTTTCCCTGAAATTTGTTCTCAACGAACATCAGAAAACCGGCTTTTACAACAGTTACCACACAAATGACTAATATTTCACATAAAAAGGGGATATTTATAATTTAGAAAGGATTGAAGGAATTGGTAAACTGTTCGCTCAAGTGAACATTTTCATATGACCCATAGTGAATAGCACTGAGCACTCAACTGAGCAGTGCCTTTTCTCAGTGTTTTCAGTTGTTCCCAAAACAAGTTTTTCGGAAACATCAAAAAGATGTTCTCTGCTTTCCCCTGATTTTGCAATTTTATTTTCTGAAATTTGTTCTCAATGAACATCAGAAAACCGGCTTTTACAACAGTTACCACACAAATGCCTAATATTTCACATAAAAAGGGGATATTTATAATTTAATTTCATCTTGAAGCACAAGACTAAATATTCTGAATGACTCGTTAGATTCGAGAAAAAGGGAAAAACTCGTTTCTTTTAAAACATGTAATTCACCTTCGTAAGAAAAGGCATCAACACCAATCCACCACACTATTAAGTGGATGCAAATTAAAGACTCAAAAGTTCAAATACCCATCTTGTTACGACAAAGATTTACATACAGATGGATGAAGAAACACTATGATTTGCAATGAGGAAGAACTTCAGACCTGAATGAAGTAGACAAGCTGCACCTCAAACTGAACTTCTTCCAAACCTTCTATCACAGGGATCAAAGGAGATTGAGTTAGGTACTGACTGGTGACATATACTACTGCCTTCTCTCCACGTGCCATTGTTCCAATCCCCATCTCAAGACTTTTAGGTACCTACTTTATACATGAGCAATGATGCCCATATAGAAAAAGAGCATAAGTTAGGGGACAGAAAATAGTAGTTTCCTCTAAAGCTATGCCAATGAAGATAGTTTTCCTATTCAGCTAAAAAGTTCAATAGTTTCCTGAGTTACCTTAACAAATACGTACAGTATGTTGAATTATAAAAGAGGGCCTAAATATCAAACTCAGCAAATATAACACACATCAGAAAATTCTAATATTGCATATTATTTCACTAAGAAAACCAAGCACACCAAAAAAATTGAAGAAAGTAAATTATGAGAGATGTGTTACTGACCTCTGATTTTCCAAAAGTAAAGAAATATGGTTCTCCTTCCATATATAACAGAATCAATTTGCCATCACCAGTCTCTGCAGAAATCTTGGAAACAATCATACTCCACTAGAATCTTCAAGCATTCCAATTGGCAGTTTCACATAAAACCAGAAGCGAATATATATGGGCAAGAATAAGTTCCTACCAAGCTGTTACTTCATAAAGTTCCCTTGGTGATTCCCAACCCAGCCCTTCATTTATTACCTGTTCATGTAGGAGTATCTTAATACTATAGTTATTGCATACTTACCCAAGAAAGAAAAGGTGATATTGCCATCACATTTCTTTTTCTGGACAGCAGATTAAAATCATGTATATTACAAAATACAGAATATCCACTCACATGTGTTTATATTTTGTTTTAGTGCAAAGCATATATTAAAATAACTAATAAAAAACATGTTGACCATATTGAATTTATTTGTTCCCTCAATTCTACAATCTAACAGGAAAATATTAAAAAATATCATTCTTGACCCAATGATATACCAGATGAGAATGTCCTCAGGATTATCCGTTCAGTTCAATATAAGAATAATGAGGCAATGTAACAATTCAGAACAGAAACTCCCATTAGTGAACTAAAAAAGGAAGTTAAAAACACACAAATTTAAAAGGTTGCAGTGAGCAGCCAATAAAATAGAGACAACCTTCTTATGCAGACAATATAGTGAAGGAGATTAATCATAATGAAATTTTCACTGTTTTCATCATTTGAAAGCATATCAGAATCACAATATGGCCCCCTTAAATAATAACAAGATGTTCCTATCAAAATTACTGAAATGCAACAATTCATATAGTTGCCAATACCTTCTTTACAACTCCCAAATCATCACTTACATCCTGAAAATCAACACATTAATGAAAATCTTGATTAGATTTAAAAGAAGTTGGATGCAATTTTTTTTATTCTTTTCCTTCATAGGTAGAAAATGGAGATGAGGGGAAAGGCTAGTAAATGTGTGTTTGTTGTTAGGATCACCATAGGGAGTCTTCATGAAAGTTGGATGCAATTATAGAACTACTCCTTAGATCTAAAATGTCAAAATTAGGTGTAATGTTAGTCAAGAGATACCAACAATGGATTTCAGATATAAAGGCCCTCCAATTGAAGGTCTATGATCTTGAATAAATTCCAATGAATGGAATTAATATTGCTAGTAATAACTCCATGTAATGATGAAATCCACGTGTGCAGTGTGCTGGTAGTAAAGTTCAAAATGTCATGATTTTAAAGATGAATATCATGAATCATTCCCATGATAAAGAATTGAAAGTGGACATTCTTGCCTTGGCTTTGAAGAAATCTATCATCTCAATCTCAAAATGAAGTTCATCATCATTCGGAAAGTCATAGGCAACAGGAACTGGACAATCATCCTCACCATAGTGCAATTGAGGTTTCATCTAGAACTGAAACAAGAAACATTACAACCTCGTAGTAAGTTAAATATATAAGCATAATTTTTGCTTTTGATAAAGTAAAATATACCGGCATGATCAAACCATCATTTAACATAATTTTCACTCCCAAACAAAATCTGTATTTTTTTTTTTCCCTTTTCTTTTTCAAATTAAACTTGTCTTGCTGTAGAAGGTTCTTTTTCCAGGAAACAAAGAAAAAAAATTGTCAGATATGCCAACTAAAAATGAAACCTAATAGGATTAAAAAAAAAGCCACATGCCTTTCTTCAAATATGCATTGTATACATAACATAATGACTAATTTGTTCCATTCTTTGCCATATATTTTGCCAATTCTTTTGTGATATGCAGAGTTTAAGAAACTAGAAAAACATTACCATTTCCACTTCACCCTTCAACATTGTTGAGATTCCTTCTAGCAATCCCACTATCATCTTACTTTTGCCCAAAACATGTCTTATTGGGGCACCTCTGCCAGTCATGTATAGTAAATATTTATTCAAGCCAATAACTGTAGCAGAAGGCATTTTAACATTGAAATCAATTTAGTCGAGGCCTAATTATTAAAGAAAGAATCCCTGATATTGTGTTGGAGGCAAAGGGACAACTTTCTTACAAAACTTCGGTACATCCATTACAGGCTAAACAAGATGTAACAAACACAATTACATAAAATTAACTAGAAATATGTTGAAGCTTCCAATGGAATTTTGAAAAGCATCTGAACAAATAAACCGTAAAACATGGAGCAAAGAACTCAAATGCAAGGGTTAATGTCAGCATTAACAATGATTTTTCAACACTCATCACAAGAGTAAAGAGCGGCCTAAGCCAGATGATACAAAACTACCCGACCATGTAGGCATCAGTGGTGCATAGGATAGAATAGCAACAAATTTTTAAAATATACCATATAACCAGGAAAAAGATAGAACTGTTTTTCTAGTTTAGCCACAATGTGCTTAGACACAAAATCATGCTGACCTCCATTTCCTGATCTAGTAGATTCAACAACAACTCCATCCAACGTTTGAATGGTGCAATGATATATGACCTGCAAAACATAAATTCAACATAAATTTCTTACTTCACTTCCCAACTATAAATTCCAATAGCCCAAGTTCCTGATGATAATACAGCCACTTTAGTATAAGACACCATTTCAATTGCAAGAATGTCCACTAAACAGGTTGTAAATTTATAAATTAAAACATTTACCGTCACTCAGACGCCCCATTGAGCATATATAGAACTGCCTGTTAAACCGGTCACAAACATTTAAGACTAAAAAGAGTACAATCAAGAATGACTAGAGAGAAACAAATAAATAAATAAAAGAGTAACCTGATCACCATCTGAAGGCCTTGAATTACCCCCACCAGGCTTCGCCAAGGCTTTCATCAAACTTCCAGGCACAATTTTCTTTCTCCTTTTTATCACAAATGAAAGAATAAACCAAACAAGTTTGAAATAGCATTTCCTTCAAAAATATTCTTTATTAGGAAACACACACACACACACATATTACATACATACATACAAGGTTATGATCTTGGTCTAACTCCTTGCAATGTTACACCAATCCATAGTTTAGGATTAATATTTTGAAAATTTAACCATTGTATTACAAATTTTTGTAGTTCTTAATATGGACACCAAATTTCATGTTGATTAGAGTTTATCTACTATCTGATCCACAACTCATGTTTTGTGCATAATTTTTAAGTTTAAATAACTTAAAATGTAAATATTTTATGACAGGATAGCGACTGTTCTCCGATTATCTTGATATGTGGAAAGCATGGAGGGTATAAGATGATAACCCACATCTGCCAAGAGCCTTATCATGAAAAAGAAGAAGACAACCCACCCACATCTTATTTTTTCAACTTTCTGAGAATAGGCTCTTTGCAAAAGCTGTAACTAGTCCCGCTAACATTGAGTTTTTTATTGCAATCAAGACATTTAGTTAAAAGGGTATTTGTTTATTTGCTTTCGCTACATCACAATGCAATGCCACCTGCTTAATTCTTCCTTAACTAGTGCATTCGCAAACCCGTTAACAAAAGCCAAAAAAAGGTTAGCTTTGAAAAAATAAATGTGGGGTTTTAAACACGCACAATGTAATTCAATCCCACAGTCAATTTTGAAATTATGGAGTGATGTAATATAGCATAGAGCCTGACTCATATATATATACACACAGCCATAGCCAATCACAACAGTGACTGCAAAATCGATGACCAGTTTAGATTTTAATTACTAGAGTTTCACAGTGAATTGAGCTTAAAGATAATTATAACTAAGCATATCATATCATATGTATAGCAAACCCATTGATCACAAACCCTAATTTTCCTTGCTGTTTTTTCAGTATTAACTTCCACGCAACTTGGCTTGGCATAGCATAATTCAAATGGTTGGTAGTTCGTTCATTTTTCCCTCAATTTTCTCGGCAACCAAACAGAAGGAATAAACTTGCACATGGAAGTGTTCAAAACGGAGTAGAATGGTAATGACAATTACCTGAAGAAGACGAATCGAGACCGATTGATTGACCCAAAGTCGTTGTTTCCAAGCCCAATATCCAATAGCGTCACTTTGTATTTTTTTTATAGTAGGGGCCAGTCATCACCGTTGATATGAATTATAGGTTTTTTTATGGCTTTTTTAAATTCTTATTAAAATTATAGACTCCAAGCAAGCACGTGATAGATTAGAAGATATTCTATCTTTTTGGGTAAATGTTAATAGTTTACATCAATTATAATTTGAAATATATATATTTTGACCTTTCAAACAAAATAATAATAATAAGGGTGAACTGTAAATTACACCCCTAAAGTTGGGGGTGACTGGATTTTACATCCTGAAATTTCAAAATTTGGATTTTACCCCCTGAAGTTTGATGATGTTTGGATTTCACACCCTAACGTTTCAGAACTTGGATTTTACCCTTTATATTTTAGAAGTTTTTAGATTTTACTCCCTAAAGTTTTGGGGTGTTTGGATTTTACACCCTAAAGTTTCAGAATTTGGGGGTGTAAAATCCATACAACCTAAACTTTAGGGGTTAAAATCCAAATTCTGAAACATTATGGTGTAAAATCCAAACACCTCAAATTTCAGAGGGTAAAATCCAAATTCTGAAACTTCAGGGTGTAAAATCCAATCACCTCCAAATATTAGGGGTGTAAATTGCAATTTACCCTAATAATAAACTTTAAAGGTAAACTGTAACTATAATTTTTTTGTGAACAAGGAAAAAAAATAGGAGTTCTTCTTTTTAATTCAAAATGAAATTTGTTATTTGACATTTATGACCCTATTTCTAAATGAAGTTATCATTCATTAATGAGGGTATTTTTGACATGAAAAAAGTTCAGTTAAAGGAGGAGAATCCTTTTATATATAATACAGATTTTTAAAATGGATGATATACATTAATGAAAAAAAAAATTATGAGATAATTTTTTTTTTTTTTTTTGGCTAGGGGAAAATATAACATAGGAGTTGGACAAACTATTAGATGACACAAACAAATATTGGTCATTAATCCAAAGGGTCAAGTTTAGGTCCAATGTCTAGTAGTACTAGACCCATTGAGATAATGACATGTGTTTACTTTTAAACACGTGTCACTATTTGACCGAGTCTAGTGCACTAGATGTACTAGACCTAAACCAAATCCTAATCCAAGAAGGGAAAAATGCTCATACACCCCTAAACTTCCAACTACTGGCCAAAAGACTCCCTCAACTTTTTTATTGGCCAATTTACTCCTTAAACTATTCACAACTGCTAAATCAATACTTCAGTTAGTCACACATTAAAACACTAACAGAATAAGCACATGAGACTCATGTGACTTTTAAACAAACTTAAAATCACCCAAACGTCCACAACCTAGCGGAAAGAAGAGAAAAGAAACAAGTCCAACGGAGAGAGAGAATCCACATCGTTCAGAGCCACTGCAGAGCTTCTTTCCGCTGTCTCGCTGCCCTTGTCCCGGCTGTGCCTTGGTGGTTCTGCCACACTATTCAATCTAGTATGTCTTCTCTTTTTTTTCCCCCTCTTACATATTGCTATTTAAATCTTCTAAGAACTTTTGTTTTTTTTTAATCTCCATGTGCAAATTTTTGTAGTAGAAATTCTTGTTTTGGTTTAATTTTTGGGTTGGGTCTCTGTGAAATTCTTGATTTTTTATTATCTTCATATACCTTTCACCAGCTGTTGCATTTGAGTTTGCCATAGAGCTATTTGATTAAATGCGTGAGAGAGAGATATGGCTACTATTAATGGGGTTTAGTTGCTTTGTTTAATCTTTGGGATCGGTGTTTCTACAAGGTTGTTTGCAAAGGCCTCATCAACAACAATTTCATGTTTGACGTTGGTGAAAGAAAACAACAAATACACAAAATTTCATAAGAAAAATGTGATACGTTGGTATCAAGCACCTTGTTACTAACTTAAAACAGAGCAAGGCTTTCTGGATTCTCTAATTTAGTGTTAAAGTTATGGCTTTTGGTTAGTTTTTTTTTTTTATATATATAAATCTTAGGACTCCATGAGGTTTAGCTTCACCACCTTAAGGGTCTCAGTGTAATGATTTCAGTCATATGGTCTATTGACTAAGCCACCATCCAAAAGAAAGAAAGAAAAAGTAGCACAACAAAGCAAGTAAAGAAGATAAAGCAAATTGAGTTGGTATTTGTTACACTTATTGCCCCATCTTTGAACAATTCCCCTGCTCCATTACTTTTTCCAAAGTTTATTTGTTTGATTAATATTGTAAAAACTAAGAAGATGTGATAGAATTTGAGTATAAATTTAGCATTTTGTAGGTCATGCTAAGCCACTACTGTGGAAACTAGCATCATTGATCATGTGCAATAATTCATTTATAAATGGTAAACAATGATATTGATTAGTAGCAATCATGCATATTGTAATATATTTTTTCCCACTATCCTCTCTCTCTCTCTCTCTCTCTCTCTCTCTCTCTCTCTCTCTCTCTCTCTCTCTCTCTCTCTATATATATATATATATATATTTTTTTTTTTTTCTCCGGCTCTTCTATTAATGTTCTTGTTAATTTTGTATTGTAACCATGGATGAATGTCCAATATCACTCCCTGGAAATTCAACTTCTATGCCAAATGTACAAGCCCCTCAATCCCAATATGATTCTATTGAGGCTGATGGTCAATTTGAAATTTTTAATGTTCCAATTGATGTGGAGGATGAAGAAGAGTACAATTTGAGTGATTTTTCTGAATCTAATGATGATATAAATGAAGTTTTTGGTATGGAGGATGATGGAATCAATAGAGCAATTGGAGGCAAGCAGCTTAAGGGAGTTTGGAATGGTGAAGGAGACTCAGTCCATGGGGACAGTGATGAGTTAAGGAGTGCAAAAGGGTCATCTGATGATGAACGGAATTCAAGCCCTAGGTTCCCCGAGTTTAACCAACGCATTGACATGGAGAATGTACAGCTAGTGATGGTGTATTAAAGAAAAACTCGATTTTGAGTATAAGCACAATGATAAGTGAAGAGTGACAGTTGTATGTAAAAAAAAATATGGTTGGAAGATACATGCGTCCCAAACATAAATGGGAGATGCCTTTGAAATCAAAAGTTTTAAGGGCATACATACGTGTGGCAAGGATCATAAGAATAGTAAGATTTCTTCAAGGTGACTAACCAATAAATATTTGCCATTCTTTAGAGATGATCATACTTGGACAGCAAATGCATTGAAGGGTGCAATGTTTAGTGACCATGAAGTTGATGTGACTTTAGACCAATGTTATAAGGCTAAGAAAATGGCCTTCAAGATGATACATGGTGCTGAGGAGAAGTAGTATGAGAGACTTTGGGACTATGCAGCTACTATTAGGAAGTGGAATGTAGGTAACACAATGAAGATACAAACTGCTAATAATGTGTTTGAGAGAATGAATGTTTGTCTTAATACTTGCAAAAGGGGATTCTTAGCAAGTTGTAGGCCATTTATTAGGATAGATGGTTGTCATTTGAAGGGGATAATAAGGGGACAGTTGCTAGATGCTGTTAGGAATGATAGGAATGATAATATCTTCCCAATCACTTATGCTATCGTTAAAATTGAGAATAAAAACTCTTGGACCTGGTTTCTACAATATCTGTTGGATGACATCGGACATGCGGATGAGAATGGATGGGTCTTTATCTCAGATCGATAGAAGGCAAGAAACAATTAATGTGCATGTGAATTATTTATTTATTTTTTAAAAATATCATGATCTATAAGCAGAATATGAATTACTAATGTATATTTGTGTATTTTTTATGGTAGGAATTAGTAGAGACCTTTAAGGATTTGATACCTAATGCAGAGCACAGATTTTTTGTTAGGCATTTACATGCAAATTTCAAGAAGGATTTTCCTGGAAAGGTACTCAAAGATGCAATGTGGAGTGCTACTAGGGCAGCAACAAAGAATTCTTTTGACTTCCACATGGATGAGTTGAAGAAGCTAGATGTGATGGCATTGAGTGGCTTGTGAAGTTAGATGTGAGAACATGGAGTAGACATGCTTTTAATCCAAGAAGCAAGAGTGACACTCTAGTAAACAATATAGCAAAGTCTTTCAATGCTTGGTTTTTGGAGGCTAGGGATAAACTAGTGTTGACAATGATGGAGATCATAAGAGTGATGTTTAAGCAAAGGTTGCAAACCAAAAGAGATCATATGAGAAGGTATAAAGGGAGGGTTTGTCCAAGAATCCATAAGAAGCTTGAGAGGATAAAAAGCGAGGTTGGACATTGCATTTCTCATTGGAATGGAGAGTCCAAATATGAGGTGGAGTATATTTATGGTGGAAGATATGTGGTGGACTTGAATGAGAGGACTTGTGGTTATGGGAGATGGGGATTGAGTGGAATCCCATGTTTTCATGCTGCTGCTGCAATGATTAAGCATGGAGAGCAACTTGAGACTTATGTAGACATTGCTTACAATAAGGAAACATTTCTAAGTTGTTACCAATGGATGGTAAGTCCACTTCCAAACCATAAACAGTGGCCAAAAACACCCTATGACCTAATCAAGCCCCCAAAATTTACAAAGAAAGTAGGCAAGCGTAATAAGGTAAGAAAGAGGGAGGCAGGAGAACCTATTAAGTGAGCAAGAAAGGAACTGCCATGAAATGTGGGAATTGTTTCCAATGGGGCCATAATCAAAGAACTTGTAAAGCTCCTGATAACCCTAACAAGAAGGCTTATAAAAAGAAAATGAAAGGGCAATCAGGACAATCACCTACGTCTGGAGCTAAAGGGAGTAAAAAATTATCGGTAAATTTCAAGTACTACTTTGTTGAACTTTTCATCAAAATTTCAAATATTGCTTTGTTGAACTTTTCATCCAAATTTCAAGTACTACTTTGTTTAACTTTTCCAGCCTTTTTGGCTTTTTATAGGGTACTTAGCAATCAAATATAGGTAACCAACAATTAAGTCAAAGTCGTACAAAGGACAACACTAGTGGAAACAAGAAGGATAAGGGAAAGGCTAAGGCCTAGTGGCAGCAAGAAGATAAATAATTTTTTAGTTCAATATTTTGTTTAGTGATACATGGCCTTTTAAAAATACTGATGGAACCGGTATACTTTTGTTTTTCAATATTGTTGGAAAAGTGTAATTATTGATGCATTAAGTGTTATTTTTTGGGAAACAATATACTATTTGTAAACACTCATTTGATATTTCAATTCATGGCATATTGAGATCCTTTTAATTGATTGAGATCCTTAGAGTTATTGCATATAGTTCAATTCATGGTAGATTGGGACACAATCACTTTTTGGTGGTTATTGATTCAATCATGGCAGCTTGCTTTTGATTTATTACACCATATATACAGTTAAAATGCACATCTCTGTTAGGGTGACATTTCTTTGGTCATCTTGAAAGCTATGACAATTACAATAAAAGCATAGAAATGAATCTATAGCCTTTCCTGCCAGTATTTTTCCTACCACACCCTAAATTAAATGGTTGGTTTCAATTAGTTCCTCCAAGAACCAACATTTGGAATGGACCGATATATATTGAATGAATTAAAGAATTACAAATGGAAATGTGGCAAGTGGACAATGTTGTGGTGCAATTTTATTGAAACATTCAAACTAGAGAAAAGCTTTTCAAGAGATCACAGGCCTTGGTGCTTAGAGACATTACTTCCATTGATACTGAGTTTTGGCAGTGCACTAAATAATAAAATGGGGAAAGGGAGATGTGGTAAATTGCATCTTAACAAACATAGGGCAATTTGAACTATAAAATCTAAGGATATTTGGCTCCAAAAAGTTTCAAAAGCTCTTTTTTAACGAAAATACAAATCTAAGCATGGCAACAGATAATTACTAAACTTGAGAAAAAATACTGCCATTAATTTCATAAGTTGAACATTACATAGTTGTGAACATTTTTATATTACATTGCATATAATTTTCACATATAGATACATTACATTAAAAATCCTTTTTTTTAGTACTCCTACATATATGGTCACTGCAAATAAAGATGACTTTCAATGTTAACACTTGAACCCCATACAAAAGGCTATCACAATCCCACTATTAATTTAAGAAACCACTAATAATCACCCAAGCCACTTTGGGATTCTCTTATGCATTGCAGCTTCATTCTTCAGCCGTCAGTTAGTGTTCAATAGTCTAGTAATTACACTTTTTTTCTCATTGGTGCGAATTCAATGTCATGCCTCTCAAAGTAGTTACATACATTACATTCTTCAGTCTTCAATCTGATCACCTGAGACAACTGCAGCAAAAGTTCCCTGCATCAAACAATTTTTAAAATCATAAGAACCCCAGGTTACATAAACCAATAATTTTTTATGTTACATTCTACTACAATTATATCCTACCAAATGCCAGGTTTAAATGAAATTTTAACACAACTCATTTATAAGCTGTGTGCACCTAAACTGACCGTTACCCTTCATCAAAAAATGATTAATAAAACTGGACAAGAAAAGGTTATAGATAAGAGGTGTGTCACTGGCCACTTTCCCTGTAAGTTTGTATCATAAGAATTTAACCAAACCAACACAATTTTGATGCAAAGAACTCTAATTCAAATAGAGTCAAAAACACAAAATGCAATTAAGCTAGACAAATCTTTTTGTACCATAGAAGGAGTTAGACCTGCGAAAAAATATCAAATACTAAGGCCCATCTATTGGAAATTAATTTATAATATATAATCCTATATATAAACAAAATAAAATCAGTTTAATAGTAACCTTCTCATTATGTCGGCTGCGATCATATCTTATGATAGGGAGATCACTAGTTCAAAACTCCTTGGGGGTGAGGGGAGAAGTAGAACTCCTCCTTGCATGATGAGGCACTCCAATGGTCGATGTAGGCATGAAAACTATGGCAAGAACTCGATATCAACTTGATGAAGTAATGGTGTGGAATGGGGAAGCCAATAAGTGATAGTTGCATATTTTCTTTTGTGACAGGGGAGCAAATAAGTCTCTGTAGTAAATGAAAATTTGAAGCCAATGTATTTGACAATTACTATAAAGAAAGTTTTTCATATTTGAAAATTATAGCATTGAAATTATTTGCAATTTGTTTCTTCATTGATGCGTGCAGCCAGTTTCAGGCTACATTGGTTAAACCATTAGAGCAGTAGCCATATGTCTCTCGGGCATTTAATCAAACACCCAATGAATGACGCATGGAGATAAAATAATAATAATAATAATAATAAAATAAAATAAAAAATTTCACAAAGACCCAACCCAAAAATTAAAACAAATAAATAATTCTTACTATAGAAATTCTCACATGGGGATAGAAAACAATTTTCTTTGTGGATTTAAATAGCAATACATAAGAGGGGAAAAACAAACATCCAGGAGGTACAACACCAAACCAAGCTCACAGAGACCTAACCCAAAAATTAAACCAAACCAATAACTTCTATTATAGAAATTCATACATGGAGATTAAAAAAAAAAAACAACAACAACAACAGCAACCAAAGAGACATACTAGGATTGAACGGTGCAGCGGAACCACCAAGGCGCGGCTGGGACAAGGGCGGTGAGACAGCAGGGAAAAGCTCACAATGTCTCTGAACTGACCGCCTCTCTCTCTTTCACCGTTGGACCTGTTTCTCTTCCCTCTTCTTTTTGCTGAGTTTGGGACTTTTGGAATTTTTTTTGCATTTAACTTTATATTTTTTAATATTTTAGTTAGTTGTCTAATTTGCAAAACTATTCAGCAAACTAGCATCTCGAGTTTCTAAAACTTAAGTTCCAAGATAGAACTCAAGTTTTTAAGACTCGAGTTGCAAGTGATAGCATTTGATGAAAAGAAAATCCAAGTGGAACTCGAGTTTTTAAGACTCGAGTTCCACCATTTTTTTTAGATCAAATTGTTCGGCTTCTTCTTCTCCTTCCCTTATTCTTTTTCATCTGCTTCTGCACTTCTTCATTCCAGATCACTTCATCTATTTTTCAAATCGTTCTACTTTTTCGGATCAGCTTCTCCAAATTCTTCCTCTGCTTCTCCAAATCTCTATTTTGCTTCTCCAAATTCTTCCTTCCGTTCTGGCTTCCGATCTGGTTCTTCAGTTCTTCTTCATCTTCATCTTCACCTGCAAATACTTCTATACAAATTGAGCTTGAGAAACTCGAGTTCCACGTGGATCAATTGCTCCAGTTCAGCACCAGAACTCGAGTTTGTCACTGAACTTGAGCTTCATAGACTCAAGATGCTAGTTTCCAATTTCGTTTTCACCGCATGCTAACTTATAATATTGACTCCCACAGTTATGCTAGTTGGAAAATTACCTCGGACTTTTGGGTGATTAAGTTTGTTTTTAAAAGTCATGTGAGTCTCGTGTGCTTATTCTGTTAGTGTTTTAACGTGAAACTAACTGAAGTATTGATTTGACAGTTGTGAATGGTTTAAAGAGTAAATTGGCCAATATAAAAGTTGAGGAGGTCTTTCGGCCCATAGTTAAAAGTTTAGGGAGTGTATGATCATTTTTCTGGAACTATGAATTCAAATTTATGAACTTTTTGTGAAGATTTTGAATGCAGATAGGATGGGTGTCCTCAAACAAAAGATCTCAGCGGATATAATTATATAAATGAGAAAGTGAGTGAAATTTTCTCTTGAATGGAAGAAGTAAGACTGTAAGAGGTGACAAGGGTTGTCTTGTCTAGTTAAAAAGGGTTTTTATTCTTTTACCATAAAGTCTAGTGAAATTATTACATTTGCCTGACAGGCTCTTCTACTCTCATAGTCGTAGAGGATGGATCCCACCCTTGTGGAAATTGGAATCCATGAATGGAATTTCGAGGATTCGGCCAAGACACAGTTATTTATCTTACACATGAATGTTGCATTAAACCATCACCCAGTAAAATTTGTTTAATTTAATGACATTACCTGCTTTCTTCATTGCCTTTTCGTACAATTTATGACTCCTCAAAATGTCATAAATTTTGAGCTTCTTCCTTGTACTTCTTGTCCCATCGTATTAAAAGAGCATGTGGATTCTTCTAATTTTTATCATTCAGAATGTGCCACGGTATATTGGGCTAAAAAAAAAAAGGTGAATTGGGCTCAAATGTACAAAACTATATGATTATTATTAAGGTTGTGTTATATCAACAAGCTGGAATAGCTCAGTTGGATAGAGCGTGTGGCCCTTAACCCCAAGGTCGGAGGTCATCCTTCTTTAGCGGTATAAGATTTTTTTTCCTTCAACCACTAAGCCCAATCTCGTATCCTTATGAGTTATGACCCACAAATATCGGGCCTCTTTTCTGGACCAACCCAGTTGTGGGCTTAGAATTATGGACCGTGCTACTTAACTGTAAGATCATTTTGAGTTTTGGCTGTAGTGTCTCTAACAACTCTAACTCTCTGAGTATGTTGTTTAGCAAAAAAAAAAAAAAAACTCTGAGTATGTTTAACAAGATATTTATAAATATGTATGTTTAAGTTTGGATGAATCATATGAATTTCTAACTGTGAGGGCTAACATAATTGCTTGGGATCACGTCTCGTGAAATAGTTATCACTAATTTTATCTCTCTTTCTCTCTCTCGTAAACCAAAACTATTTTTTTTTTAGAAAAAAAATTATAATGTCAATATTATAGATCGCTAATTTTAATCTCTCTTTCTTCCTCTCGTAAACCAAAACTAATTTTTTTTTAAAGAAAAAAAAATTATAATGTCAATATTATAGATTTTGTAATGTATTTAACTCATCTTATTTGTGGTCAAGAGTCTCATCTCCCTTATTAAATTAAATTTAGTTTGGTTAATATTAATTCATAAAATTAACCTTGGTTTCATTTGCATTACATAAATTTATTTAATTGATATTTAAATATAATACCCCTACTTAAAATTATCGCCTTAGACCACAACCATATCAAGCCAACCCTGAATAGAATAGGAGAGAAAAAAGCTTTAAACTTGGTTTTCCTCATAACAGATTTTATTAGTTTGGGCTCCTTAACGATTGACCAATATTTATTTTAGGTTTCCTACATGTCCTAAACAAACAAAAAAAATCAAGTCTTGTGGCCAAGTAGAATTGCTCAGTTTGTTCATTGAGGACTCGAGTGCAAAATAAAATCTCTTTCCTTCTCACTTGTTATAAGGCAAAAAAAAAAAAAAAAAAAAAAAAAAAAAAATTCAAAATCGAAATAAAATCAAACATACAAAATATTGTTCAAAATAAAGATCTCTATCTAACCATCTTGGGAGTCATTCCTAATTACTAAGCGATTTACACACATGAATTTTCCTAGTTGTAAATTGTGACATTATTTTATGAGATTAAATTCTGTATGGAAGTGGTGTAAAACTCATGTTTTATTACTTCAATCTTAACATGCCACATTATCTTATCACAAATTTAAGAATAAACACAACCATACGTAATCAATTCTAATACCCATATATAAATCCAACAAAATTGGAAGTTTATTGAAATGTTATTAGGTGTGGTAGGATGTATTGAATTTTAAGTAAAATGCTGATATAACAATCTCTCATTGGATGGTGTAAAACATGAAATTTACATCCCATCCTTACCAAATTCAGACTCTTATTTTATAGGGTAAAAATATATGACTAAACTTATTGTAATTTAAGGCATGCTAGTGTGTAACCCCGAATAAGCCATAAAGATCGGGCCTCTTTCTTCAACCACAAAGCCCAAGTGTCCTTACGAGTTTTGACCCACAAAGATCGGGCCTTCTTTCTGGATCAACCCAGTTGTGGGCTTAGAATTATGGACCGTGCTAATTAACTGTATAAGAGCCTTTTAGGTTTTGGCTGTAATGTCTTAACAATTCGGAGTGCAATCTCCAAGAAAATGACACACAATTGAGTTCGTAGAGGTCCTATATAGAGGAGGAAGTATTCAAAATGCATCGGTGGCCAAGTTTTTCTCTCAAACATCGCATTCTATCCGATAAAACATCGCATTCTATCATGTTTAATCTTTAGGCCTCACTTTGTGGCAAAGAAAATGTGAAGATCGGATAGGGTTTTCATGGCTGGTTTTGGTGGTTTTGTATCTCTTGTCCACAATTTTAAATAATTATTTCATTTATAAATGATGTCTTTTTGTGCATAAGTAGTTGGGTAAACAAGTTTTCGAGTTTTTTATTCTTTTATTTTTTTTAATACAATAGAATTTTAATATATATGCCAATTTTATAAGTTTTTTTTTTTTTTGAACTTATACTTGGATATAAGTGTTTTATTCAAGTTCTTTGTCACTTTTGACCTTCAACAAAGCATCAATGTATGCTCAAATTAATTTTGACTCGAGCATCCGCATTGGGCTTGCTATATGCCAAATGCAAGGCACATTTGGCATACAAGCCCAAAAAAAGGCCAGCAACAAGAAGGCCATATGCTAAAATGCTAAAAAAAATTGAGATATAGCTACAGTACCATCTTACATTTAAGATGGTACTGTAGCTGAATTGCATAAAAAAAATAATTTTTTAATACTCGCATTTCTCTCTCCTCTCTCCTTTTAACCCGGCAATTTCTCTCTCCTCTCTCATTTTTTCTATTTCTTTTCTCTCTCTTCCTTCTTTCTTTCTCATCTGCTATCTTCAGACCCAAGATCCCGTGGTGGAGATTGACGGGATGGAGATCGGTGGGTGGCGAGATTGGCACGATGGAGATCGGTGGAGCTGTGGTGGCTGTGGCGTTGTGATCGGCGTGGGTGTTAATGGTTTTTTTTTTTTTTTTCTGGGTTTGCTAGTATATGTGATCAGCGTTGTGGTGGCTGTGGCGTGGCGGAGATCGGTAGATGGTTTTTTTGGGTTTCTGGGTTTGAGAAATTTCTGGGTTTCTGGGTTTTTGGCGTGGCGTGGCGTGGTTAATGGTTTGTGGGTTTGTGGTTTTTCTGGGTTTGTGGCCTGGCGTTGCTTCTGGTATATAAATTTCTGGGTTTGCTGGTAAATGGTTTTTTTTTTTTTTGGATGATGGAAGAAATTTCTGGGTTTGTGGATAATGGGTTTGTGGTTTTTTTTGCTGGATAATGGGTTTGCTGGTATAAATTTCTGGGTTTATGGTTTTTTTTGCTAGTTAATGGTTTGCTGATTTCTGGCGTTGGTTTTTTTTTTTTTGGGTTGATATGGATGATGGAGGAGTTGTGTGGGGGAGTTGGGATTTGGAGAAGGAGGCTGGAAGAAGGTGAAAATAAAGGAATGGAGGATTCTGGAAGGGATGCCTGTGAGGGAGAAAATTGAGAAAAAACAAAAAACATATTTTATTACGTATATATATATTATTTTAATGAGTAAAAGAGGAAAATAGAGTTTTGGGATGTTGAGTATATTGTAAATGATATGGTATAATTGAAAAAGTAGATTTTTGAGATGGTAAAATAAGATGAGATATAAGATTGGGATGTGGATGCTCATGAATATGATCAAATTATATAATTGCTCCTGGAATAACAATTATAAAAGAATTTTACTGAAATAGTATAATTTCTAAAGCAGGACTCTTAATGCACAAGATTAAAATTACTTACTATGTAATTTTACCATGCAAGTGATCTTATACATATATACATATAATTTTGGCTAAAAAAATCCATTAAAATGAACCCTGAAACATACAAAATTCATTTTTGTTAATTTTTTTTACAATAGTAAGTACTAAGTATAAATAAAAAAGTACCATTATAAATCAAATTTTGATTATCTTTTGTTATTATTAGAACTGGAATTTTTGTTTTTATTCATCAATAAGAGGAAGTCTTTTCCCCTCACTTAAAACAATCTCCTTCTTGCAAATTTCTTATGGAGTTTATGAATTATTAAGCAATTTGATACCCATGTCAACACAACTTATCTAACCTCTAGAGATATGGAACACAAGTCATCCAAACAGTATTATAGAGAACCTGCAATTCAATGTATATATAGAACCAAGAAATAACAAGATTGTTATGTGTTTGGAGTTCTTAATTTTTTTGTAACAGGGAATTCACACCCTTAGCACGAGGGTTAATCTAATCAATGACAGAATCTTCTCCAAATCAAAATCAATTTAAAAAGAAAGTTTTGTATATTTAAGATTGGCAAAGTATATATATAGAGTTGGGTTCAAGTTACACCTAAGTGTAACTTAAAGTAATATTACACTACCTAATATTTTTTAATTAGATGTGAATTTTGATAAATCCACTGTTGGATTACATTATCTTCGCATGTCATCAATCAATTGTTTAAATTCAAGTTTTTTTAGTTTAAAATAATAAATAAAAGATGAGTTTATGGATCGAATGGTAAATTACATCGGATTAGCATGAAAATTGGTATGCATGTTAAGAACATAAAGAACATGTAATTCAACTGTTGAATTTTCAAAATATGAATTTAATAAGTTATTGGATGGTGTAACATTGTTTATAATTACACCAGGTATAACTTGAATCCAACTCATATATATATAAAGTTTGGTATATTTAAATGTCGTTGCACCATGTAATTTTAAGAGTCAAATGAACTATCTCCATTTTAATTTTATAGATTATCAAAATTGTTATTTGGAGTAAAACTTTGTCTAATTGATCAAGTCCATTAATCACAAAAATTCATGTCATAAGAGGAAGGTGAAAGGAAATAGATATGGTGGGGCCCCTGGTGCCTATGCTCTGTTTGTGAAGCTAGGAGGAACCAAAGACAAAGAGTGGGATAACGAATACATCAGTAACCACCAAAACCAAACTTCGGACAGCGACAAATCCCAAGCC
Source organism: Quercus glauca (assembly GCA_023736055.1). NCBI lineage: Eukaryota > Viridiplantae > Streptophyta > Magnoliopsida > Fagales > Fagaceae > Quercus > Quercus glauca. Next base: position 36,711,582 of record CM043320.1, read on the forward strand.
AAAATCTCACAACCCCCATAAACCCCCCACACACAAAACGATACATTAACAAAGTGAGATAGAGAACTTTTAGAGAGAGACACAGAGAGAGTGAGAGAGAAAGATATGGCAATGGCAATGGCACATCGCAGGCTTGCCTCATCCATTGACAAGCCAATTCGCCCTCTCTTCAATGGCGGTTCCCTCTATTACATGGTTATCTTTCTTTCTTTCTTTGTGTTCCTAATCATTAACTTTCTTACAACTTATTATCGTTGGTTTTGTTTCATAATTGTTAGTCATCTTTGCCTAACGAGGCTACATACGAGAAGGAAAAAACCCGTCTCACTGTAAGCTTATCTATATATCTATATATATCTAAAAACTGAAGCGTAGTATTTATTGTTGCTACGCTCTAGTTAAGCCATACCAGTGTCTATGTCATTATCTTTTTTCTTTCCAATTTTCCTATAAGTTTTTTAACATTTATTTTTTGTAATATTTACACTTCTCCAACTTTTTTTTCTCCCTTATCTTTTCACCTCCCCACTACTTTTCCAACATTTCTCCCTCTCTTACCTTTTCATCTTCTCACTACCCTCTACATTAATATCATTCGTCTTTTATTTTTATCTCTTCTTATTCACACCATCTTACTATAAATTTGTCACTATCTCTTCCATTCTATGCATAGTTAATTTTCCTTCACAAAAACAGGTTGTCTCTCTCTCTCAATTTTTTGTTGGATTTTTTTTTCTTACATCTCTGCTTTAGGTTGATAATCTTTTATATTCTTTAAAACTCTACTTTGGATTAATGTGATTTTGTTTTGTTTTTTAAATTGTTGTTGTTGTTGGTTTTTTTTTTTTTTTTTTTTGTTCTCTTTAATTGTTAAATGTTATCCTATTGAGTTATAAAGAATTAAATATAGCATATAAAAATATAATATTATTCTATTACATAGCATGATTTGGATAATTTGGTATTTATTCTATTACATAGCATGATTTTTTATAGTGCTCAATTTAGGCTCCGTTTGGGAGTTCATAAGGGAATGAAATTGAATGATCATAAGGGAATGGAAATGAATGGAATGAAATGGAATATATTTAAGTAAGGGAAATGAATGGAAAAGAATGGAATGTAATGAAATTAAGTAACCTTGATTGGATGTTTTAAAATGAAGGAATGAAAATGAATGGAATGTAAGTAATTTTGTTTGGAAGCAACATGAAGGGAATGAGATGGAATCATTTGATGACAATATTACTATTAGACCCCTATTTTAAAATAAAATGTTAAAGATATAGGGATATTTTGAGAGTTTTAGTAAAAAAATCATTAAATTTAAGGCTAAACTACATTATTGGTCCCTGAAGTTTATCCTGTGTGCGCAATTGGTCCCTTAAGTTTGAAGTAAACACAATTAGTCCCCTAAGTTTTAAAACTGAGTTGTATTGGTCCTTTTACTAACTTCTGTTAACGGTGTTACTTATGTGGTTAACTTCACAATGACTTGGCATTTTCTTTAATGACCTGGCATATTTTTAATTAAAAAATTGCAAACTAAGTGATTAAAAATATTAACCGGTATCAAATTAAAAATAAAATAAAATTTCTAGCTACTTGTAAAAACCCACAGCGAGAGAGAAACGGAGAGAGGAAAGAAAACAAACCCCAACCATCGCTTGAAGCTCCATTCCCTAGCTGCCGCCGGCAATAGCCCAAGCCGTAGCTGCCGCCGGCGACAGCGCAAGCCCTAGCATCTTCTGCTCACACCCCGTTGTAACATTCTTGCTCTGGTTAAATGTTTCTCTTCTTGTTCTTTTGTTTGGGTTAAGAGGTCTTGCAATAGCGTTGCTCACCAAGCAGCTAGATATACTGTTAGTTCTTGTTTATCTTTTTTCTTCCATAAAGATAATCTGCCACCTGTTTTGTTGGATTGTTGTAAGGCAGATTATCCTAGTTGTTCTTCGTTTTTCCAGTAATGAGATTGCAGTTTACCAAAAAAAAAAAAAAAAAAAAAAGAGCACGCAAATAGAGGGGGGCAGTAATATGCAATTAACAAGCATTTAGAATAAAAAAAAAAATACTTATTCAAATGGGTTTCACTGAAAAAGGGAAAAAAAAAATAACGTGAGTGAAATTAAGGTTTTGTTTTGATCCTAACCTTCACTTAAGAGTAAATTGATGGAGAAAGAGCAAGTAAGAGAGAAAAAGTAGGAGCAATTTCTCAGAAGGAGTGAACCAATTCCCTCTAACTAGTCATGCAAGTCGCCCCTGGGAATTGAGAGAAAACTTGCCATGGTCGAAGAGGTACTGTTCAAAGATCTGTTCAAAGTTTTGCTTCGTCTAACAAGAGCTTCGGCTGACCAAGAGCTTCGGCAGAATTTTTTTTTTTTTTTTTAATTTGGTACCGGTTAATATTTTTTCTCACTTACTTTGTAATTTTTTAATTAAAAATATGCCACGTCATTAAAGAAAATGCCAAATCATTGGAAAGTTAGCTAAGTAAGTAACACCGTTAACAAAAGTTAGTAAAATGACCAATATAACTCAGTTTTAAAACTTAAGGGACTAATTGTGCTCGCTTTAAACTTGAGGGACTAATTGCGCATATAGAGTAAACTTCAGGGACCAATAGTGTAGTTTTGCCTAAATTTAATTTCATTCCCTTCCATTCCTTCCAATTTCGGGGGAAATGAAAATTTGAGATTTTAAGGGAATATAGAGGAATGAGTGTTCTCTCCTACCCATTCCATTCCCTCCCACTTAAACTCACAAACAAGGGAATGAGCTTTCCATTCTCTCCATTAAAACTCCCAAACAAGGGAAGGGAAGAATATTATAAAATTATGAGATTTTACTAATTTTTATTTATTTTTTAATCCTTTGTGGCGGATAAAATACTCTTAATAATTGTATTAGAAGTACTCTATAATACCATTTATTTAGAGAAAAACAAAGGTTAGTCAAATCTATATATATCTAAAAGCTGAAGCATAGCATTTATTGTTGCTACGCTTCAGTTGAGCCACATCAGCGTCCATGTCATTATCATTTTTCTTTCCAATTTTCCTATAATTTTTTTTAATTTTTAGTTTTTGTAATATTTACACTTCTCCAACCTTTTTCCCTCCCTTACCTTTTATCTTTCCACTACTTCTCCAACATTTCTCTCTCTCTTACCCTTTCATCTCCCCACTACCCTTTACATTAATATCATTCTTCATTTTTCCTTTCATCTTCCTTAATTTTTGTCTCTTCTTATTCACACCCTCTTATTATAAATTTGTCACTATCTCTTTTATTCTATGCATATTTTTCCCTCACAAAAATAGGTTATTTCTATCTCTTTCTCTCTCTCTCAATTTTTTGTTGGATTTTTTTTTTTTTTCTTACATCTCTGTTTTAGGTTGATAATTTTTTATATTATTTAAAACTCTACTTTGGGTTAATGTGATTTTGTTTTGTTTTTTAAATTGTTTTTTTTTTTTTTCCTTTTTGATTGTTAAATGTTATACTATTGGATTAAAAAGAATTAAATATAGCATATAAAAGTATGATATTATTATATTATATAGTATGATTTGGATAATTTGGTATTTATTCCATAACATAAATTTTTTATAGTACTCAATTTATATGCTAAACTATGAGACTTTACTCATTTTTGTTTATTTTTTAATCCTTTGTGGTGGATAAAGTACTCTTAATAGTTGTATTAAAAGTACTCTATAATACCATTTATTTAGAAAAAAACAAAGGTTAATCAAATGAAAATAATCAGATAGGTGACAAATTTTAGCTTTTGCAATTTCATTTTTTATTATTATTATTATTTTATAACAATGCATATATAGAAATTTAATTCTTAGATTTTGTTCATAATTGTTTATTCGATAATATGTTTTGAGTGGACGAAATTACAATTTCTGCAAAGAAAAAAACCTTAATAGATTATCAACAACAAATTATTTTCCTAATTGGTCCAATTAATCATTGTTAAATTTTATTAATTTTCTTAGTTACTTTTTTTGGTGTTTTGGATTATAGGCAAAAAAAAAAAAAAAAGGTTTGAGAAAGTTTGTTTAAAAATAAAAGAATAATTTCTAATTTTTTTTAATGATTCACAAAATATTATAAATAAATTTTATTTAAAAATGAATATTTTTATTAACTTGCCTTTTTAATTTCTGAGAAAAATTATATTGTTTTCATTTTGGTATGACAAGATTTATATTTATGATTTATAATTGTTCCTATATTGCATTTATAATTGTTCCTATACTAAATAAAAATATAATTATGAAATACATTACTCTTTATTAAATTAGTTTAAATTGTAAATGTGCGGCACCCAACGCCCGGGCCCATTTGGGCTCCCATACGTGGGCAAAACGTTTGGGCCCTGTCTTCGCTAGCCCAAAGAGCCCAGCCCGTATCCGTGCAGGCAATTGGTCTAGTCCACTCAGTAAAGGCCCTGCCGGGCATAGAGTCCCCGAACGCCAAAAGAGAAGGAGATAAGCAGATATGCTAACTCTCACTTGCCCGGCAGTTTTCCGCGGTACGAGGCCGCCAAGCTGTCCACGAAAGGAGGAACCAAGTTCCAAAGCCACCACCACCTAACCATCCACTTACCATTAACCGCATTGGACCTCCCACCGCACCTGCAGAGAAGCAATGATGGCCATTCCATTAAGAGGGAACTATAAATATGAAAACAAGAGGAGGGAATAGGGTGGGAAAAACGAGAGAGAGAAGGGAGGAAGTCTGGTAGTTAGAATTATCTATAGTAGAAAACCCTCAAACCCATAATAAAAATAAGTTATGAGCCCAAAAGGTAAAGTCCAATAACCTCACATTGGGCGCGCACAATTGGCGCCGTCTGTGGGAATCTCCTACGAAGCTGTAGTTCAACCAAGACTCACGTACAAGAGGATGTCCGGGAGAGATTCCGAGAATGAGGCTGAAAGTCATTCGGCGGGACCATCTCGAGGGTCGTCTTGGCGAGAGCGAAGGCATAAGAGACGTGAAGATAGGGACGGCGAGCGGGAAGAGAGATTTGGCCTCGGGGAGGGGTCATACCAGATGCAGCGGGTAGTATCGAGTGCCTCGGGGCACAGGCAGTTCGATGAAAAAGACGAGGAGCTAAAGCGGCTACGTAGGTTGGTGAGGGATTTGGAGTTAGAAGCGGAGGACAGGCACCAAGGAAGAGGACGCGACGACCGAAACAGGAGGGCAGGTGCAGGGGGAGATCACCATGGTACGAGATCCAATCAATTCAAGTCCCGCCGACACCAGCAACGTTCCCGATCATAGGGGTCCCACCATTATCGAGACCGTTCGCATTCACGGGAATCCCGCCGTCGTAAGGATCGTTCGTGATCAAGGGGATACGCAGACAGGGGATCCGACTCGCCTGACGAGCTACAACCGTATAATGCCGCAATGGATGCGATGAGCCGCGCTTTGCGAGGGGCAGCACGATCCTCATTCTCTGATGACATCGAACGAGCCACAATGCCGAGCAGGTTCACACGCCCTCCATTCAATACCTACGACGAAAGAACAGACCCGGTTGAGCACGTCAGCCACTACATCCACATGATGTCCCTACATTCTCACAACGACGCACTGATGTGCAAGGTGTTTCCCTCCAGCCTCGGACCAACCGCTCTGAGATGGTTCAATGGACTACGGAAGGGGTCCATTCACAGTTTCGCTGAGTTAATCCAGGAGTTCAGTGTACGGTTCGTGACATGCAGCCGAGTGCCGCAGCCCGTAGATGCTTTACTATCAATGAAGATGAGAGTAGGGGAAACCCTTCGTAGCTATGCCAGCCGGTACTGGGAACTTTATAATGAAATAGGTGGGGGCAATGAGAAAATTGCAGCAAGCACCTTCCGGATGGGGCTGCCTGAAGACTCTGAACTACGGGAGTCATTGACAAAGAAGCCTCCCGAGGATATGAGACAGCCCATGAGACATATCGAGGAGTATAAGCGCTTGGAAGATAACCAATTGCAGAGTAAAGGCAAAGCCCCGTCGGTAAACCGTCCTCGGCAGGGAGGTTTTCAGCCGAGATCTCGGAAGGATTTGAAGATACACGAGCCACTCTGGCAGACAGGGGAAGTGAGCTTGACGTTTAAGGAGCCAGTGCACCGAATTATGGAGCGAATCAAGAATGAGCCTTACTTCAAGTGGCCGAACAAGATGAGAGGTGACCCCTCTCGGAGAAACCAAAATTTGTACTACACCTATCACAAAGACAAGGGGCACACTACCGAGCAGTGTCGCGTACTGAAAGACCATTTGGGGCAGTTAGCAAAGGCAGGACATCTGAAAGAGTTTGTAGTAGACCCCGATGTTCGGGGTACCGACATGGGCGTCTAGCAAAGGGGGAATCCTCTCCCACCGCTCTTGGGAGTAATTGAGATGATCCTCATCACCCTAAGGGGATCGTCGGTGACCAAAAGAGGGGTGTTGACCGTCGCGCCCATGGTGGGTCCACCGGAAGCAAAGCCCACGAGGAAAAAGGCGAAGCATGCTCGGGAGACGCTTGCCTTCGATGAACAAGACTTAGAAGGAACGATACAACCACACGACGACGCACTAGTGGTCACGGCTCGGATGAGTTGTTTCTTGGTAAAACGGGTGATGATAGATCAAGGTAGCGAAGCCGATGTGATGTATCCGGACTTGTTCAAAGGACTCGGACTAAAGAATCAAGATCTGACAGAGTACAATATGCCGCTGGTATCATTTGATGGGAGAATCGTGGTTCCTGAAGGACAGATTTCCCTGCCAATGAGTATGAAGGGTAAAGAGGTCACAGTATCGTTCATAGTAGTCAACTCCTTCTCCCCTTACACGGCAATCTTGGGAAGGCCATGGATTCACGCCATGGGGGCTGTCCCCTCCACCTTGCAAGTAAAGATCAAATTTCCTACAGATCAGGGCGTCGCCATGGTACGGGGATGCCAGAGAGTGGCAAGGCAATGCCTCGTCGCTGCAACAAATCTTGAAGGCGAGCGCGCCGAGCAAAAGGAAGATGCCGAGGAATCTCTGTTATAGCAATTACAGAAGCCCCAAAGAGAAGTAGGGGCTGAGGGTGCCGAGGAGCTTATAAGAGCCAAAATACTGCCGGATGTCGACAAGTATTTCCAGATAGGAGCTAGCATTTCAACCAAAGAGAGGGTAGAAGTATTGTTGTGTCTTATACAGAATGTGGACGTATTTGCATGGAGTCCCTATGACGTGCCTGGGGTGGACCCCGAGTTCATCATCCATAAACTTAACATGGACCCATCGTTTCCCCCCAAGAAACAAAGGCCGAGGAGAGTGGCCAGGGAGCATGTGGAAGCGATGAAGATAGAAGTTCAAAGGCTTAAAGAAGCAGGGGCAGTAAAGGAGATCTTCTTCTTAGAATGGCTAGCGAATATTGTGGTGGTGAGGAAGAAGAATGGCAAATGGAGGGTATGTGTGGATTTCACGGATTTAAACCGAGCATGTCCAAAAGACCCATTTCCTATGCCGAAAATTGATCAATTGGTAGACACCACCTGCGGACACCCGAGGATGAGCTTCCTGGACGCCTTTCAAGGGTACCATCAGATAGCCCTATCAGCCGAGGATCAGGAGAAGATGGCATTTATAACTCCTGATGCCAATTACCACTACACTGTGATGCCGTTTGGGCTAAAAAACGCCGGGGCGACATATCAACGGATGATGACGAGAATGTTCCGTGAAAAAATTGGCCGAATAGTCGAGGTGTATATTGATGACATAGTAGTAAAAAGCAAGCAGGAAGTACAACACGTGGAGGATCTTAGGGAGGTGTTTGAGCGGTTACGGCAGCATAAGTTACGCCTGAATGCAGAAAAGTGTGCCTTTGCCGTAGGGGCTGGAAAATTTCTGGGGTACTTGATCTCCTGCCAAGGAATCAAGGTTAATCCAAACCAGATCGAGGCCGTGAAGCGTCTCAAATCCCCGAGCAATCCAAAGGAAGTGCAAGTCTTGACAGGGATGCTGGCCGCCCTCAATCGGTTCATCTCCAAGTTCTCGGACCGATGTCGGCCATTCTATCAACTTCTAAAGAAATGGAAAGGGTTTCAATGGAATGACGAATGCGAGGAAGCTTTCCAGGGTCTAAAGGAATACTTAACACATGCACCAGGCTGACCGCCCCGGAGCCCAGGGAAGATTTGTAAATGTACCTCTCCGTATCCGATTACGCCGTAAGTGCCGTATTGCTAATGGACCGAGGGGTGCAATAGCCCGTGTACTACGTCAGCAAAACCCTAGTGGACTCGGAAACTAGATACTTGCCCTTGGAAAAGTTGGTATTGGCACTAGTACATGCCACGAGGAAATTGCCTCAGTATTTCCAAACTCATACCGTATACATACTGACCGAATACCCACTATAGTCGTTGCTGAAAAGATCTGACTTCACGGGGCGAATAGCGAAGTGGGGAACTCGGCTGGGAGCTTTCGACGTGCGGTACAAGCCGAGAAAAGCAATTAAGGGGCAGGTTTTAGCAGATTTCGTGGCTGAGTTTTCACCCAGAGCCTCACGAGAAATGGTCTGTCAATTAGATTGTCGCCTGTGGAAGGTATACGTGGATGGCGCATCCAGTTCCACGGGGCCCGGCGTTGGGGTGGTCATGATTGGCCTCGAGGGAATAAAGTTGGAGCATTCGTTTAGGTTGAGATTCAAAGCCTCCAACAATGAAGCCGAATACGAGGCCTTGCTGGCCGGGTTGAGGGTAGTCTCAAGTTTGGGTACCTAGAACGTGGAGATATATTTGGATTCACGTCTGGTGGTTAATCAAGTCTAGGAAGCTTCGAAGCCAGAGATCCCCGTATGAGGGCGTATTTGGAGCAGGCAAAGCAAGCATGTCCAAAATCGGCACCGTGAGGTTAATCCAAGTGGCCCAAACACAGAATAGGCACGCTGATTCCCTCGCCACACTGGCATCATCAGTAACCGAGGATATACCTCGGCTGATAAGAGTGGAGCTGGTTCCAGAGCCGAGCATCGGGGCAACCAAAAACTCGAGGGGTGCGGGGGTCGATATCACGACGATTACAACACTTGGGCGTAGTTGGATGGATCCCATCATTTACTACCTAGCCGAGGATCGTGTTCCACCCAACGAAAGAGAGGCAAGAAAAATCCGCAGAGTGGCCCCTCGGTATTGGCTATCATCCGACAGAAAGTTGTATCAGAGATCCTATGGGGGACCGTATCTTTTATGCTTACACCCCACGAAGGTGGGCGAGCTCTTAGCCGAGCTCCACGAAGGAGTGTGCAGCAGTCATGTAGGGGGACGGTCATTGGCACACCGGGCAATGACTCAAGAATTTTGGTGGCCTAAGATGCAAAAGGACGCCGCCGAGTATGCCCGAAAGTGTGAGCAGTGTCAGAAGCATGCCCCCATGATCCACCAGCCGGCCAGCTACTTGAACCCAGTAAGCAGCCTATGGCCTTTTGCACAGTGGGGGCTGGATATACTTGGGCCTTTTCCCCGGGCAACAGGTAACCGGCGATTCGTCATGGTGGCTATTGATTATTTCACCAAGTGGGCGGAGGCAGAAGCCTTGGCTAACATCCGGGACGTGGACGTAAAGAAATTTGTGTGGAAGAACATAATCACCAGATTTGGAGTGCCGAACACCCTTATCTCTGACAACGGTTTGCAATTTTGCAGCCAGGCTTTCCATGATTTCTGTAGAGATCTCAGCATCAAAAATCGGTATTCTACTCCAGCGTACCCTTAGAGCAACGGCCAAGCCGAGGCAGTAAATAAAGTAATTGTGAATAGGTTGAAGAGAAGATTAGAAGGTGCAAAGGGGAATTGGGCCGAGGAGCTGCCTAGCGTCTTGTGGGCATACCGGACAACGCCTAGGAGGTCCATGGGGGAGACCCTGTTTTCCCTCACATACGGAACCAAGGCCGTAATACCGACCGAGGTAAATCTGTGCAGCGCACGAGTATTTGGGTTCAACCCCGGCCTAAACGATGAGCTGCTGGTTGAATGTTTGGATAGGTTAGAGGAATGCCGCGAAGTTGCGACTATACAACTCGCGAAGTACCAGCAGAAACTTGCCAGGAGATATAACCAAGGTATAAGAGCGAGAGAGTTTAGCGCCGGGGACTTGGTATTGAGAAAAGCTATAGGAAACATGCGAGACACGAATTCGGGGAAATTAGCGCAAACTTGGGAGGGGCCGTACAGGGTTACTGCCGTTGCTGGTGCGGGCGCTTATTACTTGGAAGAACTAGACGAGAAGCCACTACCCCGGCCGTGGAACGTTCGCAATTTGAAGAAGTTTTACCACTAACTGGCTACGCGCCAAATTCTAAAGCTATGCGAAACGCTGTACATGTTCTGCTAATGTGAATAGTAATGTTTAAGCTTGCAAATTTGTGTTATCCACGCTCACCGCACCAAACTATAATACCGAGCAGGTGTAAACCTTAAATTCATCTAAGGACAGAAACCTGCTGCCTGGTCCAAACTATAGTACCAAGCAGGTGTAAACCTTAAATTCATCTAAGGACAGAAACCTGCTGCCCGGTTCAAACTACAACACCGAGCAGGTGTAAACCTTAAATTCATCTAAAGACAGAAACCTGCTGCTCAGTCCAAACTATAGTACCGAGCAGGTGTAAACCTTAAATTCTTCTAAGGACAGAAACCTGCTGCCCGGTTCAAACTACAACACCGAGCAGGTGTAAACCTTAAATTCATCTAAGGACAGAAACCTGCTGCCCGGTCCAAACTATAGTACCGAGCAAGTATAAATCTTAAATTCATCTAAGGACAGAAACCTGCTGCCCGGTCCAAACTATAGTACCAAGCAAGTGTAAACCTTAAATTCATCTAAGGAAAGAAACTTGCTGCCCGATTCAAACTATAGTACCGAGCAGGTGTACACCTTAAATTCTTCTAAGGACAGAAACCTGCTGCCCGGCTCAAACTACAACACCAAGCAGGTGTAAACCTTAAATTCTTCTAAGGACAGAAACCTGCTGCACGGTTCAAGCTATATTACCTAGCAAGCGGATCTACATGTCAAATCCCCGTTAAATACAGAAAACGAATTCAACTACCCAGACCACTACAACATGGGTACGAAGCAAGCAAAACGCAAAAATCTTAATAGAAGAGCATAAATGAACAATATTCCGTCCATAAAACACGGCGGACATCCAAAATATCAAACCAAATAAGAAAAGTAATTGTTCAGTCACCACAGCCCGATGACATAGGCATTCCGATTAACAGATATAAAATAAAATAAAATCAAAGGGACAAGAAAAGCTTCAGCAAAAAGGGGAGATCACGGTTCGGCATCTTAAGAGGCGGAATCTGCGGGCTGTGCATGGACATCGGACCCTGCAAAGTCTTGCCGTGGCAGAGTCTGTACGGGGTCCTGGAGCTGATCTCCAGGGCGAAGCTGGCTGGCCACCTCCGTCTCCTCCAATTCCACGTGAGCGTCAATTTGCTCTACCAATTCCCTCAGGCTGGTCGTTTCTTCTTTATCAACGGGCCCTTGAGGAGCTTGAGGCACAGGAGTGGGGACAGGGAAAGGAATTTGGCCGGGGTCCCTCAAAGGGGAGTCCTCGAGAACCCCCATAACCTACAGAGCGGCCAGCCACCCCTCTTCAAAGCCGAGCTTCCGAGCGTTCCTTATGACCGGTTCTGCCGAGTTCTCCGCATCGGCGAAACCCTCATTATACCACTTGCTCTCGCTCGCCTCCAGGGCCTCTCGGAGATCAGTCAGCTCCTTGGACCGCGCACTGTTCAAGCTCTCGGCTTCCGCTAACCGGGGCTTGATATCCCTCACGCGGGTTTGCAACTCTGCATACCTCTTCTCCGCATCCACTTTCACCTTCTCGCCCACGGCAGCCTTCTTTTCCGCCGTCGCAGCAGCTACGGCCTTCTCCTTCACATTAGCATCAACCATGTCTTTTAGAGCCTTCTCCCGACCAGCATCCTCGACAAGATCACTAATGCGTCTATCAAGTATGCATGCCAATTGCGCGGCCTGATGATGTGACAAGAACGGGAACCAAATCCCAGTAGACAGAATATTAAAAAAAAAAAAAAAAAAACAACTTGAATTTACTTACCGTGATAGTGTGCCACTGCAGCCTCCTTCCTATCGATTCATCCCTCCCCTCTTCAAATGCCCGCACGTCCTTGGGGAGTAGTAGGCCGCGTGCCAACGTCTGGGCGACATGACCGCCCGCCCCCTTCCCCCAAACGTGCACACTTGCATCCGAGGGAAGCAGTTTACCGTCCAGCATAAATGAAGGCTACCACGCGGGCACGGCACAGGAGTTGGATGCCACATGCGTCCCAGTCTGGACTAAAGGCTCACGAATTACAATACCACTAGAAGGCCGGGGAGGAGTTTTTGTGGGCGCATCGCTCGGGACAACCAGGGTCTGCTCAGTCGTGCGCGGCCTTTTTCTTTGCCGAACAGGTGCTGCTAGTGGAGGAGGAGGGGTTTGGCCGCGGCCCTGGGGCTGTTGCTGCTGCGCAGTTTGCTCGGCCTCGGGGATGAAACGGCTGATTGACATTGTCCTCCGAGTCACCATCTCTTCGTCTCGGCCTTGTTCAGTTTCAGCAACTACTTCTTCGGCTTCTTGGGGAGGGGCTTCTTGATCAACAGGGCCTTCTGGTTGGACAGGTGCTCCCTGCTGAATTTGGTCGTGGGCACGCTCTCGGCGAGCTCGGGACACACGCTCGACAGACTCGTCCCGTACAGGTTGGCGCTCGTTAAAATAGATGTACCGTGGGCCTTGATCACGGGCCTCTCCTACTATAAACTTCGCAGGAAGAAAATTTGCATGCCGAACGTCAATATAGGATAGGAGCGGGCTATCGACTAGCAGGGCTTGGCTGAAAGCTTGCCAGGTAGAATACACAGGATTTATCCCGAGTATCAAGTTGGACGCTTGGAGTTGTCCGTCTGTATGGACAAAGATCTCGGACCTAAGCACGAAGTTCAAGTCCCGTACATGCACAACCTTGATGTCCGGGACGAACACTCTGCCGTCTGCAAATATCAACACAGATAAACGTCAGAGTAAATAAAAAGGTTTTACAACGAGAAACATTCATATGATCGACGAAGTAAATATGAAATAAAAACAGGTCAAATGATCGAGACGAACCCACGTCACGTCTGGTGAGGGGGTTGGGGAAGTCACCGGCAAACCAATTGCCGCGCACCCTAACGAACTCTCCGGCAGAGTTCCTATTTGAGTCAGGTAGGCAGGAGATCAGCCGCACCCTCATGTCTCTTAATTTTAGGTAATAATTTGTTTTCTTTGCCCCACATAAACTGTACATATAGTTTATGTCATGCTGGTCTAACTGCAATCGAATATCTGGTTCAAACGCCTCACACAACTCACCACCCGATAAAAGTTGGGAGGAAGCTGGTCGAGGCACAGTCCATAGTACCTAAGGGTGTTGATTAGAAGGGGGTCTACAGGAAACCTCACCCCACCCTCTAAAATCGCCATCAAGGGAAAAAAGGCAGTATTGCCCCCTCTGTGAAGAGCTATTTCACTCTCATCAAAAGCCTGCCTAAATGTGGCTAAGGCCGCACCCGTGTCTAGAAGATACGAGTATCCCATCCTAAACTCTAAGAGAATAAGGAATGAAAATACGGAGGTAAAATGGGGAATGTAAAGAACTTACTTGGGGTTCTAAGGTGAAGGTAGATTCTGGGCTGGAGTATAAATGCACGGATGAATGCACGGCAGAGAAGGAAACACAGTGAGAAGAAAGCAAAAAGTAGAAGAGTGGCTTAGAACGAACCTTTTATAGGAGATCCCAGGGGAGTGCGCAGCAGTTAATTAGCCGTTATGAGGATTAATTAGCAACCGTTCCGATTCCCACGCCAACTAAAGCCTGCACCACCTCGGTTCACGAAGCGTTAGGTAATAATGAGGGTTTATCTAGACGGCCAGATTCGGCGCACCTTTTTAGGGGCGAATTAATGGAACTCTGGGGCATTCCAGACGTCACTTCACCGAGCATAGATAGCGTGCACCCTCTTGGATTCCTTGATTCCTGCCAAGCGCCGGTCACGAATCAAGGGGGGCTATTGTGCGGCACCCAACGCCCGGGCCCATTTGGGCTCCCATATGTGGGCAAAACGTTTGGGCCCTGTCTCCGCTAGCCCAAAGAGCCCAGCCCGTATCCGTGCAGGCAATTGGTCCAGTCCACTCAGTAAAGGCCCTGCTGGGCATAGAGTCCCCGAGCGCCAAAAGAGAGAGAGATAAGCAGATACGCTAACTCTCACTTGCCCGGCAGTTTTCCGCAGTACGAGGCCGCCGAGCTGTCCACGAAAGGAGGAACCAAGTTCCAAAGCCACCACCACCTAACCATCCACTTACCATCAACCGCATTGGACCTCCCACCGCACCTGCAGAGAAGCAATGATGGCCACTCCATTAAGAGGGAACTATAAATATGAGAACAAGAGGAGGAAATGGGGTGGGAAAAATGAGAGATAGAGAAGGGAGGAAGTTTGGTAGTTAGAATTACCCATAGTAGGAAACTCTCAAACCCACAATAAAAATAAGTTGTGAGCCCAAAACGTAAAGTCCAATAGCCTCACATTGGGCGCGCACAGTAAAAAAAAAATTAATAAAACCACCATAAAAATAATTATTAACTATTAAGCGCAATGCATAGGTTCACGGCTAGTCTATATATATATATAACTGAAACTTCTGAAACTCTCACAATTTTCCACGTTAGCACAATATTTAAATAAAATTATTATTTTTAGTTCAAATTTAACTAGGAGTGAAACTCTATCTCTCTAATAAGACCAACTTAAACTCAAACTCATCATTATCAATTTTTTTAAAATAAGATTATTTTTGTTTAATCAAAACTTAAAAAGAAGTGAAACTCTAATTCTCTAACAAGTCTAATTTAAATTCAAACTCAAACATTAATAATCTATATAAAAACAAAAATTATGATAGACTAAAAAAAAAAAAAAGACTAACGTTGAAAAAAAAGAGACTCAAGTTGATAATCGTGGGTTTGGTTTTTGGGTTGAAATATCTACTAATTATTTTTTTATATTGTATATGGCAGATAAAGCATCCCTATTTTTTTAGGGAAAAAAAAAAAATCAAAGATGCAACCTATGTCTTCCTGCCTAAGGAACGATAAATTTTTATTTGGTATGTTATATTTAAATTTGTTAAATTTGGTTTGATTCTAAAGAAGAATTTGGGGATTTTATAAATTTTAAAGTTTTAAGTCTTGGGGTTTTTGGTATTTGTATCTCAATAGGTTGATCTTAATTCTTCTCCTCAAATGCTTATTATTTAGGTTCATGTGATTTTTAGTTTTCTTATTAAAGCTATATTTTTGGTTGATTAATTTCAAAAAAAAATTTTCAAAATTTCTATTTACTCATTGTTGGATTTTTTTTTTTCCGAGTTAATAGTTTTTCTGTGCATCGCACGGATTAACGACTAATTTCTTTAATTTTCATTTCCACTCCACCATAGCTTTATTATATATGTATTTTTATTTATGTTTTGCTACACATGTACGTGTTCGTTGCATTTCCTACTTTGCTCTGTTTTTTTTTTTTTTTTTTTTTTTTTTTTTTTTTTTTTGTATTACTATTGCTTATCGAGTCATTTGGGTAAATATTGCTAAATTTAAAACTAATTTGCGTTATAGTTACTGTTAAAAGTTATTTAGAGAAGTGAGGAGAGAGATTGAATTTCGGCAACAGTGTTGCCGAAATTCAAGAAAAAGTAGGAGAGAGAATGAGAAAATTGGAGAGAGAAAAACTTGAATTACGGCAATGGTATTGCCGTAATTCCTTTGCCCAATCTGCCCGGGTGTGTGAGTGTGAGAAGTGCAATGTGCGAGTGCCCAAAAAAAAAAAAAATCCCACAATTTCGGCAATACCATTGCCACAATTGGGAAATTTTTTTTTTCAATTATGGCAATGGTATTGCCAAAATTGTGGAAAAAAAAAAATTTTCCCCACAATTTCGGCAATACCATTGCCACAATTGAGAAAAATTTTTTTTTTTTCAATTGTGGCAATGGTATTTCAGCAATACCATTGCCACAATTGGGATTTTTTTTTTTTAAATTGTGGCAATGGTATTTCGGCAATACCTTTGCCACAATTGGGAAAAATTTTTTATTTTTATTTTTATTTGTGGCAATGGTATTTCGGCAATACCATTGCCACAATTGGGATTTTTTTTTTTCAATTGTGGCAATGGTATTTCGGCAATACCATTGCCACAATTGGGAAAAATTTTTTTTTTTTAATTTGTGGCAATGGTATTTCGGCAATACCATTGCCACAATTGGGATTTTTTTTTCAATTGTGGCAATGGTATTTCGGCAATACCATTGCCACAATTGGGGAAATTTTTTTTTTTTTTTTAATTATGGCAATGGTGTTGCCGAAATTGTGGGGAAAATTTTTTTTCCAATTTTCCCCACAATTTCAGCAATACCATTGTCACAATTGTGAAAAAAAGTTTTTTTTTTCCTCCCATTTTCGGCAATGGCATTGCCACAATTGCCAACTTGATTCTTATTCTAAAATAGAGGACAGCATTATTTGTTTGACCAATGCAGTGTGTATGTTATGTTTTTTTCTTTATCGTAAAAGTACCATATGAAACAAATAAGGATAGATTCAAGTACAATGAGTACATTAATTCTTATTTTAGAAAAAGTATAAAGAAGAAAAAATGATTGATGTGCACGTTGTAAATAAAAACAAAAAAAGTACATACATTCTTATAGAAGAAAAAAATAATTGATGTGCACGTTGTAAATAAAAACAAAAAAAGTACATACATTCTTACAGAAGAAAAAAATAATTGATGTGCACGTCGTAAATAAAAAAAAAAGTATATAGATTCTTACAATAGGAAAGAAAAAAATGATTGATGTGCGCATTATAAATCAAAAAAAGTAAAGAAAGTACATAGATTTTTACAATACGGAAGAAAAAAATGATTGATGTGCACGCTATAAACAAAAAAAAAAAGCAAAGAAAGTACCATTGCCTATTATGTGCATGTTGTAAACAAAAAAACAAAACTTCAATCAACCAAATGCCTCAACTTCTCATCTCATTTGATTCTTATTCTCTGCATCGAATATATTTTACCTATTCATATCACGCACGCCTAAAACTCTCGTAGATATTCTTTTTTGTCTTCTTCACTATTGTAATCTCTCTGAGAGATTCTTTTTTTTTGTTTTCTTCACTGTTGTAATCTCTTTGAGAGATTCTTTTTTTGTTTTCTTCACTATTGTAATCTCTCAGAGAGTCTTTTTTGTCTTCTTCAATTTTGTAATAAAAGGTAAGTCAAGTGCAAGCTTCTTCTTCAGTTTTGTAAGTACAAGCGTCTTTTTATTTCTCCTCCTTCGCTGAAGAGTTGTATCTCCTCACATAGGATTGCAAGTCCTCCGATTGTTCAGTTAGTCTTTTACTTTGCTTTAGTTGAACAGCTAAGAATTGTAAGTTTTTTTTGTTATTGTAAGTGTTTTTGCTTTGTTTATTAACTTACAGTTCTATAAATTAATAGATTTAGTATTATTGTATAAACATGTGCTTTGTAAATATTAGAAGCCAATACATTGTAAAATATTATGTATTGTTGTAGTTGTAGTTAATATTATTTGTATGCCTATGATTATGATTATTGTTGTTGTTGTTGTTATTCAAATTTTAGATTAATGAATTATTTTTTATGGTTATCTGATTGTGTGTGTGTGTTTTTTTTTTTTTTTTTTTTTTTTTTTGCAAGTATCACTCTATAATTCTCACTCTGTCAGTTGGTATCACAGTTGTGGTAAGCATCTCAACTCTCTAATTAAATTTGTATTTGTTAATTTTGAAATTATTTAATATTATTTATTGTTATTATTAGTACATGACCACAAAAATTATAATAAATTGTATTATTGTGATCTTTTTATAACCAATATGTGTTTTGTTATTATCAATTATTATATCTATTTCTTGGAAAAAATATATTGCATAATATGTTTGTTGGTTTATAATAAAGATATGTATGTGTATTATTATTATTATTATTGTTTACTACAAATGGAAGTTGCATGGTTTAACTCATTGTAGCATTTAATGTAGGATATATTTGAAATGGAGCAACAACAATATTACATCTCTAATGACGCAATGGAAGGCAATGTACGTTGCGAGATCCAAATTTATTAATGTCCTAATAATATCTACAATTATTCAATTTACATGAAAATAATTTCAACATTAGCAATATAACATTTTACATTTAAAAAAAATCAGGTTTCCAACTTACGAGTGCGACCCCAATCGTTTGCACCCCTCTCGTAGTTAGGCGAGCGTATTATCCCATATTTACAGCAATGTAGACTATACCGTGTTACCCGCTTACCACATATAGATATTGACTGGAGTCTTATCACTTCTTTGGTAGAGCGGTGGCAATTTGATACCCATACATTTCACCTACCTACTTGTGAAATGACGATCACTCTACAGGATATAGCAATCCTTACAAGATTGCCTATTGATGGGAAAGCAGTCCGCGGGCTCACTAATTTGCAATGGGAACTAGTTTGTCGTAATTTACTTGGGGTGACGCCACCTGCAACAGCATTGTCATATGGTAGCCTTAAAATAACATGGGTAAGAGATACATTTTCAAACCTACCAGAGGGTGCCAATGCTATAATAACCCAACGATTTGCTAGGGCATACATGTTCCAGGTTTTGGGTTTCCTATTTGGAAATAAGAGCCAAAATAAATTGCATTGCTATTTTCTCAAGCTCTTAGACGACTTTGGTCAAGTTGGGGAATATAGCTGGGGTAGTGCCACACTTGCTTTCCTTTATAAAGAGTTGTGTACTGCTTCTATTAAAAAAAGTACAGAGATTGCAGGTCTTGTTTTCATATTACAATTATGGGCGTGGGAGCATCTTCCGTATTTGACCCCAATTCCAATAAATCCAACAAATTTAAATGGCGACGAACCATACGGTTGTAGGTATAATATTTACTTTCTATTTCTATACAATATTGTATACTGTAGTGTTTATCCTTGATACTTCCAAACCCTAAAATTAGTGGCAATCATTAATTGTGTATAGGTGGGATACTAGGAGAACGTTTACTCACACACCAACGCATGTTCTGCGTGCGTACCATTCTAATCATGATACACAATATACTGAACATGTAATATATCACAATGCATCAATGGTTAATTTACTAGTTATACTATTAATTTTATTGATTATAACATAGTTATTGTAATTGGAATTGTAGGTTGTTTGAACATCATACGATAATTATTTGCATCCATGATGTCTTGTAGAATGACATATATGGACTACAACAGCGCCATTGCTATGCTTCCAAATTGTCGAGTATTACCATCCAGAAAGAGTCATGCGACAGTTTGGATTGTTGCAAAGATGTCCAAAATGGCCTACTGACAATTTGGATAAATCTGTGCATTGTGTAAAGATGACAGGGAAGTCCGGTGTCAATTGGCTTACACAGCATGATCAATACTACCGGCTTTGGAACGCGCGCGCTGAACTTGGTGTTGGGGATGTGCATTTCGATGAAGGTGTGGACTACGCAACATGGTACCATCAAAATGGTCACCTATTCACGACACCAGAGGCGGTTGCCCATGTGTACCAGGTAATTATTTTAGCTTTTTCAATAATACTGCACTAATATTAGAACAAATTATACACAAACAAAATACTACACTAATTTTGATAAAAAATTATTGTTTTAGCTTTTTCAATAATACTGCACTAATAAATTAAATTTTTTTTTTCTGTGGCAGCAAACTGAGATCAACAATATGTTAAATTTGGCTATTGCAAACCAACAGAGGAATGATCTCACTGCACAACAAGTCCTTACACCAATAATAGAGGGCCTTACCCGAGTGAAGTTATCAATGGAAAAAAATATTTCCTCTGTTCCTACTCAAAGGGTGACACACTTCGGGCGACAACAAAGGCACCAAAGAAGACGGCCGCAAACCCAAACTGAAATCGGACCGTCCACTTCTACACAACGCGGAAATGATGAAGCCGGACCATCCACCTTTACACAACATGATATGTACAGCTCTACCCAAGCAGGGCCGTCAACATTTGCCGGTAATGAGCCAACCACCTTTAGTGAGTATAATTCAATTAATGTCAACAATTACGGCATGAATTTAAATGAACAGATTGGATTATCCACTTCCATAGGACAAGGATTTGAGGGTTTGTTTAGCTATGACCATTATCCCCAACCTAATTCAACGCCTTCCTCTTATCACCCATCACCACCTCCATCCTATGCTGAGCAATACAATTATGGCCAAGATAGCCAGTACAACTATAATTTCTGCATACCACAACCTTCCCAACCAGCCCCTTATGTTGGTGATTTCTATACGCCACCAAATATATGGGCATGTGCTCCAAACAGTGAGGAAGAGGCCTCGGTAATAGACTCTGAGGAAGATGCCTCAAATGAGGACAGTGGGGAAGATGCAGAAGAGATGAAGGTGTCTTTAGATAATGAAAGTGACGAAGGTGGTAAATATCAAACAGAGGTTGATATTAGAATGCAGCCGAGTCGCATGGGGAAAAGTCCTGTGCAAGCACGAAGGTACCCACAACGAGTAAATAGGCATCCTCCATGTTGTGGAACACAACAAAAACTTCATGTACCCCATCGTCGCAATGACTAATCAATGTAAAATGACTGTTTATTAAGAATATATTAAAGTATTATCGTTGTTTATGCAGCATTGTAGCAAAAAATATTATGCGTAGATAATATACATAGCACATTATACTACTAACCGTAAGACCTTTGCACATTAATCTAATCATACATCTATTTACTATAATTGTCCATTCCTAAAAATCCAACATAGAATCTATATGTGTAGCCACAACTGTAGACGCATAATAGCCCGAAAAAAAATAGTGGTCAAACTTGTATTTTTATGGTTGATCTTTTTTCCTTTGCATGATGGCTACTGTGGTGTACATTTCTATTTTCATTCTCCATAGCCTCTCTTCCAAAACCTCGTAAAAGTGTCAAAGAAAAATAAAACTTTCACCATCTAATTTTCGTCAAAATTTACAACAGCAACTTGTGAGTTAATTTCGGCCAACAAATTTAATGAATTTCAAAAAACTCAAAACATAAAAGTTGTAGATATTGAAGAGAGAGATATGTCTAAAATACTGAGTAGTGCTCAAATCTGATTTTTCCTCTTTAGATTGTGGCCCATTGAGGTGAAAAAAATTTGTAGCAATTGTGGCAATGCCATTGCCAAAAATGGGAGGAAAAAAAAAATTTTCGCAATTGGTTTGTGGCAATGGCATTGCCGAAATATGCGAAAAAAAAAAATTTTGTGGCAATGCTATTGCCAAAAATGGGAGGGGAAAAAAAAGAGTTACAATTAGTTTGTGGCAATGACTTTGCCGAAATAGAGGACAAAGAATATGTCAGGGCATAAAAAAGTACGCATATTCTTGCTCATCATAATTTTTTTGACTGAACCAGTTTGGTTTATGCGTTGTATTGGTTTTTGCGTTGTATTCACTTTAATGGTTTTTGACTGATGATAGCTGGTAATGGTTTTTGCGTTGTATTCAGATTAATGTCACTAATCGGGAAGGGTTATGTGTCATATCTGATCGTCACCCTGGTATAATGGCAGCGATACGGACTATATGTCAATCGACACGTTGGTATCATCGTTTTTGCCTTCGCCATGTGGCTAGCAATTTCAATCAACAAATTGGGAATAAAAACTTGAAGGCTATGGTAATGTGGGCAGGCATGGAGAATCAGTTACGAAAGTATTAAATAACCAGGGATAGAATTACTCAATTAAGTGCAGATGGTGAGAGGTATTTAACGGAAATACCGGTGGACAAGTGGACGTTAGCACACAATGATGGACATCGTTATGGGGCAATGACGACAAACTTGACTGAAAGCTTCAATGGAATTCTAAAGAGTGCTAGAAATCTGCCCATAACTGCGTTAGTTGAATTTACATACTACCGTTGTGTAGCCTACTTTGCTAATCGGTATACTAAGGCACGCGCAGAGGTTTCTGCCGGTGAACTCATTATGGCCTATGCAAAGAATAAATTCAATAAATGGGAAAAAAAAGGCACCAAAGCATTCAGTTACTGTGTTTAGTCATGAAGATGGTCTGTTTGAAGTCAGAACACCAATAAACCCTAACTCTGCATATAGGGGTAATCATCGTCATGAGGTAAATTTGAGGCAGAACAGTTGTAGTTGTCAAAAATGGAAGGTTTATAAGATTCCGTGCTCACATGTCATTGCCGTGTGTAAATATCAAGGCATCTCTGCAATGCGATATATCGACCACTGCTACCATTTGGGAAGAACAAGTTGCTTGTTATGCACCTAGATTTCGCATGGTTCCAGACAGTGTACATTGGAATGAGCCTGATTTCCCGGCCTTGTATCTTAATATCAAGCTGTGCCGTGAAAAAGGTCGACCAAGAACAACTCGGCTTCGAAATGAAATGGACAAAGGGGAAGAGCATCAACCAAGGCCTTTGTGCAGTCTTTGTAGGCAAGAAGGCCATAATAGAAGAACATGCCCCACTCAAACTGTGGCTGGCTCCACTAGTGGCCAAACTGAATGACCTAACATAAGTATTCAGTCTACTTCAGTGGATTGGTTGGTGTGCATAATTTTTTTTTTTAGGAGTTGGATCATATTGGTAGTTTGTATTATTTAAAAGAACATGGTACTAATTCCATATGCTATAATGTTTTTTATCACTGCAAGTTGGATTAGGGTGCACGTTTATTTATTTTTGTGTGTGTGTCTATATATATATATATATATATATTGTGTATTATAGTTTAGGGTTTCGATAAAGGAACTCTGAGGAGTTGAGGTGAATATGAAAAAAAAGGAACTCTGAGGAGTTGTGGTGAATATGACAACAAAAGTACTTGAGGTGAATATGACAACAAAGGTACTTGAGGATTGTGTATTCGATGCATGCATAGAATAAGAATCAGATGAGATAAGGAGTTGAGGTGATTGGTTGATTGAAGCTTTGTTTTTTTGTTTACGGTGTGCACATAAGAATCTATGTACTTTCTTTGTTTTTTTTTTTTTTTTTTTTTTTTAACAGTGTGCACATCAATCATTTTTTTCTTCTATAAGAAGGTATGTACTTTTTTTTTTTTTATTTACAGCGTGCATATCAATCATTTTTTTCTTCTTTGTACTTTTTTTAAAAATAAGAATAAATGTACTCATTGTACTATAGATTCAAACCAAATTGCTTCGGTAAAAAAAAAAATAAATAATGATGAATAAGAATATGCGTACTTTTTTTATGTCCTAACATATTCTCTGTCCTCTATTTCGGCAATGCCATTGCCACAAACCAATTGCAACATTTTTTGTTTTTTTTTTCTCCCATTTTCAGCAATGGCATTGCCACAAATTTTTTTCCCCCCTATTTCGGCAATACCATTGCCACAAACCAATTGAAACTTTTTTTTTTCATTTTCGGTAATGACATTGCCACAATTGTCAAAAAAAAATTCCCCCGTCTCGGCAACGCCATTGCCACACACCCATTGAAACAATTTTTTTTTCCTCCTATTTTCGGCAATGGCATTGCCACGATTGTCATAAAAAAATTTTTCACCTATTTCGGCAATCCCATTGCCACAAATCATTACACTTTAAAAAAAAAAAAAAATGAAGTGCACACAATTTTTACAACATTTTTACAACAAATTCTAAGTGTCAGGTTATTACTTATTGTTATTGTTGGATTAAAATAGTAATTTCAGTGTTAAATTTAAATTTGAATTAATAATAACCAGTTACCTGTGATTTGTTGTGAAAATATTGTGTATGTAACACATTATTTTTTTTTAATTCCTCCCCAGATTTCAGAATTCACTTTTTTTTTTTTTTCCCACTTCCATTTTCGGCAATGGCATTGCCACAATAGGGACAAATTTTTTTGCCCCTATTTCGACAATACCATTGCCACAATAAGTATCTTTGGGGCCACCTCACACTCAATCAAAGCACTTCTTTATTAGTCAGATTACAATAGTGAAGAAAACAAAAAAAGAATCTCTCAGAGAGATTACAACAGTGAAAAAAAAAAAAGAATCTCTCAGAGAGATTACAATAGTGAAGAAGACAAAAAAGAATATCTACGAGAGTTTTAGGCGTGCATGATATGAATAGGTAAAATATATTCGATGCAGAGAATAAGAATCAGATGAGATGAGAAGTTGAGGCGATTGGTTGATTGAAGTTTTGTTTTTTTGTTTACAACGTGCACATAATAATCTATGTACTTTCTTTGCTTTTTTTTGTTTATAGCGTGCACATCAATCATTTTTTTCTTTCCTATTGTAAGAATCTATATACTTTTTTTTTTTTTTTTACAACGTGCACATCAATTATTTTTTTCTTCTGTAAGAATGTATGTACTTTTTTGTTTTTATTTACAACGTGCACATCAATTATTTTTTTCTTCTATAAGAATGTATGTACTTTTTTGTTTTTATTTACAATGTGCACATCAATTATTTTTTCTTCTTTATACTTTTTTTAAAATAAGAATCAATGTACTCATTGTACTTGAATCTATCCTTATTTGTTTCATGTGGTACTTTTACAATAAAGAAAAAAACATAACATACACACTGCATCGGTCAAACAAATAATGCTGTCCTCTATTTTAGAATAAGAATCAAGTTGGCAATTGTGGCAATGCCATTGCCAAAAATGGGAGGAAAAAAAAAACTTTTTTTTCACAATTGTGGCAATGGTATTGCCGAAATTGTGGGGAAAAAAATTTTCCCCACAATTTCGGCAATACCATTGCCATAATTAAAAAAAAGAAAAAAAAAATTTTCCCCAATTGTGGCAATGGTATTGCCGAAATACCATTGCCACAAATAAAAATAAAAATAAAAAAAAATTTTCCCAATTGTGGCAATGGTATTGCCGAAATTGTGGGATTTTTTTTTGTTTGGGAGCACTCGCACATTGCACTTCTCACACTTACACACCCAGGTAGATTGGGCAGAGGAATTACGGCAATACCATTGCCGTAATTCAAGTTTTTCTCTCTCCTCCAATTTTCTCATTTTCTCTCCTACTTTTTCTTAAATTTCGACAACACTGTTGCCGAAATTCAATCTCTCTCCTCACTTCGCTAAATAACTTCTAACAGTAACTATAACGCAAATTAGTTTTAAATTCAGCAATATTTACCCAAATGACTCATTGCTTATCCCTTACTAGGCTTTCCTTCTTTTTTTCTTTTTTTTTTAATACAGTCGCCGAAGCAATTGAATTCTCCCCTGGAGGCTGTTGATCCCGAGATTGCGAACATTATAGAGCATGAGAAATCTAGACAATGGAAGGTACACTTACTCATTCTCTGTTAATCTTTGGACATACTGTGCTCATTTGTTAGTTTGATTAGGAGTAATTGTTCCAAGCAACTCATACATTTGAGGTTGATTTTAATTCAAACTCCGGTAAACAAATCACCAAATAATGTAAAGTGCAGTAAAATAAACAACACAGGCAATTTGTTTACGGACTGAAAAACCAATGGACAATTCTAATGGAAAAAACGTTATCACTAACCCAATAGAATTGAAATTTATACAACTGATTGCTACCCTTGGTAGTGGTACTTACATATGTGACCCCACACTGCTCCAAACTACTTGGACTCTTCTAATTTGGAATCTCTAGCAAGAAATGCATCTGTGACTTCAATGACCACCTTGAAAACTCCTCTGTTGTACAATAGGTAAAACACTGTATCACCAAACAAAAGCTTCCTCTTGAGGTTTGAATTGTGAACTCACATATTGATGAAATTAGGTTTAAGGTTTTCTCTTTTGTAGCACACGGCACTAGCTGTCTAAACCTCTATTTTCATCAACTATTATGTGCTCTTATATACATAGTTTAGCATGTACGGCACAAAGTCCCACTTAACAACTGACTTAATGGGCTTGTCAGCTTGATGAGACTTAGGTTTCTCGATCCTTGATTGAAAGAGCCAAGGAGGCTTATTTACGAGTTGATTGAGAGAGAATCAAGAAAAAACCGTACTTGCCTTTATCTACTTCGTCTTGAACTTGATTTACAATGTTAACAACTCAATCAACACCTACATTGTCATGGATTTGCCAACACCATACCTAACATTATTATTATTATTATTATTATTATTATTTTTTGTGTGGAGGGGTGAAACTTTTTATGTGTTTTGTATAATCTATATTTATATATATTTAAAAATTGAAGCGTAACATTTATTGTTACTACGCTTTAGTTGAGTCACATCAGCGTTCACGTTATTATCTTTTTTTTTTTCTTTTCAATTTTCCTATAATTATTTTTAGTTTTTTTTTTTTTTTTTACACTTCTCCAACCTTTTTCTTTTTTTTTTTCTTTTCAATTTTCCTATAATTATTTTTAGATTTTTTTTTTTTTTTTTTTTTTTTTTTTTTACACTTCTCCAACCTTTTTCTTCCACTACCCACTACATTAATATCATTCTTTCTTTATTTTTGTCTCTTCTTATTCACAACCTCTTACTATAAATCTATCACTATCTCTTCCATTTTATGCATAATTTTCCCTCACAAAGAAAAGGCTCTCTCTCTCTCTCTCTCTCTCTCTCTCTCTCTCTCAATTTTTTAGTAGATTTTTTTTATTTTTCTTGTATCTCTACTTTAGGTTGATAATCTTTTATATTCTTTAAAACTCCACTTTAGGTTAATGCAATTTAGTTTTTTTTTTTTTTAAATTGTTTTTTTGTTTTTTGTTTTTTGTTTTTTGTTTTTTTTTTGTTTTTGTTTTTGTTCTCTTTGATTGTTAAATATTATCCTATTGCGTTATAAAGAATTAAATATAACATATAAAAATATAATATTATTCTATTACATAGCATGATTTGGATAATTTGGTATTTATTCTATTACACAACATAATTTTTTATAGTGATTAATTTAAATGTTAAACTACGAGACTTTACTAATTTTTGTTTATTTTTTGGTCATTTGTGGTGGACAAAATACTCTTAATAGTTGTATTACGAGTACTCTATAATGTCATTCATTTAGTCTATATATATTTAAAAGCTAAATTGTAGTATCTATTGTTGCTACGCTCTAGTTGAGCCACATCACTGTCCAAGTCATTATCTTTTTTCTTTTCAATTTTCCTATAATTGTTTTTAAAATTTATTTATTTTTTTAAATTTTTACACTTTTCCAATCTTTCTCCCTCCCTTACCTTTACATCTTCCCACTACCGTCTACATTAATATCATTCTTCCTCTTTCCCTTTATCTTCCTTTATTTTTGCCTCTTCTTATTCACAACCTTTTACTATAAATTTGTTACTATCTCTTCCATTTTATGCATAATTTTCCCTCACAAAGAAAAGGTTCTCTCTCTTTCTCTCAATTTTTTAGTAGATTTTTTTTTTCTTGTATCTCTGCTTTAAGTTGATAATCTTTTATATTCTTTAAAACTCCACTTTAGGTTAAGGCAATTTAGTTTTGTTTTTTAAATTGTTTTTTTTTTTTTTTTGTTCTCGTTGATTGTTAAATATTCTCCTATTGCATTATAAAGAATTAAATATAGCATATAAAAATATAATATTATTCTATTACATAGCATGATTTGGATAATTTGGTATTTATGCTATTACACAACATGATCTTTTAAAGTGCTTAATTTAGATGTTAAACTACGGGACTTTGCTAATTTTTGTTTATTTTTTGGTCCTTTGTGGTCGACAAAGTACTCTTAATAGTTGTATTAGAAGTGCTCTATAATGCCATTTATTTAGAAAAAAGTAAAGTTAGCCAAACGAAAATAATCAGATGGGTGACAAATTTTAGCTTTTGCAATTTTATTTTAATTGTTATTATTATTTTATAACAATGCATATAATGAATTTAATTATTAGATTTTGCTAATAATTGCTTATTTGATAATATGTTTTGGGTGGATGAAATTACAATTTCTACAAAGAAAATAACCTTAATAGATTATCCATAACAAATATTTTTTCTTGATTGGTCCAATTAATCATTGTTAAGTTTATTAATTTTCTTAGTAACGTTTTTCAGTGTTTTGGATTGTAGGCAGAAAAAATAAGGTTTGAGAAATTTTTTTTAAAATTAAAAGAATAATTTCCAAATTTTATATTCTTTTTAATGATTTACAAAATGTTATAAATAAATTTTATTAAAAAATGAATATTTTTGTTAACTTGCCTTTTGAATTTCTGAGAAAATTGTATTGTTTTCATTTTGGTACAACAAAATTTATATTTATGATTTATAATTGTTCTCATATTAAATTTATGATTGTTCCTATAATAAATAAAAATATAATTATGAAATACATTATTCTTTATTTAATTAGTTTAAATTGTAAAAAAAAAAAACTAAAACCACCATAAAAATGATTGTCACACGCAACGCGCGGATTCGCTGCTAGTTCATTTAAAAAGTTAATAAATTCTTAGTTTTTTTGTACCCTTTATGTGAGAACATAATTTAGAATTTATTTATTTTCTCTTGTAAAGTAGTGTGAAAAACCAAATTCAACTAAGCCGCATAGGTTTTTTTTTTTTTTTTTTTTTGAGAATGAACTAAGCCGCATAGTTGTATTAGGTTTATGGACAAATTTAAGAATAAAATAAAATTTTTTCTTTTCTATCATACTCTAGGTGATAGATGAAGGATTAGGGGTTTTGCTATTGCACAAATGTGTAATGACAGTATATTGTGTAATCTAATATCTTATTGGGATTCATTATTGTGTTGGTAAAGGGGCTACAACTCATTCCCTCAGAGAACTTCACTGCTGTCTCTGTAATGCAAGCAGTTGGATCTGTCATGACTAACACTTTCAGGTACATTGACATGGCACAATCCTTATGCCAGAAGCGTGCTCTGGAAGCATTTCGATTGGATCCAGCAAAATGGGGAGGTAAATATGTGCTACTGTTCTTGCTGATACTTGCGCATGAAATTTGTCTAAAAACCTTTCTGAATCAAATAAATGGTTAGCTGTAACTATGTTTAGGGATGGCATTTTACATGAAATTACCCGTTCTTATATATGTCTCATGGACATGATAAGAAGTAACTTGGTGGCAAATGGAGATGTGTTATTTGGACGGTTGCTTAATAGGAAGTTTAATGGGCTTGACTTTTCTTAGCATGTGATGGCTAACAAGTTCTCCTAAATTCATATCTCCTTTGTCGTTGTAGTCAACGTGCAGCCTCTATCTTCAGCCAATTTTCAAGTTTACACTGGGTTGTTAAAACCTCATGATCGAATCATGGCACATGATCTTCCTCATAGTGGGCATCTATCCTTTGGCTATCAGGTATTAACAGCTTTCATATAAATGAATTTGGATTTTATCTCCCTTGAAGATCAGTAGGCATCATTTTATTTGGGAAGTCGTCATGGCTGTGTGGCATACGATGATCATAAAATTTAATCTTGTTGAGTTTTGAACTTTAAAGTGGATTTAGTCTTTTTTCTTGTAACAAATTTCGATTAGCTCTCCTTGTTTGTGACACTATTTTTGGCTTGTCTTATAACCTTACATTGTTTCTTTTGCTGCTGTGCAGACTGACACCAAAAAGATATCTGCAGTCTCTATATATTTTGAGACAATGCCATATCGATTGGATGAGAGCACTGGCTATATTGACTATGACCAGGTAGCTTTGCAGCCCAACTCCCTTATTTATTTTCAAACCCCATATCCATGTGTAAGTCTAAATTGTGTAACATGAAAAGATGTGAATCACAGTTGGAGAAAAGTGCCACACTATTCAGACCAAAGTTGATAGTAGCTGGTGCTAGTGCTTATGCACGGCTATTTGATTATGCACGTATTCGTAAGGTAATATATTGATCTCTATCAAGAAATTATCGTGCATTAGTGTATATGGTTTTTAGCTAATGATTTTCTTGTTTGATAGGTCTGTGACAAACAGAAAGCTATATTGTTAGCAGATATGGCACACATTAGCGGGCTGGTGGCAGCTGGTGTCATCCCATCTCCTTTTGAGTATGTGGATGTAGTGACCACTGACCACCACAACTCACAAGTCACTTCTTGGGCCACGTGGAGCAATGATTTCTTCAGGAAGGGGGTAAAAGAGATTAACAAACAAGGGAAAGAGGTATATTTGATCTTGCCTTGTCGACCCCATTTTTTACTTATTATAATTTACTTTTCCCCTAATATTGTGATAAATTTTATGAAATAAATCAAAAGTTTATACTTTTTGCTTTTCCTGAAGGTATTATATGATTACGAAGACAAAATAAATCGGGCTGTATTTCCTGGACTTCAAACTAGCCCACATAACCACACAATTTCTGGTTTAGCAGTTGCGTTGAAACAGGTTGGCAGCTAATAAGATTGTCATCATTTAATTATTTCCATAATTGTAGATTTTGTTCCAATTATTTGCAGCAGAAAGGAATCCACACCACATACAATTTTTATTAGAATTGAGGTTTGTTGGGTTGCATTGTGACCACGCCCCTAAAAAAGGTTGTTTCATAGTAATGCATAATTAGTTGACATTAAATTGGTTTTGAATGTTGAAGTTCCCAACAAAGTGAGTTCTTATTTTTTTTCTTTTTTTTCCGTCTTTATTGCCCATTCTACTTGGTACTAGGTTCATATTGTTTGATGGGGCAGTTGATACATGCTGGTGCAAAGGCATTATTGCATGAATATTGTTTTGCCTGAAGCTCATGGTACATTTTATGAGATTCACAGAATGAGAGTGGAAGTGCCAACATGGATGGAAAAAAAATGAGAATACTTTAAAAGATGTGCTTCAAAAGAAATTTTTAGGACCATCCCACCCAACTTTTATTTTTTGGGAGGGGAGGTAAAATATATATAAAATTAGTTTGTCCATCACTTGGGCTCTTTTCAATATTTTCAAAATCACACTACTTATTTTCTTAATCTGTGTGGATGTAGGCTACAACTGCAGAATACAGAGCCTATCAAGAGCAAGTTCTCAGTAATTGCTCAAGATTTGCACAGGTATAATATTTATGAGATATAGAAAAACTTATGCTTGAGTCAAAATTTTGTAAATACAACTTTACCTTGTTGACTTACATTGGATTTTGTAATTAATATGATGTTCTTTCATCAATGGATGGGTCTAATTAATTTGCTTCTATTATAGTATTGTTGAAATTTTGCAGACTCTGGTTGAGAAGGGTTATGAACTAGTTTCTGGTGGTACTGAGAACCACCTTGTTTTGGTGAATTTAAAGAACAAGGTAACCAAGGCAACCTTTTTTTTCTTTTTCTTTTTCTTTTTCTTTTTAATCTCTTGACTTTTCTAGAGAAGCTTCGATACAAAAATTCGTGTCTTATGAAATCACCAACACTACCAATTAGTTGTGCTTTACATTAGACAACAACTTTGAAACAAATCTGCTACTGAATTTTGGTTAAAAGACAATACCAAGTGTCCTGGCAGAATGCATTAAAAATGTCAACTCTCTCTGGTAGACGTTGGATGAGTAATTAACACAACTGTTATTAATTTCTCTGTGTACAGGGTATTGATGGCTCCAGAGTTGAAAAGGTCTTGGAATCTGTTCACATTGCAGCCAACAAAAATACTGTTCCTGGAGATGTATCTGCCATGGTTCCTGGTGGCATCAGGATGGGTAAAGGCTTATCATTTATCAGATTGTACTACTTTAATTATTGCTTAATAATTTAACCTGATGAATTCTTGTGAACTTCACGAACCCCGGCTCTTACTTCTAGGGGATTTGTTGAGGAGGATTTTGCTGAGGTAGCAGAATTCTTTCATGCTTCTGTGAAGTTGGCAGTTAAGATCAAGGCAGAAACCAAAGGTATCTTTGATATTTAAATATCATACTTTTTGAGGGTCCGTTTGAGATCTGCTTATTTTGCTAAAACTGAAAACTTTTTGCTGAAAATACGGTAAAAGTTAGCTGAAATAGTATAGTGAGACACATGAATAGTATCAAAAGGTGCAGTGAGACCCATGAATAGTAGCAAAAATAAGCTGAATAGTAAAATAAGTTGACAAAAATAATTTTTGCCAAACACACTTGGTCTTGTATTTGTCTGATCACCAGTAATATGGACATGTACACATGCTGTTGTTTGTAATGGTTGGTGTGGGGAAAATCTAGGCGCATGAATCCTGCTTATATAGGGTTAATTGTGATGTAAAAACCAGGAACAAAGTTGAAGGACTTCTTGGCTGTACAGTCTGCTTCTCACTTCCAATCTGAGATCACAAAGCTCCGCCATGAGGTTGAGGCATATGCAAAGCAATTTCCTGCAATAGGGTTTGAGAAAGAAACCATGAAGTACAAGGACTGAGAAAGAAATCCTGTTGTGTTAGGTAACTTGTCACCTGATTATCTTTAGAGTCTTGCATTTGTGCTAACGAGGCCACTGTGATAGGGTTAAATCATATTTTTTGTTTGTACCTTTTTTAATTGAGAATAATCTATCAAGAACAAAATGGTAGAATTTCAATGAATGTAACTAATATTAGACAATCTGACTGATGATTAAGAGACTGAAAATAGGACCTCCTACGGGATAAACATGGTGTTAAGTAAATATTTATTCAAGCCAATAACTGTAGCAGAAGGCATTTTAACATCGAAATCAATTTAGTCTAGGCCTAATTATTAAAGAAAGAATCCTTGATATTGTGTTGGAGGCAAAGGGACAACTTTCTTACAAAACTTCGGTACATCCATTACAGGCTAAACGAGATGTAACAAACACAATTACATAAAATTAACTAGAAATATGTTGAAGCTTCCAATGGAATTTTGAAAAGCATCTGAACAAAAAAACCTTAAAACATGGAGCAAAGAACTCAAATGCAAGGGTTAAAGTCAGCATTAACAATGATTTTTCAACACTCATCACAAGAGTAAAGAGCGGCCTAAGCCAAATGATACAAAACTACCCGACCATGTAGGCATCAGTGGTGCATAGGATAGAATAGCAACAAATTTTTAAAATATACCATATAACCAGGAAAAAAGATAGAACTGTTTTTCTAGTTTAGCCACAATGTGCTTAGACACATAAAATTGTGCTGACCTCCATTTTCTGATCTAGTAGATTCAACAACAACTCCATCCAATGTTTGAATGGTGCAATGATATATGACCTGCAAAACATAAACTCAAACGTAAATTTCTTACTTCACTTCCCAACTATAAATTCCAATAGCCCAAGTTCCTGATGATAATACAGTCACTTTAGTATAAGACACCATTTCAAATGCAAGAATGTCCACTAAACAGGTTGTAAATTTATAAATTAAAACATTTACCGCCACTCAGATGCCCAATTGAGCATATATAGTACTGCCTGTTAAACCGGTCACAAACATTTAAGACTAAAAAGGGTACAATCAAGCACGACTAGAGAAAAGCAGATAAATAAATAAAAGCGTAACCTGAATCACCTGATCACCATCTGAAGGCCTTCAATCACCCCCGCCAGGCCTCATCAAACTTCCAGGCACAATTTTCTTTCTCCTTTTCATCACAAATGAAAGGAAAAAAAAAACCAAACAAGTTTGAAATAGCATTTCTTTCAATAATATTCTTTATCAGGACACACACAAACACTCATACATACATACAAGGGTTATGATCAAGTTACACCTGATCAAACTCTTTGCGACGTTGTACCAGTCCATAGTCCATAACTTTTTATAAGGTTAATATTTTGAAAATCCAATCAATGGATTACATATTTTCATTGTCCTTAATATGCATACCAAATTTCATGTTAATTGGAGTTTATCTACTATCTAATCTACAAACTCATGTTTTGTGTATAATTTTTAAGTTTAAAAAACTCGAAATGTAAACACTTTGTTGATCAAAAACCCTAATAGTTCCACTTGCTTATAAAATCATAAATTTTCCTTACTGTTTTTTTAGTATTAGGGGAGCTCACAGTGAGATCAATAACTTTCACGCGATTTAGCATAGCATAATTCAACTGGTTGGTGATTCGGCTCATTTTTTCCTCAATTTTCTCGGCAACCAAACAGAAGGAATAATTTTGCATATGGAAGTGTTCAAAACAGAGTAGAATCGTAATGACAATTACCTGAAGAAGACGAATCGGAACCGCTTGATTGACCCAAAGTCATTGACTTTCCAAGCCCAATATCCAATAGCATCAGTTTGTTTTATAATAGGCGCCATTCATCATCGTTGACTTGAATTATAGGTTTTTTTTACGGCTTTTTAAACTCCTCGTCAAATTTTTTCTTAAATGGATGGGGAACATGTGCTTTGAGGGTATACATTAACTTAACAATTTTTTTTATGGGATTTTTTTTTTTTTGAGAGAAAATTTAAGGTATGAGTTGGATGACACAAACAAATATTGATCATTAATCCAAGATAAATGATATTCGGAGAGCTAAGGACTTTTTTTTTTTTTTTTTTTTTTTCATTTTTGTACAATTGTGTTCAATTTAAAAAAAAAAATTGAATACGAAAAATATAAAAAAAAATTATGCATATATTTTTTTAAAAAAATTGTGTACATTAAATATATAGAATTGTATATTTTCTTTGAAAATTTATGTTTATATCGAATATACAAAATTATGTACATTCTTTATAAAAGTTTGTACATTTATTGAAAAATTGGTACTTTTTTTTGTAAAATTGTATAAATTAAATGTACAAAATTATATACATTACAGAATTGTGTACATTTTGTGAATGTTTGGATATAATGTACAGGCATTACTTACACTTTTAATAATTTGTGAAGAAAAATTTCACGTAAAAAAGTTTGTACGTTAAATATATAAAATTGTGTATATTTTTAAATTAAAAAAAATGTACAATAAATATAGGACTACGAATACATCCATTCTCACTCTCAATTTCACAACTTTCTTAATTGTATAAATCATGAGTGGTTGACAAAAGTGGAGAGTCCATATTGGCAAAAAATGTCCACCAGTCACAGTCACACAAGCTAGTAAGTTGTGAAATTGGTGTGAAATTGAATGTCTCTACAATTATTCTAGAAAAATAGGAGTACACAATATTGGCATGATTTTTTTATTTTTTTTGGTAACATATGGAACTGTTAGGATCTTAGTTTGTCGGCAAATTTCATGCCAAATTTGCATGTAATTTTTAAGCTTTTAATTATATTGTCTCATGTACAATTGTGGGTTACTTTGTAATGGGGAAGAAGTCAAGAGCTGCAAGTTGGAGCCGTAATCTACAAAATCTTGGTCGAGCGAAATTTTAAGGATTAGGTGAAGTGTCAAGGGTGTTAAGTTTTTTTAGTCAATTTTGTTATTCCATTCTTTGTTGTTCCTATCCTTGTACCTCTGTATATGGCCCTCATTACCCATAATATTCTACACCCAATTCCAATATTGAAGGCTGGAGAGAGTCCTACATTCCTAGAGCTAAAACTCATTTCTTCTTTCTACCTTCTCCCTCTCCAATTGCCAAGTTCTATGAGAGGAGATTAAAACTAATACACACAAAGAATCTTGCAAAGTTCTTGTTATTGTTTGGTGTTGGGGAATCATTAAAGCAATCTAGAAATCTGCAAGAGGCTATGGAGTGGCCAAGGAGACTTGGTCTTGTAATTAGCAGATCTAGATACAAATAAGAAGAAAATATTAGAGGTATCAATTACTAGCAAGAGCTAGAAACTCAACTACATAGTCAGTACTTAGCTCGAAGGGTTTTGTAAGTGATTTGTACTATAACTATTCTTGTTTAGTAGATTGCTTGGTGCTATGGGCCTCGAAGAGTTTTTCCCTATTTCGGGTTTTTATCTCCATGAACACTTCTGATATTTTTGTGGGTGTGATTGATTGTTGGGATTTGTTTTTTTGTTTATGTTTCCATGCATATTTTATTTGGCTAATTACATTAACAATTGGGTGTAATTTGATAGTTAGCTTAAAATTAAGGCAAAAATGCAAAACCGACCCTCTAACTTTCAGTGTTTTTCAATTCAGTCCTCTAACTTTCAGTTTTGTCAATTCAGTCCTTTAACTTTCAATTTTTATCAATTCAAGGTCCCGTTACAATTCCGTTAGTTCTGCCGTTAAACATGCTTGAAATGCACCGTTTTGCCTTTTTTTTTTTTTTTTTTTTTTAATAATCTAAAATTAAAAGAAAATAAAAAAAAATCTAGGAAAAAAAAAAAAAAAAAAAAAACATTAAGGGGAACGACTCCCCCGAATCAAAACAAAACAAATCCCTAACGTAAATCAAAACAGAGAAATTTTGAGAGACCCAAATCCCTAACGTAGAGAATTTGGGGAAAAGGAAGAGAGGCTCAGTCGGATTTGAGAGAGAGAGAGGGGGTCGGCGGTTTGAGAGAGAGAGAGAGAGAGAGAGAGAGAGAGACCGAGTCCGTTTGAGAGAGAGGCTGTGTCGGATTGAGAGAAGGAGACTGAATCGGTTTTGAAGGTGACTGAAGTCTTCTCACTAGATTGAATCAGATTTGAATACGTGCACGAGGCTCCTTTCGTCCTCTACGGCTCGATTCCCTTCATGATCTCTCTCACATATCTCTCTCACGGTGATGGTTTCTTCTGGCTTGGGTCATGGGTCTAGCGTGGGTCTGGTGGCGGCGTGGCATGGAGGCCTAGTGGCGTGGTGTGGGTCTCTCTCTCACAGCAATGGGTCTCTATGGCGATGGTTCTGTTCTCTCATGGCGATGGGTTTGCTAAGTTATGGTTGTGAGTTATGGTTTTTTTTTTTGGCTGAGTTGTGGTTGAATGAGCATGCTTGCTAATGGGTCTCTCATGGTGGTTGATGGGTTTGTTGATGGGTTTCGGGTTTAATGGGTTTTGGGATTGGTGGTTATAGGTTCCGATAGGTTCGTGCAGTGGTGGAGATCGGCGTGGGTTGTGACAAGGTCGTGCGTGGTGGTCGGCGTGGATCATGGCGAGGTCATGCGTGGTGGTCCCGATAGGGTTCCGATGGGGATTGTTGCTGTGAGTTATGGTTTTTTGGTTTTTTTTTTTGGCTGAGTTGTGGGTTCTGCATTCTGGTTCTTCTGGGTTTTCTGGGTTCATGGTTCTGGTTCTTTTCTGGGTTCTGGGTTTTCTTTTAATTAGGAATTAAAAAAAAAAAAAGAAAAAAAAGAAGAAGAGCCAAACGGCACATATCTAACGGCAACACTAACTGATATGTAACAAAACCTTGAATTGACAAAAATTAAAAGTTAGAGGACTGAATTGACAAAACTGAAAGTTAAAAGACTGAAATGAAAAATAGTGAAAGTTAGAGGGTCAGTTTTGCATTTTTGCCTAAAATTAATATAAATCGTAAAATCAGTGTCTATAGTGTAACTCTTAAGAATCAACCCCTAATTTGTTTATGTAATACTTTGTTGTATATGTAAGGGTAAATTACAAATTACAAATTACACTCCTAAAGTTTGAGGGTATTTGGATTTTACACCCTAAAATTTCAAAATTTGAAATTTACCCCCTAAAGTTTGTAAATGTTTGGATTTTAAACTCTAACATTTTAGAATTTGGATTTTACCTTCTAAAGTTTGGAATTATTTAAATTTTACACCTCCAAAATTTGTTACTTTAGGGTGTAAAATCCAAACAACTCTAAACTTGAGGGAGTAAAATCAAAACACCCTTAAAATTTTGGGGGTAAAAAATCCAAATTCCGAAACATTTGGGTATAAAATTCAAACACTCTCAAACTTTAAAGGATAAAATTCAAATTCTGAAATTTCAGAATGTAAAATCCAAAAACTCTCAAACTTTAGGATTGTAATTTACAATTTACTCTATTTGTAAATATTAAACATCTTATAAATAAATTGTGAGTTGCTCATATGATGACACAGTCCATATTTAAAAGTGTATTTACACAATTAAAGGTTTTTATTTATTTATTTATTTATTTATTATTATTATTATTATGTACACACAATTAACAATTTACACATAAAACGATAAAATATGAAAATTAAGTATTACACAGACAAAGTTTAGCTACAAAATTAGTTGTAGCCTTAGATTACAAACTCACTTAATAAAATAAATATTACTGCATATTTTGAAAATCTAACCGTTGAATTACGTGTTCTTTACGCTCTTAGTGCACACGTCAATTTTTGTGTCAATTGGATATCATTTACTATATAATATATAATCTTATATTTTATGCATAATTTTAAATTACAAAAACTTGCAATTTAAAAATTTATTGATGACATAGCTATTGATCTTTAATTTTCTTGAAATTTTGCAAACATGAAGGATATAAGAAGAAGATGCAATCCAATGGTGGATTTGTCAAAATTCACCTCTAATAAAAAGATATTGAGTGAGTTTGTAGCTTAAGCCTACAATCGATTTTGTAGCTAAACTTTGTCCGTATTATACTTAAATCTTAAGGGGTTTTTGTATATTATGAAAAAAACCATGTGAGGTTTTGTATATTACACTTAAATCATTTTATTTAGTGTGATGGCAAAACTTTGGCTTTGTATTGTCCAACATCTTCTTCTTCTTCTTCTTCTTCTTCTTCTTCTTCTTTTTTTATTACACTTAAATCTGAAGGGGTTTGTATATTTTATGAAAAATAACACATGAGGTTTTGTATATTACACTTAAATAATTTTATTTAGTGTGATGGCAAAATTTTGGCTTTGTATTATCCAACATCTTATTCAATCCATGACAATGCTGTCATATGTGAGTGATGAGTGCCTTCTAAATCATCACCTAACTACATATTATCATAACTAGAAGACTTTGTGTCGAAGGATTTATATCGTATGTCTCTCTTTCATTGG
Organism: Quercus glauca; assembly: GCA_023736055.1. Lineage (NCBI taxonomy): Eukaryota > Viridiplantae > Streptophyta > Magnoliopsida > Fagales > Fagaceae > Quercus > Quercus glauca. Next base: position 36,750,620 of record CM043320.1, read on the forward strand.
ATGTGGGATTTAAGTAATCGGATGGCTTACTTTCGTGTTGTAATACATATTTTACATATCGTAATGGCGCATTTGGATAACAGGATTTGGCGTGGTGAGTTTGAATTTGAGCAATTAAAATTCAAATATCATGTTAGAGTAGTTTTAAAAGGTGAAGCATTGGAATTTAACCAAATCCAACAAAAATTTTAAAGAGGATTTTAAACTTTTTAAATTCATAAATTCCAAATAATATCTAAAATTTATGAACTTGAAATCAATACATTTTAATTTTTCAACACATTAATTTAAAGTCTAAATTGAAGGTACCAAACACAACCGTGAAAATCCAAAAACCGTGAAGTATGCTTATAGGACTACATTACACTGATTACAGGACAAGAAATCCTCCAAATTTGAGACCAACTTATCATGATGCTCATAAGATGCAATGAATAATATATGAGTACGTTAAAAACTAAAAGGAGAACAAGTTCAACGTAAAGAAACAGAATAAAAAATAAAAAAAATAAGCTGCCACACTGTCGTCGCTTGTCCTGTTTCTGTCGTTCTGTGACCTTTTTTATATGGCTCTCTCCAGCAACGCCAAGTAAGGCTCTCCCCCACCCAATAAGCCAATACTAACGGGACCAAATTGGAATATAATGTCCCGTCTTCGTCCCGTTTCTCTTTAGGACTAGAAACTTGTGCGAATAAGATGGGTCGAAGGTTTTTTGCTATTTCTAAAAAGGTAGCTTAGGCATTCCTAAATAGTAGCCAAAGAAAAACAAAGTATTCTGTAACCTAGCTAGCTGTATATTCTTATTCCAAATGCAGTTCTACATTACTCATTCTCTAGTTAAAATGATCTTGTCCGCAAATTTCTACAGCTAAATTTCATACTTACAAATATGTTAAGTATGGTTGAACTTAATTAGAAGGGAAGAGAATGAAACAAGACCCATTATTATTATTATTATTTTTTTATTTATTTATAAAAAAAACGACCTCTTGATTAGTTACTCTAACTGAAAAAGGTAGGGGAAAAGAAAGAGGGTAATGTCCTCATGGCATAGTTGACAGCCATGACCGGCCGCGCCTTTTCAAGTAAAACAATAATTCATAATCCTATGACGATCTCATATCTATAAAGTATAATGACTTTAACAATAAACCTTCACTTTCAAAAGGAAAAAATATATACAATTAAGCACTAGTAATTAAACTATTCATATATTTATCACCAAAAGCGTCTAAATATTGCCTAAATTAATAGGTCGTGCAGCCTGTATCACTGATGATTGCATGAATTGCAGGGATCATGTTGAGTGGATCACAATCCAAATATTTATACATATATGGTACATAATCCACAGCCAATTGATGAGCAGCCAGAAAATTTTAGATCACAAAATATTCACTTTGGGATAATTCAAAGAAGTTGAGTGGATCAAGTTCAAGAGGATAAAGTTAATTTAAAGACCAAGGTCTTTTTTTTCTTCTTCTTTTTTTTTTTTTTTTTTTTTTTGTTGCTAAAAGACCAAGGTCTTAATCTTCTTTAGCTTATAGATTTGTAAATGCACCAGAATATGGCATGGGCACTTGTGCAGTTCCAATGATTAATGTAAAGTAATTCTAAGTAGATCCATAATTCTCAGCTAAACACTAACACCATCGTATTATTATACATCAATGGCGCACATGGAAAAAAGAAATTTGCAAAAAGAGTTGTAAGGTTTTTGACAAAAAAAAAACATACATAATCCTTGAAATGCAATAGATCTTAATAGTAATGACAATTATATAGAGACTTACAAAATCACTAATTAAACACACAGCTTCATGATTCATGGAACTCCCATCTAACATCTTGAAACACTTTAGAATGGCGTGCAGGTACTTCATTATTGTGACAACCCTCGTCGAAATTCTGTGAATAGCTAACAGCATCATAATGAAAAGACAAAGGCTTTGATATTTTTGACCCATAAAAGTTCTTACTCTCTCTTACAAACCTCCTAAGAAGATTTCTCCATCTCCGGCTCCTTTTGTTATGGCTGCAGCAATGGATGCGAGAGTATTCAAGTTCTTCATGCACTGGAAAGCAAGAAGGGGAGCTCATGCACCCAGAGAAGTATGAGGATCTCCGGTGACTGAGATCACTCTCCATTTCGACACAAAATGTGGCTTTTAATTATCTTCTTTGATCTTGGTACCCTGGCTATCTAGCTAAGCTTGCTTCTCATTTGGTTCCTCAATAATTATATGAGTGAGAAAGAGGATGCCATTTCTATAATAAGTGCCAATCATATATGTAATAGATCCCTTTTTGAATGAATTAGTTTTGTGGGCCTCACCAATGTTTTCCTCTCTGTCAATTTATATTTATATAGTCACATGACCCACAACTTTGTTACCTAGTATTAAAAATGACAGAACTTAACATGTCTTTCTCAAATGTATAAATACTCCGCACCTTCCACCGACTTCACTGTGATCAGTCAAATGGATCGACTTGACCCCGAGAATTGCAACTTACACCCTAAGTTTTACTGCTAATGTCAATTTTATGTTAATTACATAATTGACTGCCCACTTGTTTAAGTGATTAGCCAATTAACATTTGCAGTATGGATTAGCATATAAATAGCATATTAACAATATTTTAAAAACCAGACCGAACTAGATGGTTCAATCAGCTGAACCGAGAACCAAACATAGAACCAGTCGGGTAAAAACTTGAAAAATCGACAAAAACTAGTAAAAATAATAAACCGGTTCATTTTTCAGTTCTTTGACCGTTTCGGTTTTTAAAACCATGTTAAATAAAGCACAATCACCTACAACACATTGAAGTTGTTATAAAGAGAAAACCCCAAGTACCAAGTGGAAAAACCTCTTCAGAACGTCACAATACCAAATGATTCACTAGAGAAAATAGTTGCAATACATCTTACATACAAAACGTCCAAACTAAGAAATAAACAATGTACTTTAGCCCTCCAAGCTCTCACTAGCAATCGACTCCTTGAGTCTTTTCTCTCCTCTAATCATCAAATCTATAATTTAGCTCCAATTGGAAACTCCAATTCTCCTTCGAAATTACGAGCTGCTCCAATGATTCTCAAGGTCCAATTACCACCAAAACTTTGAAGGTTGATTTAAGTGTGATGAATTTCATCTCCTCTCAGGAATTTGACAATTGTTAAATATAAATTAGACATATTAACCCAATAGTATAGGCCCAAGCTCACACCTACCTTGTGTGCAAGGCAAATCTCATATTTATATTAGAAGTCTAGGTTTTAGCCTCCTATATATATCCATGTTATGTTCATTGTAACACAAGAATTGTACTACACTCTCATTTAATAAAGATGTAACCCTTAAGGGTTTCCTCCATGAATGTACGCTGTTAGGCTGAATCACATAACCATCGTGTTCTTATGTTCTTTATTTTATGCTTCCACTTCCGCATCCGTTCTAACATATTCAACATAGTATATAAAAACTAATATTTAACAACAATAATGATAGGGAGAAGATAGAGAAATTGATGAAAGTTTTAGCTCTGGGGTTTATGGGTTTTCTCTAGCTCTTTAGATGGGAATTAGGTCACAAAAGTCGTGGGAAATGAGAGCATATATAGTGAGAGTATGGGTTAGAATCAATAGCAAAGAAATTCATAACAAAATTGTCTCAGGTTCTTTGAAGTTTGCTCCTCCAAAGGTCATTTGAGAGAGGGTGAACTTATTGGGTTAGTTGCTTTCCAAATTCAAGTTTTGTTCCTCACTTGGCCTCTTATAGAAAAGTTCATAGGAGCGAAAATCTGTAATAGCAAACTTCAATGTATGTACTTTGACCACTTCACCCACCAATACAAATGAAAATCCCACAAAATCACATAAACACTCATAAAGTTTAAGATTTAAAAAATAAAAAAAATAAAAAAAAAAAAACTTCAAATTTGTCATGAAATTAGTCAACAAATACAAGACCTAACAAACTCAAACAAATGAGTTTTTTCCCAAATTGTTCCTTCTTGAAGACACGACTCCACGGAGAGTCTCTTACCCTTGGTGTAGTATTATGGAGGCTCATTTATGGTTTTGAAACCCAGACCGTTCAAAGAACCAAAAAAGGAAGAGTTTCAAGGTTTTAGAGGTCGGACTGAGGTTCAACCGAGATTGAACCGTAATGACGTCATAATGAATTAATAATTAACTAAAATATCAATAAATGAAATAAAAAAAGAGCAATATTGATTATATATATATATATATCTATATATCTATGCAGAATAAAATTATTCTCAAAAAATTATAAGAAAGTTTATAAAAATAATAAAGTATAAAAAAAAATATAAAAAAAAAAAAAAAACATCGAAAGTTATAGTTGATTGTTTAAGTATAAAACTATGAATATATTTAAAGAATTTTAATTATAATTATTTTAATATATCCCCCTTTTTGACTTTTGAGATGGATAATTAAAATAAATGATATAATAATAAAATATTATTAATTTTGATTATAATATAAATATATAGTAATGAAAGAATTATTCTTATGGCATTCTTTTAAATATACTTCAAATATGTTAGTTTGCCACAATGAGCTTAAACAACCAGCTATGGTGTAGGGGTTGGTGTGTTAATTAAAAATAACTCTACTAGAACCCAAGTTCTATACGTGGTGCATGCAGATGGTTTATTTTTTATGATTTAAAAGTTAAGCTCTGACTGTGGTCATCCGGTCTAACTGCAGTTCATGAGGTTCACTAATTATTTGAAAATTGCGGTTTTAGATGCTTAAAAAACTAGAAGTAAGATAAATATTTGGAAAGATAAACTTTGGGTGCTTACTCTTGTTTGGTGTGGTTTCTCTTTGCCATTAGAGAAGAGATACTCATTAGTCCATACTTTTCTAGGCGTGGTGCATGCAAATGGTTTATTTTTTATGATTTAAATGTCTAGCTCTGACTGTGATCATCCGGTCTAATTAACTGCAATTCAAGAGGTTCACTAATTATTTGAAAATTGCAGTTTTAGATGCTTAAAAAACTAGAGGTAAGAAAAATATTTGGAAAGATAGACTTTGGGTGGTTACTCCTGTTTGGTGTGGTTTCTCTTTGCCATTATAGAATAGGTGCTCATTAGTCCATACTTTTCTAGGTGTGGTGCATGCAAATGGTTTATTTTTTATGATTTCAAAGTCTAGTTTTGACTGTGGTCATCCGGTCTAACTGCAGTTCAATAGGTTCACTAATTATTTGAAAATTGCGGTTTTAGATGCTTAAAAAATTGGAGGTAAGACAAATATTTGAAAAGATAGACTTTGAGTGGTTGCTCCTGTTTGGTGTGGTTTCTCTTTGCCATTAGAGAAGAGATATTCATTAGTCCATAGACTCCATACTTTTCTATTAAAGGTTTGTTTGTGGTTGCCTCACGTTACTTCTCCCAACTTGAACTAACTGAAATTTTATATTGTGGCGTGAACTCTGTAGAATTATAACAGCATTAGCATTGGAAAATTCCAATTCTACTCTATTTTACCATTCTAAAAAGTCAGTTTATCATTATACCATACAATTTTACAATACCACCAGCATTCCAAAACTCTATTTTTATTTAAAAAAAATTTAATCTTTCTTTATTATTTCTTTCCAACCGTCACTTTTTTCAGACTTAGCATGATTCGTCACATTTTCCTGGGCTTTCCAACAATTATTTTTTTTCCTCTCTTTCTCCGTCAACCTCTAGCATCGGTTCAACACATAGAGCCACACACACACACAAACCCATGATACACCGATCAACCTATCTAAACCCATCACCACACACACAGAGCCACAGACACACACAAACAAAAACCATCAAACCATCAACAAACCCAAGCCACCGATCAGCAAACCCAAGCCACCGATCAGCAAACCCAAGCCACCGATTAGAAACCCACGCCGTCGATTTGAAACCCACGTCGTTGAAAATACCCAGAAAAATGCCATCACCGTCGTGAGAAACGCTATCACTGATCAGCAAACGCCATCATTGCCACGCCTTCATCAGACCTTGCTTCGGCCAACAGCGAGTCAGAGAGTGAGAGAGGGTAGATGAGAAAACAGAAACCAAAACCAAAACCAAACCAAAACTAAAGCAACACCACCGAAGCAAACCCATTCAAAAAAAAATCATCATCGGAGCCACCATCGGAGCTACCGATGATCAACCCAACCGATCAACAAATCCACCGTTTCAAACCCATCGATCAACCGATCCAAACCCACCATCAACCGATCCAAGCCCACCGATCCAAACTTAGCTCTTCGATCCAACCTCCAAAATCCAAAACCCAGCACCGATGCAAGCTTTGAACGAGAGAGATGTGAGAGAGGGTGTGAGAGAGGGAGGAGCTGTGACTTGTGAGAGACAGAGAAAGGAAGTGAGAGTCAGAATAAGAGAGGACAGTTGAGAGAATAATTTTATTGTTTTTGGTTTTACAATTGTGCTACAGTGCAATTCTAAAAATAGAATTGCATTGTAGCAGTATTGCAAAAAAAATTACAATACTTGAGTTTAGAATTCTCCAATACTAATGCTCTAAGATTGTTGTTCAAATTAATGGAAATGAAAAAAAGGGCACTAAATCCAAGTCGATTTCAAGAAATATGACCTTATTTTGACAAATTAATTACGTAATATGTACCATATTTTGCAGGCAAATAAGATTGTTGTTCAAATTAATGGAAAATGAAAAAATTGGGCACTAAATCCAAGTCGATTTCAAGAAATATGACGTTATTTTGACAAATTAATTACGTAATATGTACCATATTTTGCAGGCAAATATGATTTGAGGATCATGTAACGGACCTGACCCCGTAAAGTAACCTCCATAATGAAGTTTTGGAAATTTAAAATTTTCGTCACTTTGTCAGATGAATGTACACATGCATCTGTACAAAAAGAGCTGCATGACAACATTTACTTTTATTATAAGTTATATATTCTCTGAAAAATAATGTTATAAGGATTTTGTTAACGTGTGATTTACTTTTATTATAAGTTATATATTCTCTGACTGAAAAATAATGTTATAAGGATTTTGTTAACGTGTGACTTAAAGGCACACAATAATTTTTATTTTTAGAAAAAAATATTTAAATTAAAAAAATATTAATAAATTTTTCAATTTTTAAAAAAATAATTTTAAAAATAAAATACTTAATGTGTGCCCTACGAGCACGCATTAATCGGACCCATGTTATAATGTGAAACTGAAAAACATTCTCCTACATGAATCCTGGCTTATGAAGTTATGATAATTGTAATGAGAAAGAATATCCGTTAATGATTTCAATTGATAAAACAGCTCGACTGTTAAAGAAAATTAATGGAGGTAGTTGCTTAAAGAAGTGGTTGACAACTTTATTAAATATGAAAGATTCTAACAATAATGATGAGAACAAATCACATAATCATAATGATAAACCAGCAAGGACATAATTTAATTATTATAGACCAACTTCTGGTACAATTGTAGTGTAAATGGCTTTAATTTGATGGAGAAAATGAAACTACACATGATATTATCCGATCTCTTTGATTTATATTCTGCCTTTATTTATTGTAACAATTAAAAAAAATGATTTAGGGGTAAATCAAATTTTATGTACAATAATTAGATTAAGTACTAAGAAATACGGACATTTTATTTAGGGTATTGTATTCGTGTCGTACCTATATCATGCCGGTGTTGTACAGACCATTTCATATTATAATTTTTAAAAAATTGTTTATGTTGCTATGTCGTATTCGTGTTCGTATTCATGGTCATGTCTTTGTCTATATCTATACATCTTAGATTGATCATGAGCTAAGCAAAAAGCATAATTTAGTTTCTGAAATTTATATCATAGAAGAATTTGAGGATTAAAAATGGAAGGGATATATAATTTAGAACAAAACTGTAAAAACTATAATTACAGAGAATAAAAATAAATGGTCTGATCTGGTCTGTAAGATGAAGTGAAATAATGACAACTAGGATAAGGAAAAAAAAAAAAAAAAAGAAGAAGAAGAAGAAAGGAGAATAGAGAATATTTGTATGATTAAGCATGTGACTTGGGTACAACCACATGAACATCACCAGTCACAGCAACCGAAATTTGTGGGGACTTGCTGCTTGTCGTGTTTCTTCAAATCCTGTAACGGAACAGATAAAAGCAGTGGACAATGTCATATAAAAACATTTTAGCCCCTAGAATTTCATTTCATTTCATGTCAGCACTTCCATGTCTTTGCTTATCTTCTTCTGACGCTCTTGGATTCCCTTTTAGCTTTTATCCCTTTGCCTTCAACCAAAAGATTAATTATTAACTTTAACTATCTTACAGATGTGGCATACTGCTTCTGCTTGTTTAGCTTAACTGACTTATATGTCAACTATCAGTCTATTTTTCCTCCATTCTAAGAAAATATAATAGCAAATCATAAGTTCAAACTTCAAACACTATCATAACTATCATTTAATAATAAATAATATATATATATATATATATATATATGTTTTGCCACTTAATGATGTAACAATGAAGTCTTAGTTCATGCACGGACTAAAGTAATCATTTGCAAAGATGGTAGATGGATGATTGTCCACGCCATCTACCTTCAGGGTAGTTACTAGTGAGCCCAAAATGAGAGAGAGTAATTTGGTGTGTGTCATCTAGCTTAATCTTATTGATACTCAATCACATTGTTGGTGGACTAATTTAATGGATATAGTGTCTTTTTTCCCTCATTAAATTCATACCATCAAGAATATTATTCCACTAAGCCCTAGACTACCTCAAGATCATCTTTCTTGAGTATGTAATAAAGTTAAAATTTTTACTGTTGATGATGCTTATTGTAATCTTGGTAAGACTCTATTTTTTTCATTGTATAATGTTTTTCAAAAAATATTTTAAGCATTTTTTAGTGTTTGTTTTGTTGTAAAACTTTGGTTAATCCAAAAAAAAAACATTTTCTCTTGAGTAAAGAATATAGTTGTAAAAATGTTAAAATGTTTTACCAAAATTTCTTTTTGTAAAACATTTTCCAAACTAAGGCATGAGCAACCACCCCTTTTTCCAACTTTTTTCTCACCAAAATCCCCCTACCCTCCCTTCGCTCTTTCTCGCACACAAAGGATATTGCTCATAAATGGACACAAGGTCATTAATACTAGGGGTGTCAATTCGGGTTAGCATGTCGGGTTCGTGTCGTGTCGAGGTAGGGGTATTCGACTAAATAGCTCAACCCTACCAGGACTCATATAATAATCGTGTCATGATCCTTCAACTCTAACCTGACCTGTTAATAAGGCGGGTTGACCTGAGCCAACTTATTTGACACGCTTAATAAACGAGTCATGTTTGGTTGATATAAATGTAACACAACTCATTTCAACCTACATAATATTAAATATAACATCCATCTAAAAATAACTTAGAGTTTGTAGGGTTTAGAGATATAGAGTTTAGAGATCTAGGGTTTGTAAAGTTTCAATTTCCAATTATATCTCTTGTAAGTTTTTTTAATTACTCACTTTTCTTTTTAAATTTAAAATATATGTTGGATATAAAAGGTATTTGACAAATCTAAAATAAAATAAATATTTATTTGTTATATGAGTTAAACAGGTTGTGTTAAGTGAGTCATTTCGGATTGACACAAATAAATTGTCGTGTCAAACGTGTTTATTGTGGGTTACGCAGGTTGACTCTCTTATGACACGTTTCTTATTGTGTTGCTTTTGGGTCGACCTATTTATGACCCAAACCCATTAAGGCCCAACCCTAACCCGAAAAAACTCGTGTTGTGTTCGCGAGTTGAGTTGAACATTGACAGCCCTAATTAGTACAGTGGCACAAGGTGAGTAGTGGCCGCCAGTGGTGGCTAGTTGAGAAGTGGCTCATTAGAAAACTCAACTTGATGAGGTTGCGGGCTTTGCAATCAACATAAACAGTTGACGTTCCAGTGGTTTGTGTGTGGATCTAGTCGAGTTTACGCCAATCTGGTTGTTTTGTGTGTGGATCCAATTGACTTTGCACCAATCTAGTTGTTTTGAGTGTGGTTCTAACTTCTAATAGGGTTTGCACCTATCTGTTGGGTCATGAGATTTAGTGGATTAGGTTATGAGATAGGAAAAATTTTCCATTTTTACGTTGCACCAAAAAATATTTTTAAAAATATAACCAAACACTAGAAAAGAAAACATTTTGCAACAAAACAAATGAAGCCTTATTAACGTGTGTTTGGTTTAGTTTTCCTACAAACTAATTTAGAGAAATCAGATTCTCAAAAAATTAAAAAAATCTCTTTTATCCCATCATATGATGATTCATAAAATCATCCACATGTATTATATAAACAAATCACATAATTTATTAAATAAATATGACTAAAACTACACATGAATGATTTATTAATTTCTACGCTTCTTTATTGTTTGAAATAGTTGTGCGTGAACTATGAATTCAAATTTATAAACTTCTTATGAAGATTTTGAATGCAGATAGAATGCGTGTCCACAAACAAAAGATCACAGTGGATAAAAATGAGAAAGTGAGTGAAATTTTCTCTTGGATGGAAGAAGTAAGACGGTAAGAGAAAACAAGGGCTGTCTTGTCTAGTTAAAAAGGGGTTTTATTCTTTTACCACAAAGTCTAGTGAAATTATTACATTTGCCTGACAGACTCTTCCACGCTCATAGTCGCAGAGGATGGTTGGATCCCACCCTGTGTGGAAATTGGAATCCATGGGTGGGTGGAATTTTGAGGATTCGACCAAGACACAATTATTTCTCTTACAAATGAATCTGCATTAAACCATCACCCAATAAAATTTGTCAATTGAATGACATTACCTGCTGTCTTCATTGCCTTTCCGTATAATTTATGACGACTCAAAATGTCATAAATTTTGAGCGTCTTCCTTGTACTTTTTGTCCCATCTGATTAAAATAGCATGTGGATTCTTCTACCCTTTTAATCATCCAGAATATGCCACGGTATATTGAGCTCACATGTACAAAACTATATGATTAATATTAAGGTTGAGCTATATTAACAAGCTGGAATAGCTCAGTTGGTTAGAGCGTGTGGCTGTTAACCACAAGGTCGGAGGTTCAAGCCCTCCTTCTAGCGGTATAATATTTTTTTTCTTCAACCACAAAGCCCAAGTATCCTTATGAGTTATGACCCACAAATATCGGGCCTCTTTTCTGGACCAACCCAGTTGTGGGCTTAGAATTATGGACCGTGCTAATTAACTGTAAGAGCCTTTTGGGTTTTGGCTGTAGGCTGTGGTGTCTTAACGACTCTGAGTGCAATCTCCAAGAAAAGGACACACAATTTAATGAGAAAAAATTTTTAACTATTGCACCGACCGTGGAATTATAATCTTTATTACTGAAAATAAAATGTATTGTAATAGAATAATTATACATATTTATTAGTTTGGTTGGAAGTTATAACATTAGAAAAAAAATTTATAATTTATTAGTTTGGTGTAAAAGATGATGTATAAGGAAATTTTATATTTTTGGAAATATATTAATTTTAAAATCTATTATATGCACTAAGGAATAGCTATTACATCCATTTTAAAGAGGAATAGCTATTCTTCAATTTAAAGAATAGTTATTCAAATGTAATGACTAATCCATATAATAAAGATGCAACCAAATGACCGAATTGATATTACACATGAATAATTATTCCATTACAGGACCTATAACAGTGTACCAAACGTACCCTAAGATTACTTTTTTGCTCCAACAATAACAACCTGCAACTTAATATTTGTTGTAAAAATGTTGTGGACATATCATTTCTCAAGAAATAATTATTTCTCATTTTAAAAAATAACTATTCATAAAGAATGACTGTTTCTTATAATAAAAACATAACAAAACTATTAAATAGTTAATCCATAGAAATAACTGTTACATTACAATACCTATTTACAGCTTACCAAACGTTCTAAAAGGTTCGGCGTGAGGATTGATAAGGATAACATTCAAACTTCAGCTAACTGCTAAAAAAGAAAAGAAAGATAATGATGTGTTTTAAAAAGAAAACCCGAAAATTTTGTCAAAAGGTTGTGTAACTCTTTGTAATGGGGTTTGAAAGTGAAAGTCAAAAGGTTGTATTAGAACAACACTCAAAACAGATTGTGTGTGGAAAATTCTATAATTCCTGAATGCAAGATTTACATCATCTAACACAATCTGTAACCAAAAAAATAAAAATAAATGTAAGAAAGAGAGCTTAATATTGATTGTCCTAAATTAAAAAGATGATATCAAACTCTTTGACGAAGGATGGATTTCATTCAAAGTTTAAGGGGCTAAACAAGATATGGATAAGGAACCCCTACGTATATTTCTATACATATCACTTACATGCAAAGATTCGTTTGACTTCTTCCTAATAATCGCTAATTCTTGTTGCACTTGCACACTTTAATTTATGAAAAATGCTAGAGTTATAAATTATTTTATAATTTTTTTTTTCAAACTGCTAATACGATGATTGGTTATTGATAAGTGAAAAAAAAAATGATGTTATTGATAGATCCAAATTAGAACTAGTAGGAATTGGTCACATTAATAATTTGTAAAAATAATATAAAATATTTTGTAACTGTAGCGCTATCTAACATGTAAGCATATATATATATATATATATATATATATATTTTTTTTTTTTTACTTTAATAAACATTATAATCATAGAATATTCTTAAGTATTCTCGAAGCATGGAGAAATTGTGCTCCCTTCTCTCACATTCATGATAAACTCCACTATGAATGTGAGAGGGAGAAACTTCATTTTCTATGTTTTGAAAGTACTTAAGAATTACTCTAAAATCATTGGCATATTTTCATGATAGGTAAATACAATTAATTCTCCCAAATTTGGGCTAATGCCAACCAACCTCGAAATTCGGGATAATAACAATAAAATTTCGAGAGTGTTAATTGTATTTTATCCTTCTTTTTCTAAAAGCAAAAGAGAACCACAAATCGACCGCCATACTATAAATAAAGGACATATTAACAACTCCATTTTGCACCCATCAGTTATACATTTATAGACAAACAAAATGAATCAATTTAATAAAAACGTATCACCATTGTTGTTGCTTGCACTGTTTATAACTGCTACTACTATAACTGCTACTACTTTCTCTATGAATGCAGAAGCTGCTGAAATTGATGTCTATAATTACGTAAAGGAGGGCACGATTATTTCAATCCTTTGTACAACCGAGAAGGAAAGTTATCCTACTGAACTAATTGCCTATGCAATAGGTACATACAATCGCACTGTTGATATAACAATGACCTGCACTTTCAAATGGGGACAGGATTCCCACACGTTCGACATTTTCGATCCTACGAGAGACACATGCAAGAATTGTGTTTGGGTGATTAGAGCTGCTGGTCCATGTTTGCAACACAGTTTAATTGGTGCTAATGAACAGTGTTATCCTTGGTAGAGTTAAATTTATGCTTTTCCGTTGTGTATTGTAATAAAGGAGATTCATCTACAATAGTGTTCTCCTTCTTGGTTTTAGAAAAAGAAAATATTTGGGATATTATGAATGTATGGTCTTTTTTTTTTTTTTTTGAAAGCGAATGTATGGTCTTTGCAAACAACAATTTCAACAAGATGTTTATAAATATCAAATATGTATGTTTAAGTTTGGATGAATCACATGAATTTCTAACTGTGAGGGCTCTAACATAATCGGTTGGGATCACGCCTCGTGAAATAGTTGTCAATAATTTTAATCTCTCTTTCTTTCTCTTGTAAACCAAAACTAATTTTTTTTAAAGAAAAAATATATATAATGTCAATATTATAGATTTTGTAATGTATTTAACTCATCTTATTTGTTGTCAAAAGTCTCATCTCCCTTATTAAATTAAATTTAGTTTGGTTAATATTAATTCATAGAATTAACCTTGGTTTTGTTAGTATTACATAAATTTATTTAATTGATGTTTAAATATAAATACCCCTACATAAAATTATCGCCTTAGACCCCAACCATATCAAGCCAACCCTGAATAAAATAGGAGAGAAAAAAGCTTTAAACTTGGTTTTGTTCATAACAGATTTTATTAGTTTGGGCTCCTTAACGATTTACCAATATTTATTTTAGGTTTCGTGCATGTCCTAAACAAACAAACAAAAAAATCAAGTCTTGTGGCTAAGTAGAATTGCTCAGTTTGTTCATTGAGGACCCGAGTTCAAAATCAAATCTCTTTCCTTCTTACTTGTTATAAAGCAAAAAAAAAAAAATTCAAAATAGAAATAAAATCAAACGTACAAAATAATGTTCAAAATAAAGATCTCTCTATCTAACCATCTTGGGAGTCACTCCTAATTACTAAGCGATTTACACACGAATTTTTCTAGTTGTAAATTGTAACATTATTTTATGAGATTAAATTCTATACGGATGTGGTGTAAAACTCATATTTTACCCTTTCAATCTTAACATGACACACCACCTTATCACATATTTAAGAATAAACACAACCATACCTAATCAATTCTATAATAAATTCTAACACCCATATATAAATCTAACCAAATTGGGAGTTTATTGAAATATTATTAGGCGTGGTAAGGTGTATTAAATTTTAAGTAAAATGCTAATATGACAATCTCTTATTGGATTGTGTAAAATATTGGATTTACACCTCATTCTTGCCAAATTCAGACTCTTATTTTATAGGGTAAAAGTATATGACTAAACTTCTTGTAATTTAAGGTATGCTAGCATGTAACTCTGTGCATGCCTATGCGCCACAAAGATCGAGCCTCTTTCTTCAACCACAAAGCCCAAGTATGAGTTATGACTTACAAAGATCGGGCCTCTTTTCTGGACCAACCCAGTTGTGGGCTTATAATTATGGACCGTGCTAATTAACTGTAAGAGCTTTTTGGGTTTTGGGCTTTTGGTTGTAATGTCTTAACAATTCTGAGTGCAATCTCCAAGAAAATGACACAGTAAGTTGGTAGAGGTCCTAGATAGAGAAGGAAGTATTCAAAATGCATAGGTGGCCTAGTTTGTCTCTCAAACATCGCATTCTATCATGTTTATATCTTTAGGCCTCACTTTGTGGCTAAGAAAATGTGAAGATCGGATAGGGTTTTCATGGCTGGTTTTGGTGGTGTTTTATCTCTAGTCCACAATTTTTAAATAATTATTTCATTTATAAATGATGTTTTATTGTGCATAAGCAGTTGGATAAACAAGTTCTCGAGTTTTTTTTTTTTAATTTTTTTTTTAAATACAATAGAATTTTAATATATATGCTGATTTTACAAGTTGTGTTAAGTGAAATCTACATTAAGTTTAGAACTTATGCTTGGATTTAAGTGTGTTATTCAAGCTCTTGATCACTTTTGACCTTCAACAAAGCATCAATATATGCTCAGATTAACGAATATGATCAAATTATATAATTGCTCCTGGAATAACAATTATAAAAGAATTTTACTAATATAGTATAATTTCTAATGCAGGACTCTTAATGCACAAGATTAAAATAACTTACTATGTCATTTTACTGTGCAAGTGATCTTATACATATAATTTTGGCTAAAAAAATTCTTTAAAATGAACCCTGAAACATACAAAATTTCATTTTTGTTTATCTTTTTTACAATAGTAAGTACTAAGTATAAATAAAAATGTACCATCATAATTCAAATTTTGATTATCTTTTGTTATTAGAACTGGAATTTTTGTTTTTATTCATCAATAAGAGGAAGTCTTTTCCCCTCACTTAAAACCATCACCTTCTGGCAAATTTCTTATGGAAGTTATGAATTATTAAGCTATTTGACACCCGTATTAACACAACTTATCTAACCTCTAAAGATAGGGAACACAAGCTATCCAAATAGTATTATAGAGAACCCGCAATTCAAGGTATATATCAAACCAAGAAATAACAAGATTGTTATGTGTTTGGAGCTCATAATTTTTTTTGTAACAGGGAATTCACACCCTTGGCACTAGGGTTAACCTGACAGAATCTTCTCCAAATCAAAATCAATTTAAAAGAAAGTTTTGTATATTTAAGATTAGCAACAAAAAAAAAAAATTGTATATTTAAATGTCGTTGCACCATGTAATTTTAAGGGTCAAATGAACTATCTCCATTTTAATTTTATAGATTATCAAAATAGTCATTTGGAGTAAAACTTTGTCTAATTGATCAAGTCCATTAATCACAAAAAATTCATGTCATAAGAGGAAGGTGAAGGAAATAGATATGGTGGGGCCGTGGTGCCTATGCTCTGTTTGTGGCGCTAGGAGGAACCAGAGACAGAGAGTGGGATAACGAATACATCAGCAACCACCAAAACCAAACCTCGGGCAGCGACAAATCCCAAGCCAAAATCTCACCACCCCCATATACCACACACACACACACACACACGCACACACACACAAAACGATACATTAACAAAGCGAGATAGAGAGCTTTTAGAGAGAGACAGAGAGAAAGATATGGCAATGGCAATGGCGCTTCGCAGGCTTGCCTCATCCATTGACAAGCCGATTCGCCCTATCTTCAATGGCGGTTCCCTCTATTACATGGTTTTCTTTCTTTCTTTCTTTCTTTTGTGTTCCTAAACATTTCCTTCCTTACAACTTATTATCGTTGGTTTTGTTTCATAATTGATAGTCATCTTTACCTAACGAGGCTGTGTACGAGAAGGAAAAAACCCGTGTCACTGTAAGCTTATTTCTTTAATCTCCAGTTCCACTCCAACATATCTTTATTATATATGTACTTCTATTTATGTTTTATTACACATGTACGTGTTCACTGCATTTCCTACTTTGCTCTGTTTTTTTTTTTTTTTTGTATTACTATTACTTATCCCTTACTAGTCTTTTTTTATTTATTTATTTTAATACAGTGGCCGAAGCAACTGAATGCTCCCCTGGTGGCTGTTGATCCCGAGATTGCGAACATTATAGAGCTAGAGAAAGCTAGACAATGGAAGGTACACTTACTCATTCTCTGTTAATCTTTGGACATGTTGGGCTCATTTGTTAGTTTGATTAGGAGTAATTGTTCCAAACAACTCATACATTTGAGGTTGATTTTAATTCAAACTCCGGTAAGCAAATCACCAAATAATGTAAAGTGCAGAAAAATAACAACACAGGCAATTTGTTTACGGACTGAAAAACCAATGGACAATTCTAATGGAAAAAACGTTATCACCAACCCAATAGAATTGAAATTTATACAACTGATTGCTACCCTTGGTAGTAGTACTTACATATGTGACCCCACACTGCTCCAAGCTACTTGGACTCTTCTAATCTGGAATCTGGAGCAAGAAATGCATCTGTGACTTCAATGACCACCTTGAAAACTCTTCTCTGTTTTACAATAGGTAAAACACTGTAGCTTTTGCCTTGATCGACAAACAAAAGCTTCCTCTTGAGGTTTGAATTCTGAACTCACATATTGGTGAAATTAGGTTTACGGTTTTCTCTTTTGTAGTACACGGCACAAGCTGTCTAAACCTCTATTTTCATCAACTATTATTTGCTCTTATATAGTTTAGCATGTAGGGCACAAAGTCCTACTTAACAACTGACTAAATGGGCTTGTCAGCTTGATGAGACTTAGGTTTCCCGATCCTTGATTGAAAGAGGCTTATTTACGAGTCGATTGAGATAGAATCAAGAAAAAACCGCAATTGCCTTTATTTTGAGCTGAATCTTAGACTTGGTCTTGAACTTGATTTACAATGTTACGACTCAATCAAGACCTACATTATCATGGATTTGCCAACACAATACCTAACATTTTTTTTTTTGTGGAGGGGTGAAACTTTCCATGTGTTTTGTGCTGTGTTTTATGTAATTCATTTAAAAAGTTAATAAATTCTTAGTTTTTTGAACCCTCTATGTGAGAACATAATTTAGAATTTATTTATTTTCTCTTGTAAAGTAGTGTGAAAAACCAAATTCAACTAAGCCACATAGTTGTATTAGGTTTATGGACAAATTTAAGAATAGAATTAAATTTTTTCTTTTCTTTTGATACTCTAGGTGATAGATGAAGGATTAGGGGTTTTGCTATTGACGAATGTGTAATTACAGTTTATTGTGTAATCTAATATCTTATTGGAATTCATTATTGTGTTGGTAAAGGGGCTAGAACTCATTCCCTCAGAGAACTTCACTTCTGTCTCTGTAATGCAAGCAGTTGGATCCGTCATGACTAACAAATACAGTGAAGGGTATCCTGGTGCTAGATACTATGGAGGAAATGAGTACGTGGAGTCTTCTTCATCTCTTACTTGTGCTTGTCATGGATGTGATTGTGATTAGCATGTTGTTGACCCCTTTAAATTTTTTTATTTTTGAACTTCCCGGTTAAATTTTGACACAGATAAGCATGGAACTCCCTCACATTTCAGGTACATTGACATGGCAGAATCCTTATGCCAGAAGCGTGCTCTGGAAGCATTTCGGTTGGATCCAGCAAAATGGGGAGGTAAATATGTGCTACTGTTCTTGCTGATACATCACATGAAATTTGTCTCAAAACCTTTCTGAATCAAATAAATGGTTAGCTGTAACTATGTTTAGGGATGGCATTTTGCATGAAATTACCCGTTCTTATGTCTCATGGACATGATAAGAAGTAACTTACTAAATTTTAGGTTTGGTGGCAAACGGAGATGTGTTATTGGACAGTTGCTTAATAGGAAGTTTAATGGGATTGACTTTTCTTAGTATGTGATGGCTAACAAGTTCTCCTAAATTCATATCACATTTGTCGTTGTAGTGAACGTGCAGCCTCTATCTGGCTCTCCAGCCAATTTTCAAGTTTACACTGCATTGTTAAAACCTCATGAACGAATCATGGCACTTGATCTTCCTCATGGTGGGCATCTATCCCATGGATATCAGGTATTACAGCTTTCATATAAATGAATTTGGATTTTATCTCCCTTGAAGATCAGGAGGCATCATTTCCCCAAATTTCAGTAACATTTCTTTTATTTGGGAAGTCGTCATAGCTGTGTGGCGTACAATGATCATAAAATTTAATCTTGTTGAGTTTTGAACTTTAAAGTGGATTTAGTCTTTTGTCTTGGAACAAATTTTGATTAACTCTCCTTGTTTGTGACACTATTTTTGGCTTGTCTTATAACCTTACATTGCTTCTTTTGCTGCTGTGCAGACTGACACCAAAAAGATATCTGCAGTCTCTATATATTTTGAGACAATGCCATATCGATTGGATGAGAGCACTGGCTATATTGACTATGACCAGGTAGCTTTGCAGCTCAACTCCCTTATTTATTTTCAAATCCCCCATATCTATGTGTAAGGGTAAATTGTGTAACATGAAAAGATGTGAATCACAGTTGGAGAAAAGTGCCACACTATTCAGACCAAAGTTGATAGTAGCTGGTGCTAGTGCTTATGCACGGCTATATGATTATGCACGTATTCGTAAGGTAATATATTGATCTCTATCAAGAAATTATCGTGCATTAGTGTATATGGTTTTTAGCTAATGATTGTCTTGAGAATCCAAGGTAACATTTTTTTGCTATTTGATAGGTCTGTGACAAACAGAAAGCTATATTGTTAGCAGATATGGCACACATTAGCGGGCTGGTGGCAGCTGGTGTCATCCCATCTCCTTTTGAGTATGCGGATGTAGTGACCACCACAACTCACAAGTCACTTCGTGGGCCACGTGGAGCAATGATTTTCTTCAGGAAGGGGGTAAAAGAGATTAACAAACAAGGGAAAGAGGTATATTTGTTCTTGCCATGTCGACCCCATTTTTTATTTATTATAATTTACTTTTCCCCTAATATTGTGATAAATTTTATGAAATAAATCAAAAGTTTATACTTTTTGCTTTTCTTGAAGGTATTATATGATTATGAAGACAAAATAAATCAGGCTGTATTTCCTGGACTTCAAGGTGGCCCACATAACCACACAATTTCTGGTTTAGCAGTTGCATTGAAACAGGTTGGCAGCTAATAAGATTGTCATCATTTAATTATTTCCATAATTGTAGATTTTGTTCCAATTATTTGCAGCAGAAAGGAATCCACACCACTTACAATTTTTATTAGAATTGAGGTTTTTTGGGTTGCATTGTGACCACACCCCCAAAAGAGGTTGTTTCATAGTAATGCATACTATAGTGGACATTAAATTGGTTTTGAATGTTGAAGTTCCTGACAAAGTGAGTTCTGGTATTTTTTTTTCTTTTTTTTCTTCTTTTTTTTCCCTTTATTGCACATTCTAAATGGTACTATGTTCATATTGTTTGATGGGGCAGTTGATACATGCTGGTGCAAAGGAATTATTGCATGAATAGTGTTTTGCCTGAAGCTTATGGTACATTTTATGAGATTCACAGAATGAGAGTGGAAGTGCCAAATTGGTTGGAAGAAAAAAATGAAAACACTTTAATAGATGTGCTTAAAAAGAAATTTTTAGGACCATCCCACCCCACTTTTATTTTTTGGGAGGGGAGTTAATATATATATATATATATATATAAAATTAGTTTGTCCATCACTCGGGCTCTTTTCAATATTTTCAAAATCACACTTCTTATTTTCTTAATCTGTCTGGATGTAGGCTACAACTCCAGAATACAGAGCCTATCAAGAGCAAGTTCTCAGCAATTGCTCAAGATTTGCACAGGTATAATATTTATGAGATATAGCAAAACTTATGCTTGAATCAAAATTTTGTAAATACAACTTTACCTTGTTGACTTACATTGGATTTTGTAATTAATATGATGTTCTCTCATCAATGGATGGGTCTAATTAATTTGCTTCTATTATTTTATTGTTGAAATTTTGCAGACTCTGGTTGAGAGGGGTTATGAACTAGTTTCTGGTGGTACTGAGAACCACCTTGTTTTGGTGAATTTAAAGAACAAGGTAACCAAGGCAACCTTTTTTTTTTCTTTTTTCTTTTTAATCTCTTGACTTTTCTAGAGAAGCTTCAATACTAAAATTTGTGTCTTATGAAATCACCAACACTACCAATTAGTTGTGCTTTACATTAGACAACAACTTTGAAATTAATCTGCTACTGAATTTTGGTTAAAAGACAATACCAAGTGTCCTGGCAGAATGCATTAAAGACGACAACTCTCTCAGATAGACATAGGATGAATAATTAACACAACTGTTATTAATTTCTGTGTACAGGGTATTGATGGCTCCAGAGTTGAAAAGGTCTTGGAATCTGTTCACATTGCAGCCAACAAAAATACTGTTCCTGGAGATGTATCTGCCATGGTTCCTGGTGGCATCAGGATGGGTAAAGGCTTTTCATTTATCAGATTGTACTTCTTTAATTATTGCTCAATAATTTAACCTGATGAATTCTTGTGAACTTCAGGAACTCCGGCTCTTACTTCTAGGGGATTTGTTGAAGAGGATTTTGCTAAGGTAGCAGAATTCTTTGACGCTTCTGTGAAGTTGGCGGTCAAGATCAAGGCAGAAACCCAAGGTATCTTTGATATTTAAAGTTCATGCTTCTTGGTCTTGTGTTTGTCTGATCACCAGTCATATATGGACATGTACACGTGCTTGTGTTTGTAATGGTTGGTGTGGGGAAAATCTAGGCGCTTGAATCCTGCTTATATAGGGTTAATTGTGGTGTAAAAACCAGGAACAAAGTTGAAGGACTTCTTGGCTGTACAGTCTACTCCTCACTTCCAATCTGAGATCACAAAGCTCCGCCATGAGGTTGAGGCATATGCAAAGCAATTTCCTACAGTAGGGTTTGAGAAAGAATCCATGAAGTACAAGGACTGAGAAAGAAATCCTGTTGTGTTAGGTAACTTATCACCTGATTATCTTTAGAGTCTTGCAATAGGGTTAAATCATATTTTTTGTTTGTACCTTTTTTAATTGAGAATAATCTATCAAGAACAAAATGGTAGAATTTTAAAGAATGTAACTAATATTAGACAATCTGACTGATGATTAAGAGACTGAAAAATGAAAATAGGACCTCCTATGGGACAAACATGGTGTTAAGTTCAGCAACTCTCACAGGTTCTGTGGCTGGGGCATAGTTTTATGTTCATTGGGATGTGTCCATAGGAGTGTTGTGTACTTGAGTACATGCAGAGAAGAACAATGGAGAGTCGTAGATAGGATTACCTTTGAAAAATGTTCATTTTAATGTGAAATATGTCCTTGGGCTTCAAAGCATCGCTGATAAAATAAAAATGAAAAGGTAATTATGACATTATTTGTAAGAATGGTCTATACATGCAGATATTCTACACATTAGAGGGCTAATATAACATATTTCCAGGGCCCCAAACTAGCGTTTGATACATTTGGACTTGAGTCAGTTGAGTGATACCTAAAAGTAGAAAGTAATGCTTTACTCTGCTCTTCCATTATCTACATCTTTGTAGTGTCTTTGTTTAATATCCTTTTGATTGTTACTTATGAGGTAGATGGCAGATCACATCATGTTCTGTTTATATATACTTTCAGTTTTGTTCTAACTGCACATTCTTTTTTCTGGGAACAGGCAGTATAAGCAAAAATCAAGAGAGATTTCCTAGTTGACAAAGGGAAGGACCATATGTCAAGGATACGTATTTAGAGCCTTAATGTATAAATCCATCAAACCTTGATCCGGATATTCATGAATCGTATATTAACTGAGGCTTTGCAATGTCACAAACTAGCCTTGATCTGAAATGCAGCTACTTCTTTATCCCTATGATGTATTTAGTTAAGGCAAACTCTGATATGCTCTTTCACAATTGAAAATTTACCTTCATAAACCCCCTCAGCAGAGCCCTTTGGTGACAAAAGTTGCAGGGACTTTTACCAAGAGGATTTGTTGAGGTGATATGTCAATTTAACAACTAGAAATATCACTTGTTAAAGTATTTTGTTGTCAAAAAAAGGACGTGTTCAATCTCGCCTATACCAAAAAGAAACTCATTAGTATTTTGGCCTAACGGTAAAGATTAATTGTAGTCGGTAAATATTTAACTCAACACAATGTGTATTAACTTAGGAGAACCACATTAAAATCTAGAAATAGCGATCTCGTTAGAGAAACAATTGGAACACTAAGGTGTCTCTCCTTTCACTAAGGGACATTGCTCAAACACTAACATCTCTCAAGTCTTTTGCTAGGTTGATCACTCTTTCCCTTTCTGCCTCCCCCTTGAACTTGGTAGGAGGGTATTTATAGAGGAGACTTGAGTTTTTTCCCCTATAAATTGGGGTTGGGAGGATGATTCTATCCACCTCCCCTACTTTTGTGACAGTGAAGGGATGGGTATAGGGCTAATCCTACTATCCCTACCGTTTAAATGGGTCATTCAGTATTGTATGCATCGTGACTCTCAATAGGTGACAACAATAAATACAGAGACAACAGTTAGCTTTCTCTAGATATTATCCAAGAACCAAACCAAGGAGATCAATATTATGTGTCCAAGAATTCCCTTTGGGATTTCGCCCAAGGAGATGCTAGTAAGGGTTCGGTTGGCCTTAATGGCACGTGATGGGGTTCCATGCGATGTACCACAAGGAAGTGCAAGCATGCTAGAGTTCAGGTTTAATTAAGTAATTATATTGGATATTGCCAAGGAATTTCCCTGCATTGTTATCATAAAATGAATGCCACATATATATATATATATATATTTTAGTAAAAACCCTAAAAAAATGCTGTTAAAAAACACTTACAATTTTGTTTTGTGCATAGAGAGACAAATAAAAATGCAAAACTTAATTGTAAAAAAATTGTTCCCCTAAACTTATTCAAAGGAAAATGGTAATATTATAAATTATTTTCATTCTAAGAAAGTGGTGTTTTAATCTTTAACGAGATTATTCCATTTTTTATATATAATGTGGTGAATGCAACTGAAGACTTTCAAGTTTACAAAATATACTTAACATCCATTAAACCTGCCGCCCGAAGTCGGACCTCATCATTAATTAAGCGTTGGCAATCTTCATAGAATAGTCAGAAACCAAAAACGACATTGATCCAACCTATAGCAGACGAAAGAAACTCCCAGCTAACTGAATTTCAAATGTAAAGAAACGGTAAATACCAAATAGTATAGAGCATTGAAAGGATTTACACATGCATCGCTTCCCAAAGTCCCTTTCCAATACCAGGTTCGTTCCCACTCAGCTCACACTCTCACTCCGTCAACTCAATGCAAGATCCAGTAGTCGTTGCCATCCCAAGAGCGACAACGACGACAACATTCATAGAAGAGAGGACAATCAAGGTGCGCCTTTACATCTATACAAGAGCAAGGGCCAGCACATCCTCACTAACCCACGAGTCCTTGACTCCATTGTCCGAAAATCCCATATAAAACCCACTGATACGGTCCTTGAGATCGGACCCGGTACCGGGAATCTCACGCTGAGGCTTCTACAAGCTGCCAGGAAGGTTGTTGCTGTCGAAATCGATAAACGAATGGTTGAGATTCTCCACGAACGCGTTGCCGAGAAGGGGTTTGAAGATCAACTCACTGTAAGTTAGCATGTCTATTACATGTTCGATGAAATGCCTAGCTTAAAGTTTTGAGCTTGGCACGAGTCAATTATTGAGAATGAGCTGCATTTGCATATGGGTTTTGCAGGTTATATGTAAAGATGCGTTAAAGACTGAGTTTCCTCAATTTGATCTTGTGGTGGCCAACATTCCATATGGAATATCTTCTCCTTTGGTGGCTAAGTTGGTATATGGGGATAAACCATTTAGGAGCGCCACGCTTCTCCTTCAAAAAGAGTTTGCGCGGAGACTGTTGGCTAATCCTGGTGATTCAGAGTTCAATCGCTTGGCGGTAAATGTGAAGCTGGTGGCTGATGCAGAGTTTGTCATGGATGTAAGCAAAAGGGACTTCGTTCCATGTCCAAAGGTTGATTCCTCCGTGGTTATTATCCGTCCCAAAGCTGAAATTCCTGAGGTGAATCTGGATGAGTGGTCGGCTTTCACGAGAACCTGTTTTTGTAAGAAAAATAAGACGCTGGGTGCTACATTTAAGGGGAAGAGGAAGGTGTTGGAGTTGTTGAGACTGTCCAGAACAACTTGCTCAACTGAAAGTGCTAACAATGATGACAATTATGACTGCAGCAATAATGCTGCCGCTGCTGATGATGATGAAGAAGTGGATAGTGATGAAGTAGACTGTTATTCATCTTCTTGCTCAGAGACACAATTGAACGTGTTCAAGGACAAGATCATAGGAGTTCTCAAATCAGGTGGTTTTGAAGCTAAGAGGCCTTCAAAGCTGTGTAACAAGGAGTTACTGCATTTACTTGCATTATTCAATCAAGCTGGAATATATTTTCACGATCAATCAAAGCCTCGGGTTAGGGATGCAGACAATGTAGAACTTGCTGCAGCTTTCAGTTCATAGCCACGCTACCTTCTTCCTCTATTATTTGTTCATTTTTTGTTTTTCTATGCTTCCTAGGTTTGGTAACTGTAAGGATGTTGCCGACAGGAAAATCAGGCAGTAGTGAAATTTCTATTTGCCTATCACTTTGAATGAATTAAAAAAAAAAAAAAAAAAAAAAAAAAGACGACAAATCTAGTATACACTAACGTTGTTATTTTGATGCTATTCGAGTATAGATGCACCTGGGTGCTAAACTGCTAATCTAGTTCTTTTATTTGCTAGCACAGACAACATAAACAAAAGTTATACATTTACAAAAAAAAATTCATGGAATGCGATGCTTTCCTGAGAAACAAATTAAATTGAACTACCCGTGCGAACATCATGCAAAAGAGGTCCCAGTCCGTTTATTGGAGTATCCAAAATGGTGATGGTAATTGATGCAAATTCGTTCAGCTCTTTCCCCTTGGTGAGTGATGGGGTTTCAACTGGTATTGCCTATAATGGGGTGCCATTGAAAATATGTTTATGCATTTAGATATGTGGACGGAATTTGGAATCATATACGTTGATAAAAAAAAAATATAATGAAAAACCCCCAGGAGGAGGAAACATAAACACATAAAACAGGTGGGGCTATTTTTTTTTTTTTTTCTATTTATTGATTATTCAATAGTTACAATGGTGAAGTTGGGATTTAAATCCTATGCATCTCTGCTGAAGAAAATTAAGTGTAATAAAATTGTCCAAACTGTTTTCAATCTTTTCATGACTCTTTCTAGATAGACTTTAGGTGTGGAAAGGGGCAGAGGCACATGGTCCCCCAAAATTTCTCAATTCTTTATAATATGAACCATGAGAATCTGTTGAACCCTTAAAATAGACTAGTTGGCCCTCATAAAAAAAAGTGCCCCCCCCCCCCCGCCCCGAGAACTATTTTCAAGACTCTTTCTTGATAGATTTTAGGTGTAGACAAAGGTGGAGGCACATGGCCCTCCAAAATTTCTCATTTCTTTATAATATGAACTATGAGAATTTGCTGAACCCTTAAAATATACTAGTTAGCCCCCATAAAAAATAGTTCCCCCCCTCCGCTCCAAAACTATTTTCAATCTTTTCATGACTCTTTCTAGATAGACTTTAGGTGTAGGCAGGGGCGAAGGCACATAGCTCCCTAAAATTTCTCAGTTCTTTATAATATGGACCATGAGAATTTGCTAGGCCTTACAATATATTAGTTGGCCCCCATAAAAAAGTCCC
This sequence comes from Quercus glauca, assembly GCA_023736055.1. Classification (NCBI taxonomy): domain Eukaryota; kingdom Viridiplantae; phylum Streptophyta; class Magnoliopsida; order Fagales; family Fagaceae; genus Quercus; species Quercus glauca. Next base: position 36,777,364 of record CM043320.1, read on the forward strand.
CCCCCCCCCCCCCCCCGCCCCCCACCACAAAACCCCCCAAAAACCCTTAGCTATTCCTTCTTTCTTACTTTTTCTAATGGGTGTGCAAGACTTCAAGTTAAAAAATGTAAATTATGCGTACTGCCAATTGAGTATTTTTCTCTTTCCCATGTCGTTATCATTTTTCCCCGGCTTTTGGGTTTGAATTTAGGTGTCAAATAAGTTTTTCCAATATTGATTTGTTTATAGAAGATAATTTGGGTTTGTCAAAGAGACTATATAGTTTTCTTTTTTAAGATTTCCCATGTCATGTATAATGAGTTTGATACATGGGTATGTAATACACGATATTTAAAAAAAAAAAAAAAAAAAAACTATTTGCTTAAGTCTGCCATTATTTGTTACTGGTTGATTATGTCTTGACATAATAATTTCCGTTTATTGGGCTTAAAGGAATAGATGAATAGGGAAAGTAAGCCATGTGGCCCATATCATTGAGAACAAATTCTTAATTAAAATTTTAATTTTATGGTTTTTCCAAAACCAATTGTTCCATCATATTCTAAATAAAGATTAAAAAGATGATATAGATCAATTTTATTCAATGAAAGATTGTCGTTGAGAGCATAACTTTGATGGGATATGCTAATTTATTCTTTTAATATATTTTATTAATTTGTATAAATACATTTAAGTTTAGAAAGACTATGATATGTTAAGTTGAATAATTTTTATACAATATATTTATGAAATATAACTAACATAGGAATGAATAATTTGCCCCCCAACTAAAAATTCTTGGCTACACCCTGGATATAGGCCATAAATGGCTTAAATCCATGTACAAAAAAGATTGAGCCATCAAAAGGACATACCTTATCACAAATAAAGAAAATCTTATCGTGAATGACTAAGTGCTAAAATAAACACAAGCGGCCTTGAAGAGGGCTTAGGGATCCCATATCTACCACAAATACTATAAGACTACGTTTGCTTTGATGTAACATATTTTTCGAAAAAAAATCTTATTTTCAAGTGTTTGGTGTGACAAAAATGATAGTTAACTTGTAAATATTTGGTTCATGGGGTGTAAAAGGGTTAATACTTGGGCTCGAAATTTTTTTTCCATTTAACAATAAATATAAAAAAATTTAGTTAGTTGTCACGTTTTAAAACAATGTTGAAAACTAGCATCTCGAGTGTCTGAAACTCCAGTTCCAAGATAAAAATCGAGTTTTTAAGTCTCGATTTGTAAGCGAATGGGTGTGATATGGAAAAAAATCCACGTGGAAATCGAGTTTTAAAGACTTGAGTTCCAAAAACACCACTATAGGGCTTAAAAATGAAGTTATAAAAAAATTTTGCAGGAAAACGCCGCTATAGAGCTTTAAAACGTCACCATAGGACTTAAAAATGCCACTATAGGGGCGATCAAATGAAATTTTTTTTTGCATAGAACTCGAGTTTTAAAAAACTTGAGATCCATGTGACATTTTCAGTCCAAAAACACTCGCAAAGCGAGCCTTGGGGACTCGAGTTTTAATATGGATCTCGAGTTTCTAAAACTCGAGATGCTATTTTTCTTAAGACATTCAAATGTTGCCTAACTTACTACATTGTTGCCCCTCTCATTGCTAGTCTGCCCATTCCCCCCTTGGGCTCGTGCGTAAAACAATTTATGCTTCTTCTCTCAACATAACCCAAGCCCCTACCCTGCCCCAAGCTCCTAGAACAACCCCTGCACGTCGTAACCTTCATAGGACCACTGCAACTAACGATGAACCAATCATGCCTCTCTCTCTCCCCCCTCCGCATTTGTTAAAAAAATTTTAATTTCAATTGATTTTGGATATATTTTGTGAAATCACATTTTGTTTTGGTATTGTGGATTAATGGGATTAAATTGTTGGTATGGTGAATTTTATGTTTTTATTTATTTTGTATTTTCCATTGGGCCCAAACACTGAAACTATTTTTCTTGATAAATTTTTAGGAACACAATAAAAAAACAGTCTAAGATTGCAAACATGTGCCCCCCAGTTGTGAATTAGCACATGATCCTTTTGAAGGATAGCCCAACACACGACCCAAGTTCAAGATGGTCCGAGCCAACAAAAGTTGATCATTGGAAAAGGAACATAAAAAAAAATGAAAGAGAAAAAAAAAGTTAAATGTGATAGGGAAAGAAGAGTTTCTTGAGAATGAGAAAGTGCATTTGAAAAATAAATAAAAATAGAAAAAAGTGAGTGTGTAGATCAAATTTGGGTGTGAAATTGTGAATTAGCAGATGCTGTCGAACATGCTTTCATGACTAAAGTTAACTACTTAACTTTGCATCTAATTCTTAAGACTTTTTTTTTTGAGTAATAATTCTTTAGACTTGATTCTCAAAAAAAGCATCTTCCAACTCCACACGTGGGACTTACAATTAGATCCTCTATCCCTGACTCTGTATTGACTCTATTGAGACTTAAAATCCAAAAAGCATATTGTATCCCTGCCCACTCTGGTCTTCTTCGTTCTCTCTCTGCCTCCAAGCCTTGCACAAATCCACCATCACCAACCCCACCTCTTTTCTATCACACTCCTCTTTTTCTTGCTCTGCTACCCCCCTCTCTCCTTCTCTACCAATGGAAGAATCCATCGAAAACAACCCTCTTCTCCAAGACTTTGACTTCCCACCTTTCGATGTTGTCGAAGCCAAACACGTTCGCCCCGGGATCCGTGCTCTCTTAAAGAAGCTTGTATGTTCTCTTTGGACAATTTTGGTTTCTGCGTTTTTGTTTTTATTCATTTTTGTTGTGGTTTGGTTTTGTGGGTTTTGACTTTTTTTTTTTTTTTTTTAATGGGTATTTTTAGGAGGATGATTTATTGGAATTGGAGCGCACAGTGGAACCATCATGGCCTAGATTGGTTGAGCCATTGGAGAAGATCGTAGACCGGTTGAATGTGGTCTGGGGCATTGTTAATCATCTCAAGGCTGTCAAGGATTCTCCTGAGCTCCGTGCTGCCATTGAAGAAGTGCAGGTATCTATAACTTTCTCTATGTTCATGTGTGAAGCGCCATTTTATACATATGTACTTTGGATTTTCTATTGTCTTAATAAACAAACTTCAATTTCTCTTTTATGATTGATTCTTGGGTGACTAAGCCGGAAATTTGTTACATTCCTGTATCTTGAGCATTACACGATATTTGTCTATTGACTTTATTTGCTATATTTTCCTTAGTTCTAGTGTGGCTAGGCCAGGAGCTTTAGCTCTCTTCTCAGATTAATTGTTGTTTAGACTTAGTTATATTTGTTTCAGGTCCGTGAATTTGTGCCTCTTTTTTTTTTTTTTTTTTTTTTTTTCACTCTGTTCATACTGATTAGTGCTTATGTTGTTTACTTGTGATTTGCAGCCAGAGAAGGTTAAATTTCTGCTGAGGTTGGGGCAAAGTAAACCCCTTTACAATGCATTTAAAGCCATTCAAGAATCCCCTGATTGGAACACATTAAGTGATGCTCGTAAACGAATTGTGGAATGTAAGTATATGTCAAATGCTTTTATCATAATTATTCATGAGGTTTCTGCACTTAACCTTGTTTTTGTTTTTCATTCCTTTTGGTTGTAAATTATTAGGTAGAGCACTTTCACTTATACATTAAAAAAAGACACCACTTTTTAGGATTTTCTGGTTTTGTTTTATTCTTCTGTCAAGGGTGTAATGCATCAGGGTGTGAAATAGCATTTGTACTTTTTGTAAATTCATACCATATATATATATATATATATATATTTTAAACTAGATCTTACACATCTTGTCTTTGTAATGTTGATTACAATTTTGTAAACCTTTTTTTTTTAATAATTCAATTGTACAACAAGTGGGAGAGAGTGGATTCAAACCTTAGTTCTTATAAAGGAGACTAGTTAATGCCACTAAGCTGTAAGGCTCTTGGCAATTACAATTTTGTAAACTTGTGCCATCTACCTCTGTTATTTTATCTTGATTTCCATGATTTTATGATTTCTTTTAAGATGCTTCAATTGGATAATCTAGTTTTCTATTGAAATTTCATCATCTACAGCTGCCTATAGTATGATGTTTTGTAAATGTTATGGATTGGACTTGTGCATTCTGATGCTTTATATGCATGCAGCTCGGATAAAGAAGGCAATTCTTAATGGTGTTTCTCTTGAAGATGATAAAAGAGATCAATTTAACAAAATTGAACAGGTATGCTTGGCTAATCTCCCATTTTGAAATCAATTATTGCATCAAGTAGTCAGTTCTTGTATTTATAATTTTAGATTCCAAATACTAGTGTCTTATCTTATCCTTTATATATATATATATATATATATTGCACATGAATTTAGTTGAGTATGTCTCAGTCTCACATCACAAAACAAATGTATGATTTTGTCTCCAAACTAAGAGAAAGGGGTCATATTTTCTGAAGAATCATTGATTGTTTCTTTGATTTTTGTCTTCCTTGAAGTTGCCTTTGTATTTTATTTGAAATAAATACATACATTTATTTAATCATGATGCTAGGATTTCGCACTTGAATAGTATAGACCACAATGATATGCTATTGTCATGGCATTTGTTGGAAATATAGACGAATATTTTGTTTGAGATTGTAAAATGGTATCTTTATTTCTTCTGCCCTTCTTTTTCTACATTCCTTACTTTCCCCCTTTCCTCTTGTTTAAATTGAGAAGGAGGGTGGGGGTGGATCTAACATTAAATTCTATTAGAAAACTATAATTTTTCTGCTTATCCTCCTCTAATTTGGTAGCGGATGTCAAATTATTAACTTGGACCAAATAAGATTGGTGATGATTATTCTGCTCATTTTGATTTGATTTTCCACTTGGCTTGGCCTTTACTTACTTTTTATTTTGATTTCATTTATAGGAGTTGAAAAGGCTATCTCAAAAATTTGATGAAAATGTTTTGGACGCCACAAAGAAGTTTGAGAAATTAATTACAGATAAGAAAGAAATTGAAGGATTGCCTGCTACGGCTCTTGGAATGGCTGCACAAACTGCAGTGTCTAAGGTATTCCTTGTTGAAATCCTTTTCTTTTGTCTATTCAATCTCTGTTTCCTTCTTTAAATTTGCTACAACTAGTTTTATCTTATTTAATGCATTTCTTACTTATCAAAAAAAAAAAAAAATCTTATTTAATGCATTTATAATGTATCTCACCAGGGTCATGAAAATGCGACTGCTGAGAATGGGCCTTGGGTAATAACGTTGGATGCTCCAAGTTTTATGGCTGTTATGCAACATGCTCGAAACCGATCTTTGCGTGAAGAAGTCTACCGTGCTTATGTAACGCGCGCCTCTAGTGGAGATCTGGACAATACATCAATAATTGACCAGACTTTGAAGCTTAGATTGCAAAAGGCTAACCTTCTCAATTATAAAAATTATGCTGAGGTATGTTCTGTTATATTTAACAGTACAATTATTTTATTAGAGTTGCTAAAATATATTTATTTTTCAGGTAAGCATGGCAACCAAAATGGCTACTGTTGAAAAAGCAAAAGAGCTTTTGGAAAAACTTCGTAGTGCTTCTTGGAATGCTGCAGTTCAAGGTAGTGCATTGTATTTAGTTTCTTCATAGTTGTGAATGAGTTTTAGCTTAAATGGCTCTTTCTTCCCTCATTATAGCGATATGGAGGATGAGGTCGTGGGTTCAAAACCTCTTGGGTACCTGTGTAATTAATTACCAATAATAAAAAAAAATTTCTTCATACGAATTAAAAAAAATGTTTCTTCATGTTATAAACAGTTTCTATTTGTATGACCTTTTAAAACATTAAATTAACTTTGTTCTCGGTAGGTGTTATTGCTTGAAATTAAACAATTTTTATTGGGGCATCTCATTGTTAGTTAATTTTTTTTTTGTAGTGTTCGAAATCTAGTATGGTGGTTTAGTTTTCTTATTTGTATATGTACTTCATAAGTTCATATGCCATGTTGCAAATTGAAACTTTACTTCGTTAATTAGTGCTTGATGCGCTTATTATACTGATAGGAGTTTAGCGATGATATTTATTTTCAAAATAAGATGCTTTTGTTTACCCAAATTTTTTTATGTTTTATATATCTTTAGCATATCTTTCGAAAACAATAACTGCCCAAATTTTCTTCTTTAAAGCCATTGTTTCTCAAAAATTATCAACAAATACTTTTTATGCTGGAAATACTTGAGGATTGGACTCTTTGATTGATCCTTGTAGATATGGACGACATAAAAGTTTTCTCCAAGAATCAGGGTGCACAAGAAGCTGATGATTTGAGCCATTGGGATTTCAGCTTTTGGAGTGAGAGGCTTCGAGAGTCAAAATTTGACATCAATGAGGTTGGCTTTGTGTGTGTGTGTGTGTTTATGCACACGTGAATTTGCATTTCTAATCACTTGCAGTTTTGAAATTATAAGTCAATTTGGCTTCCATTATCCAAACTGTAAGTAAATAGTTGTGTTCTATTTCTTGGATTTTGCAATTATGCCTTTTGTTTCAGTTTGAATGGAGACTAGACTCTTTATTTGTGTTATGTCTGTGATGTTGGATGACAAATCTAAGAGGGGGACTTGTGGTTGGGAAACAAAGAAGAGCAAAACAAAGGATAGTATGTAGGAATCACCACCTAGAATTGTCTTGAAATCAACACCACACCATGAAAATAGAAAAATAGAACCTAGGATTTGCCACCAAGTTACAAGTAGGAGATAAAAGATAGGAATCTAGAATAAGGGTGGCAAAATCTGATACAATCCGCGAACATGAAACGACATGAAGTTAGCAGGTTATGGGTTGAAGCCTAATGAGTTTGTGTCATATTCGGGTTGACACAACTGACCTGTTCAATAAACATGCCGTGTTTATGTCTAATCCACGGAACCGCTTAACATGTCTGACCCGTTTAACTAAATGTTATTTGACCAATATACCCTTTAAAACCCTTGGTATATAAACTTATTAATTATTGTGGTATATTTTGTTTGACATATTGTGATTGATTATTTGTAATATTGAGATATTCTGTAATTTTGAATGATTATTTGTGATGTTTGGAGTTTTATATTAAAAACCTATTTGTTTGGTTTTTCATAGCTCAAATCAATTGGGTTAATACTAAAATTTGTATTCGTATTTTTTTATTTTATTTTTTTGCTTTGATAAAATCTGATAAACAGGTCAACACAACTGACCCATTTAATAAATAGGTCATATTAGGGATGAAGAATTCTAACCTATTTAATAATTAATAAACGTGTCGAGATACTGTTGACCCACATAGTCGATTACTCATGAGTCAACTTGACACAAACCTGACATGCGAACACGAATTGCCACCCCTACCTAGGAATCACCACTTAGACCTGCTTAGAGTCACCATTAAGCACTAGAGAAAAATTCCAAAATGATAAAAGTACACCTAAAATACCCCTAAAACCTTTAAAATGATCAAAATACCTCTTAAAACCTTGAAAATGATTGAAATACTACTAATAATCTCCAAAATAATTTACTACCTATCAAAAACAAAATCCAAAATAATAAAAAGACCCTCAAAACCTCCAAAATGCCCTCTTTCTTATGGCAGCAGCAGAAGCACTGACTCTATAAGTGAGCATCTTGGGTGTGAAGGCACGGCATCGGCAGTGGTAGTGTGATTCTATCCATTCTAGTCTAGGTCTACCGGTGGGTCTGCTTTTCTTTTTAAGAAAACAAAGAAGCGAGCTTTAAGACGTTTTTTGATCCTTGTTGTACAGGAATGGCCATTTTCACAAAAAAGGCAAGCCATAGTTATTCCCAACTGCACATTTGAATGTGGTGGGCAAGGCTGAGGACGTAGGAGATTTAGATGATTTACCAAACAACAAATCTAATTTTTAAAAAGAAGAAATTACCCCTTGTTAACTGGTGTTGTTTATGTAGGTGTGATGAGGAGACTGTGGATCACCTTTTGATCCATTGTAAGTTTGCATCTGCTTTGTGGAGTGAGGTTCTTATTATGTTTGGGGTTCAGTGGGTGATGCCGGACACTATTGTTTCTCTTCTTTTTGCTTGGAGGAATTGGTTGGGAGCTTACTCTTCCAAGATTTGGAATTTAGTACCAGCATGCCTTATGTGGTTAGTTTGGAAGGAACGCAATGCCCGTATTTTTGAGGACACTGAGAGTCCTATAGATAAGTTGAAAACTTTGCTTGCTAGGACTTTGTTTGAGTGGTCTCATATTTGGGGGCTTACACAGTGTAGTTCCTTATCTGATTTCCTTATCTCTATTAGTCTTTCCCTATGATTTGCTTGTATCTGTTTCAAGGGCAGTGTGTTTACACTCGTAAACACATTATCCTTTTTCATCAATAAAACTCTTATTATCTATCAAAAAAAAAAAAAGAAGATCTAATTATTAAAAAGAAGTATGGGGTATGAGGCTCCACCAAATCCTATAACTTTCAAAACTACTGAAATCCTCTCAAAACCTCTTAAATGGCTGAAATATCCAAAATCCTATAAAATGACCAAAGTACCTTGGAAACTTCTAAATTGACATAAATACTCCTAAAACTTCCAAAATGATCGAAATATCCTAAAAACCTCTAGAATGACTGCAATACTCTCAAATCGACAAAATGACCAAAATAAACTTAAAACATCCAAAATAGTCAAAATGCCTTCAAAACCTCCAGTATGACTGAAATAATCCCCCTCCCAAAACCTCCATTATGACAAATCTACCTACTTAAAACCATCAACATGATGAGAATACCGAAGTTATCAGTGGTGGGTGGTTGCTCTGATACCACGTTATTTTTTGGGAAGTTTGTAGGGTTAAAATTAAATTAGCCTAACACAATACATATTATTTATATACTTTTAAAAAATACATATTATTTATATAATGTGAAGTGATTTAAGTGTAACTTGATCCAGCAATATGTATTGTACTTGAATGAGTTGTACTTTAAATGTTGCCAAATTCTTACTTTCTTTTTACTTTACTTGGAGAAACTTCAGTGTTTCCTGTATTTCTTTTCTACAGGAAGAGCTACGACCATTTTTCTCCTTGCCAAAGGTTATGGATGGCCTTTTTGACCTTGCAAAGACATTGTTTGGAATTGATATTGAGCAAGCTGATGGTTTAGCTCCGGTATTATATTTTAGTTACATCATACTTAGGAAAAAAGGTTGTTATACTATTTTTTGCTTTGTATTAATATATGGTTGTTATTTTCAGGTTTGGAACAATGATGTTAGATTCTACCGTGTCAAAGATTCTTCAGGTAATCCTATTGCATACTTCTATTTTGATCCATATACTCGGTCATCTGAGAAAAAAGGAGGTGCATGGATGAATGAGGTTGTTGGTCGAAGTCGTGTGTTGTCACGTGATGGTTCCTCTGCAAGGTTGCCAGTTGCTCACATGGTGTGCAATCAAACACCACCAGTGGGGAGCAAACCAAGCCTAATGACATTCCGTGAGGTAAGTAAAGTCAATCACTTTGGATTTAGCTTATTTTTTATAAATTCTAGTTCCTAAGATAAAAATATTAGAAAAATAAAGGACGATTGCTAGTGGTTCTGAGTTTTAAATATTATTTGTTGTCAGATTTATTAATGATTTTTTTGCAGGTTGAGACTGTCTTCCATGAATTTGGTCATGCACTTCAGCATATGCTGACCAAGCAAGACGAGGGTCTAGTTTCAGGTATTCGGGGAATAGAGTGGGATGCTGTTGAATTACCTTCTCAGTTCATGGAAAACTGGTGTTACCACAGGTAATTTTGTCTTTGTAGATACTTAGCTTTGGGGCATTAGATTTGCATGAACTTTTCATTTGTGCACTCTGAATAGGAACTCTGACCCATAACGAGACAACTCCTTTCCTATATTATACTTAATTAAGCAATCAGGTTGAATACTTGCTTTTACGGGTGCTTGACATGCAAACTGCGAGTACTTGGTAAATGAAAATGACCTCACCTTTTTAACCATTACATATAATATTAATTTATCTAGATGTTAATGTTTAATGACCGAAATGTAGACACCTTTTTTTTTTTTTTTCTTTCTTTTTTCGTTATTAATATAGTACTATTATGTGACAATATACAGGTTATTAGCATCTCATTGCTTTATTCTTATGTCATCATCTAATTTTTTTCTAATGACTTTTTTAGGGATACTTTGATGAGCATTGCAAAGCATTATGAGACCGGGGAGAGTCTCCCTGAAGAAGTATATTTGAAGCTCCTTGCAGCTAGGACTTTTCGGGCAGGCTCACTAAGTCTTCGCCAGGTTTGTGTGTTTGGTTGGTGTTATTTTTTCTTCCCTGTTATCTTTTGCCATTTATTTGTCATGTATCCTTTGGTAATCTGATGTGATTTTAGTATTGGGTCTTCATTTCAACTCATGTTCCATATTAAATGGCATGTGATGTTCCAGTATTGGCTTTTGTATACAGAAGTGCATTGTCTATCAGCTTGACTATAGGGAAAAAAAGTTTTCCCTTTTCACCGCAATTAATCTCTCTTTTTATTTTTTATATTGGGTAAAAATTGAATATAAAAGCTAGCCATATGGTGGATGTTAACATTGATTCCATGTTGGTGTTTTTATAAGGGAAGCCAAATATTTTTATGTTTTGATGGGTCTGGTAGTGTTTTAAGATGCTCTATTGTTGTGATAACCTCCTGTCCTTGGTTGGAAGATGTAAATGGATGTAATGAGTTCTGAATCCATCATCTGACCCTTCGCCCCATTGGGCCCATTCTTATGGGGTATGTATGATTTGAGCCAGCGGATATTGGCAATCACCTCCTTTTTTCCCCCTCTGAATATTTTTAACTAAGAGCCTGAAAGGAAAGAAGATCTGCCTAGGATAGCTTCCTGGTCTTTTGCTTTTGCATTGAAAATGACGGGCTTTATGAAAAACGAACTACTAAGTCCGTATTGAATTAAGCAGGAGTTTGATGAACAATCCTTTGTGGGAATTGGATTTTTATTTTATTTTATAGTATTCTTAATCTTACATGCAATTTAAAGACTTATGATAAGGTGGGTGTGTGTATTTTTTATTTTTTTATTTTTATTTTATACAAGTAAGAGAATTATATATTGGAACGAAGGATTGCTTAAAGGTGTGAGCATCCTTAAAAAATTACAACCGGGCACTCATTAGGTCCAAAAAGGTGGGGGTGTGCATGTGTTGGGTTTTGGGTATTTTTCAACCCAACCTGACGTCCTCAGGTTGAGAAATCTCCAACCCAACTTATGTTGGCTCTAAAATCCAACCCAATTCATCCATTAGGGATCAGTTTGGGGTAATATTGTTAGGCCTCTTAAAATTTGTAAGAAATTGGGTTTTCATCTAACTATTTAAACCTATAATTCAATACATGATTATAATTACACAATTGGGTCTAATATACCAAATTCATTAAAACTAAGTCCCAAAATCCAAAATAAATCAAATTAACAAATTCAAGATACATATATATTTTAAAACTATCAATAACTAGATTGGGTCAAGTTACTCGGGTTGAAAATTTTGTCAACTTGAGCCCAACCTAACCCAAGCTTAAAAGAAAATCCTAGAACCCAACCCATTAGCCCATAAAAACCAACCCAAGGCATCGGTTTATGCTGGGTTAGGTTGGGTTTATCTAGTTGGTGTGTTAAATGCATACCCTTATGACAAGGTTTGGTGCTGGAATGGGCATTTGAGTACTCAAGCATTAATTTGGGATGTTTCACATGATAGAAAGCTCTCTTAGGACCTTTCTTAGCAATTCACTGTTTTTACACCAAACAACAATAAACTCCATTTAAATCCTTTTTTTTTTTTTTTTTTTTTAACTTAACCTTATTTGAACCCCCAAAGGTCATATCCTATTCAAGTACCCCACAATCTCATCAAGATTCCTAATTTAGTTTTGAATTTCTAAAAATCCTACATTATGTCATCAAGAAATTTTCTCTTTGATATTAATACATCCAATGGCAGGGAGGTCAATGATGTTGTAGCTAATGAGGAAGATTGATATTTTTATTTTGGAGAAAGACTCCAAACATGTCTGATGTGGGAAGTCAGAAAGCACATTTATGATAATCTTTATGAGTTATTTTAAAGATGTTCATATTTAATGTGGATCTTTTGTATGGGTGGAAATATTTAAAGTTGGACACGAATCCCTTATTTATTTATTTATTTTGCGATATTTTTGTTTCCCATAATTTCAACTTTGAACAAGAATTAGATTGCTGTTTCTTTTGATATGTTTTGATTTTAATGTTACATTTTTCTCATGGAAGTCGTAATTATAGAATTGCATTCCTCATTATGTGATTATGTTTTGATGAGTGAAGGTTGTGATTCTGTGGGAAGTAATAAATTAAAATTTCTATAATGTTCATATACATGACTGACTTCTATTTTCTTTGCATTTATTATAATTTTGCAGATCAGATTTGCCAGTGTTGATTTGGAGCTTCATACAAAGTATGTTCCTGGTGGGTCAGAATCCATCTATGCTGTTGATCAAAGGGTTTCTGAAAAGACGCAAGTGATCCCGCCACTACCAGAAGACCAGTTTCTTTGTAGTTTCAGCCATATATTTGCAGGTTTGCTCTCCCTCTCAAATTTACTGTCTCAACATCATTTTTACTTCTTTAACTGGAACCTAAACTTGTGATATTTTCTTTTATATCAACTCTTTGTGAATATTAGGTGGATATGCGGCTGGATACTATAGTTACAAGGTATTATCTATTCCTGTAATATTCATAATTATCTTTTTCATTCATATGGTGTGATTCTATCATGAACACTGGGCATGCTTTGTGCAGTTGCGTGTTGAACTCCTTTGTTTATTCCTCCCTTTGAGTTTATTCTGATACCACATTTTTGCATTTGGCAGTGGGCTGAGGTGTTGTCAGCAGATGCATTCTCTGCTTTTGAGGATGCTGGACTGGATGACAACAAAGTAAGTCCAAAAGAGCTGTATGAAAAGATAGGCCTTTATAGTCTTGCAACTTACCTTGATTTTTTTATCTATTCCAATTTCATTTTCATACAGATTATAATTTATAAATTAGAGCATATCATCTTCATGTTGCACCAGGTTGATCTCTTTATTTATAGTTTCTGGTTTGAATGATGGTGCATTGGGGCACCTCATTGAAGACTCAGTGTCCATTGCATTTTTGGGTTCACAAATTTTGTCAATTATTGTGGATCATCTCCAAATTTAGTCAAGTTATGTAATAAAGAAATATGAAAATTTGATAATTAGCAATTATTTATAGATTGTAGACTATGTTGATAGGGAGGCCATAACCATGGCATTTGGGCATCCAGGTAGAACTTGAGACAAACATCCCAAATTGAAGTGTCGTTTTGGGGTCATTAGCCTTAAGTTTGCATACAAATGTTCATATTGACCTTTTAGCCCTAGCACGCATATAATTCTTGAGACGAAACACTTTTATAGGTTTGCTTTCAATAATTAGTAGTCAGAACTCTGTGGCATTTTATAATGGGAGTGATTTTTATGTTTTGCAATAGGCTGTGAAAGAAACAGGGCATAGGTTTCGAGAAACAATTCTTGCTCTTGGAGGTGGCAAAGCACCAGAAGAGGTTAGAAAAAAACTTCTTTTCATTGGTTTTCTAATTGAATATGCATTGGATGGCTTTATCTTAATTCATTGCATTGTAGTTTATTGACTGATCTTGTGGAGTCTACTCTGCGAGATTTCTCCTTTGATTTTCATAATAATTTATGTTGTTGCATCCAGGTATTTGTGGAATTCCGTGGTAGAGAACCTTCACCAGAGGCACTGTTCAGGCACAATGGGCTATTAGCCATCCCAGCCACAGCCTCTGCATAAGTCGTAACATTAATTGTCACAAAGAACATGCATACTTGTTTATTTGGTTTTTGATGTTATTTTACATCTTGGCTGAAATTAATCAGCTTAACCGCTCTGCACCAAAATGAAAGATCCTAGAATAAATTTTAAGTTATGGGTTCTCAAATGGGTGAAATTAATGGTACAAGTACGTTTGAATGGGACCTTTTCCTCTGGCTCTTACCATCATAACATTACCGAGGTGTTATTTTCTTGTTCGGATAGTTGACTTTTTGGTTAGATGGAAATAAATTTGTTTTTCAATCAGAATTGCCAAACTAAAAAATCCATGAGGAGTGCATTAGGAAGGCTATTGAATTCCACTTTCTTTCCTCCTCACGTACCTCTCCATGAGCTCATGCTGATATTTTTCAAAAAAGGTTCAAACCACATGTAGCAAATGGATCATCCTTTTGGAATTTGTGACTAGAGCTAGAGGCCTCATTTGGAATGTAGAGGGTGCTTGGGCCCAGGGTTTTTTTAGAGCGGTATTGTGACCAGTGTAGATGCAGAATATTGATTGATTGATCACAGCTTGTGGGGGAAATAGATGCTAAGAAATTTGCAAACCCTGTTTGAAGATCAACTCACTGTAAGTTAGCATGTCTATTACATGTTCGATGAAATGCCTGGCTTAAAGTTTTGAGCTTGTGCACGAGTCAATTATTGAGAATGAGTTGCATTTGCATATGGGTTTTGCAGGTTATGTGTAAAGATGCGTTAAAGACTGAGTTTCCTCAATTTGATCTTGTGGTGGCCAACATTCCATATGGAATATCTTCGCCTTTTGTGGCTAAGTTGGTATATGGGGATAAACCATTTAGGAGCGCCACGCTTCTCCTTCAAAAAGAGTTTGCGCGGAGACTGTTAGCTAATCCTGGTGATTCAGAGTTCAATCGCTTGGCGGTAAATGTGAAGCTGGTGGCTGATGCAGAGTTTGTCATGGATGTAAGCAAAAGGGACTTCGTTCCATGTCCAAAGGTTGATTCCTCCGTGGTTATTATCCGTCCCAAAGCTGAAATTCCTGAGGTGAATCTGGATGAGTGGTCGGCTTTCATGGGAACCTGTTTTTGTAAGAAAAATAAGACGCTGGGTGCTACATTTAAGGGGAAGAGGAAGGTGTTGGAGTTGTTGAGACTGTCCAGAACAACTTGCTCAACTGAAAGTGCTAACAATGATGACAATTATGACTGCAGCAATAATGCTGCCGCTGCTGATGATGAAGAAGAAGTGGATAGTGATGAAGTAGACTGTGATTCATCTTCTTGCTCAGAGACACAATTGAATGTGTTCAAGGACAAGATCATAGGAGTTCTCAAATCAGGTGGTTTTGAAGCTAAGAGGCCTTCAAAGCTGTGTAACAAGGAGTTAGCATTTACTTGCATTATTCAATCAAGCTGGAATATATTTTCACGATCAATCAAAGCCTCAGGTTAGGGATGCAGACAATATAGAACTTGCTGCAGCTTTCAGTTCATAGCCACACTACCTTCTTCCTCTATTATTTGTTCATTTTTTGTTTTTCTATGCTTCCTAGGCTTGGTAACTGTAAGGATGTTGCCGACAGGAAAATCAGGCAGTAGTGAAATTTCTATTTGCCTATCGCTTTGAATGAATTAAAAAAAAAAAAAAAAAAAAAAAAAAGAAGAGACGACAAATCTAGTATACATTAACGTTGTTATTTTGATGCTATTCGAGTTTAGATGCACCTGGGTGCTAAACTGCTAATCTAGTTCTTTTATTTGCTAGCACAGACAACATAAACAAAAGTTATACATTTACAAAAAAAAATTTCATGGAATGCGATGCTTTCCTGAGAAACAAATTAAATTGAACTACCCGTGCGAACATCATGCAAAAGAGGTCCCACTCCGTTTATTGGAGTATCCAAAATGGTGATGGTAATTGATGCAAATTCGTTCTGCTCTTTCCCCTTGGTGAGTGATGGGGTTTCAACTGGTATTGCCTACAATGGGGTGCCATTGAAAATATGTTTATGCATTTAGATATGTGGACGGAATTTGGAATCATATACGTTGATAAAAAATATATATATAATGAAAAACCCCCAGGAGGAGGAAACATAAACACATAAAACAGGTGGGGCTATTTTTTTTTTTCTCTTATTTATTGATTATTCAATAGTTACAATGGTGAAGTTGGGATTTAAATCCTATGCATCTCTGCTGAAGAAAATTAAGTGTAATAAAATTGTCCAAACTATTTTCAATCTTTTCATGACTCTTTCTAGACAGACTTTAGGTGTGGAAAGGGGCAGAGGCACATGGTCTCCCAAAATTTCTCAATTCTTTATAATATGAATCATGAAAATCTGTTGGACCCTTAAAATATACTAGTTGGCTCCCATAAAAAAGTAGCCCCCCCCCCCCCTCCCCAAGGAACTATTTTCATGACTCTTTCTTGACAGACTTTAAGTGTAGACAAAGGTGGAGGCACATGGCCCCCCAAAATTTCTCATTTCTTTATAATATGAACTATGAGAATCTGCTGAGCCCTTAAAATATACTAGTTGGCCCCCATAAAAAATAGTTCCCCCCCTCCGCTCCAAAACTATTTTCAATCTTTTCATTACTCTTTCTAGACAGACTTTAGGTGTAGGCAGGGGCAAAGGCACATAGCCCCCTAAAATTTCTCAATTCTTTATAATATGAACCATGAAAATTTGCTAGGCCTTACAATATATTAGTTGGCCCCCATAAAAAAGTCCCCACACCAACACCACCACACCCCCCCCCCCCCCCCAAAAAAAACCCCCAAAAACCCTTAGCTATTCCTTCTTTCTTACTTTTTCTAATGGGTGTGCAAGACTTCAAGTTAAAAAATGTAAATTGTGCGTATTGCCAGTTGAGTATTTTTCTCTTTCTCATGTTGTTATCATTTTCCCCCGCTTTTGGGCTTGAATTTAGGTGTCAAATAAGTTGTTCCAATATTGATTTGTTTATAGAAGATAATTTGGGTTTGTCAAAGAGACTATATAGTTTTCTTTTTTAAGATTTCCCATGTCATGTATAATGAGTTTGATACATGGGTATGTAATACATGATATTTAAAAAAAAACTGTTTGCTTAAGTCTGCCATTATTTGTTACTGGTTGATTATGTCTTGACATAATAATTTTCGTTTATTGGGCATAAAGGAATAGATGAATAGGGAAAGTAAGCCATGTGGCCCATATCATTGAGAACAAATTATTAATTAAAATTTTAATTTTAGGGTTTTTCCAGAATCAATTGTTCCATCATATTCTAAATAAAGATTAAAAAGATGATATAGATCAATTTTATTCAATGAAAGATTGTCGTTGAGAGCATAACTTTGATGGGATATGCTAATTTATTCTTTTAATATATTTTGTATATCTTTATTGCAAAAAAAAAAAAAAAATTTGGGAAATTTTTTTTTTATTAATTTTTATAAATACATTTAAGTTTAGAAAGACTATGATATATTAAATTGAATAATTTTATATACAATATATTTATGAAATATAACTAACATAGGAATGAATAATTCGCCCCCCAACTAAAAATTCTTGGCTATGCCCTGGATATAGGCCATAAATGGCCTAAATCCATGTACAAAAAAGATTGAGCTGTCAAAATGACAAACCTTATCTCAAATAAAGAAAATCTCATCGTGATTGACTAAGTGCTAAAATAAACACAAGCGGCCTTGAAGAGGGCTTAAGAATCCCATATCTACCACAAATACTATAAGAGTGCGTTTGCTTTGATGTAACATATTTTTTGAAAAAAATATCTTATTTTCAAGTGTTTGGTGTGACAAAAATGATAGTCAATTTGTAAATATTTGGTTCATGGGGTGTAAAAGGGTTAATACTTGGGCTCGGGCGTAAAACAATTTATGCTTCTTCTCTCAACATAACCCGAGCCCCTCCCTTGCCCCAAGCTCCTAGAACAACCCCCGCACATCGTAACCTTCATTGGACCACTACAACTAACGATGAACCAATCATGCCTCTCTCTCACTCCCCTCCGCATTTGTTAAAAAAATTTTAATTTCAATTGATTTTGGATATATTTTTTGAAATCACATTTTGTTTTGGAATTGTGGATTAATGGGATTAAACTGTTGGTATGGTGAATTTTATGTTTTTATTTATTTTGTATTTTCCATTGGGCCCAAACACTGAAACTATTTTTCTTGATAAATTTTTAGGAACACAATAAAAAAACAGTCTAAGATTGCAAACATGTGCCCCCCCAGTTGTGAATTAGCACATGATCCTTTTAAAGGGTGGCCCAACACATGACCCAAGTTCAAGATGGTCCGAGCCAACAAAAGTTGATCATTGGAAAAGGAACATAAAAAAGAATGAAAGAAAAAAAAAAGGTTAAATGTGATAGGGAAAGAAGAGTTTCTTGAGAAAGTGTATTTGAAAAATAAATAAAAATAGAAAAAAGTGAGTGTGTAGATCAAGTTTGGGTGTGAAATTGTGAATTAGCAGATGCTGTCGAACATGCTTTCATGACTAAAGTTAACTACTTAACTTTGCATCTAATTCTTCCGACTTGATTCTAAAAAAAAAGCACCTTCCAACTCCACACGTGGGACTTACAATTGGATCCTCTATCCCTTACTCTGTATTGACTCTATTGAGACTCAAAATCCAAAAAGCATATTGTATTTTTGATAACTTGATATGCATGGAAGTGTAATAGCTTCTTTGCTTCTACGGATCAATCAAAGACATCCCACAAGACAAGAACACACGTCGTAACACACGTCGTATACATATACATACAAACAAAACAAACACGAGTCTCACGTAGAACACCAATTAAAGTGGCCACCACATTTTTTGGATTGTCTCACAATATCATCCAAATTCCATATAGAGAAAAGGACTGGTTTCCAAGGCAGGAAAAGGAGACAAATATACATAGGGAAATCAAAGTAAAAAAAAAAAAAACTAAACCAAATCGAAACAAAAATGAGGCAATATATGTACTTTGCGATTTCAAGTGTAAGAGTCCTTCTTATAGTCAACATGCTAATGGCATCGCGCATATGCCTCTCCCGCTCGATCCATCCACTCCTAAAGGCTAACCCACGTACACTTCCCCTTTTATTATCCAAACAACAATACCCCAAGTCCTATCCCTGCCCACTCTGGTCTTCTTCGTTCTCTCTCTGCCTCCAAGCCTTGCACAAATCCACCATCACCAACCCCACCTCTTTTCTTTCACACTCCTCTTTTTCTTGCTCTGCTACCCCCCTCTCTCCTTCTCTACCAATGGAAGAATCCATCGAAAGCAACCCTCTTCTCCAAGACTTTGACTTCCCACCTTTCGATGTTGTCGAAGCCAAACACGTTCGCCCCGGGATCCGTGCCCTCTTAAAGAAGCTTGTATGTTCTCTTTGGACAATTTTGGTTTCTGGGTTTTTGTTTTTATTCATTTTTGTTATGGTTTGGTTTTGTGGGTTTTGAGTTTTTTTTTTGGTTGTAATGGGTTTTTTTAGGAGGATGATTTATTGGAATTGGAGCGCACAGTGGAACCATCATGGCCTAGATTGGTTGAGCCATTGGAGAAGATCGTAGACCGGTTGACTGTGGTCTGGGGCATTGTTAATCATCTCAAGGCTGTCAAGGATTCTCCTGAGCTCCGTGCTGCCATTGAAGAAGTGCAGGTATCTATAACTTTCTCTACGTTCATGTGTGAAGCGCCATTTTATACATATGTACTTTGGATTTTCTATTTTCTTTATAAACAAACTTCAATTTCTCCTTTATGATTGATTATTGGGTGACTAAGCCGGAGATTTGTTACATTCCTGTATCTTGAACATTACACAATATTTGTCTATTGACTTTATTTGCTATATTTTCCTTAGTTCTAGTGTGGCTAGGCGAGGAGCTTTAGCTCTCTTCTCAGATTAATTGTTGTTTAGACTTAGTTATATTTGTTTCAGGTCCATGAATTTGTGCCTTTTTTTTTTCACTCTGTTCATACTGATTAGTGCTTATGTTGTTTACTTGTGATTTGCAGCCAGAGAAGGTTAAATTTCTGCTGAGGTTGGGGCAAAGTAAACCCCTTTACAATGCGTTTAAAGCCATTCAAGAATCCCCTGATTGGAACACATTAAGTGATGCTCGTAAACGAATTGTGGAATGTAAGTATATGTCAAATGCTTTTATCATGATTATTCATGAGGTTTCTGCACTTAACCTTGTTTTTGTTTTTCATTCCTTTTGGTTGTAAATTATTAGGTAGAGCACTTTCAATTGTACATTAAAAAAAGGCACCACCTTTTAGGATTTTCTGGTCTTGTTTTATTTTTCTGTCAAGGGTGTAATGCATCAGGGTCAGTTTTGGCGAAATAGCATTTGTACTTTTCGTAAATTCATACCATATATATATATATATATATTAAACTAGATCTTCCGCATCTTGTCTTTGTAATGTTGATTACAATTTTGTAAACCTGTTTATTTTAATAATTCAATTGTAAAACAAGTGGGAGAGAGTGGATTCAAACCTTGGTTCTTATAAAGGAGACTAGTTAATGCCACTAAGCTGTAAGGCTCTTGGCAATTGCAATTTTGTAAACTCGTGCCATCTACCTCTGTTATTTTAACTTGATTTCCATGATTTTATGATTTCTTTTAAGATGCTTCAATTGGATAACCTAGTTTTCTATTGAAAGTTCATCATCTACAGCTGCCTATAGTATGATGTTTTGTAAATGTTATGGATTGGACTTGTGCATTCTGATGCTTTATATGCATGCAGCTCAGATAAAGGAGGCAATTCTTAATGGTGTTTCTCTTGAAGATGATAAAAGAGATCAATTTAACAAAATTGAACAGGTATGCTTGGCTAATCTCCCATTTTGAAATCAATTGTTGCATCAAGTAGTCAGTTCTTGTATTTATAATTTTAGATTCCAAATACTAGTGTCTTATCTTATCCTTTATATATATATATATATATATATTGCACATGAATTTAGTTGAGTATGTCTCAGTCTCACATCACAAAACAAATGTATGATTTTTGTCTCCAAACTAAGAGAAAGGGGTCATATTTTCTGAAGAATCATTGATTGTTTCTTTGATTTTTGTCTTCCTTGAAGTTGCCTTTGTATTTTATTTGAAATAAATACATACATTTATTTAATCATGATGCTAGGATTTCGCACTTGAATAGTATAGACCACAATGATATGCTATTGTCATGGCATTTGTTGGAAATATAGACGAATATTTTGTTTGAGATTGTAAAATGGTTTCTTTATTTCTTCTGCCCTTCTTTTTCTACATTCCTTACCTTCCCCCTTTCCTCTTGTTTAAATTGAGAAGGAGGGTGGGGGTGGATCTAACATTAAATTCTATTAGAAAACTATAATTTTTCTACTTATCCTCCTCTAATTTGGTAGTGGATGTCAAATTATTAACTTGGACCAAATAAGATTGGTGATGATTATTCTGCTCATTTTGATTTGATTTTCCACTTGGCTTGGCCTTTACTTACTTTTTATTTTGATTTCATTTATAGGAGTTGGAAAGGCTATCTCAAAAATTTGATGAAAATGTTTTGGACGCCACAAAGAAGTTTGAGAAATTAATTACAGATAAGAAAGAAATTGAAGGATTGCCTGCTACGGCTCTTGGAATGGCTGCACAAGCTGCAGTGTCTAAGGTATTCCTTGTTGAAATCCTTTTCTTTTGTCTATTCAATCTCTGTTTCCTTCTTTAAATTTGCTACAACTAGTTTTATCTTATTTAATGCATTTATAATGTATCTCACCAGGGTCATGAAAATGCGACTGCTGAGAATGGGCCTTGGGTAATAACATTGGATGCTCCAAGTTTTATGGCTGTTATGCAACATGCTCGAAACCGATCTTTGCGTGAAGAAGTCTACCGTGCTTATGTAACGCGTGCCTCTAGTGGAGATCTGGACAATACATCAATAATTGACCAGACTTTGAAGCTTAGATTACAAAAGGCTAACCTTCTCAATTATAAAAATTATGCTGAGGTATGTTCTGTTATATTTAACAGTACAATTATTTTATTAGAGTTGCTAAAATATATTTATTTTTAAGGTAAGCATGGCAACCAAAATGGCTACTGTTGAAAAAGCAAAAGAGCTTTTGGAAAAACTTCGTAGTGCTTCCTGGAATGCTGCAGTTCAAGGTAGTGCATTGTATTTAGTTTCTTCATAGTTGTGAATGAGTTTTAGCTTAAATGGCTCTTTCTTCCCTCATTAGAGCGATATGGAGGATGAGGTCATGGGTTCAAAACCTCTTGGGTACCTGTGTAATTAATTACCAATAATAAAAAAATGTTTCTTCATACGAATTAAAAAAAAATGTTTCTTCATGTTATAAACAAGTTTCTATTTGTATGACCTTTTAAAACATTAAATTAACTTTGTTCTCGGTAGGTGTTATTGCTTGAAATTAAATAATTTTTATTGGGGCATCTCATTGTTAGTTAATTTTTTTTGTAGTCTTCGAAATCTGGTATGGTGGTTTAGTTTTCTTATTTGTATATGTACTTCATAAGTTCATATGCCATGTTGCAAATTGAAACTTTACTTCATTAATTAGTGCTTGATGCACTTATTATACTGAAATGAGTTTAGCGATGATATTTATTTTCAAAATAAGATGCTTTTGTTTACCTAAATTTTTTTATGTTTTATATATCTTTAGCATATCTTTCGAAAACAATAACTGCCCAAATTTTCTTCTTTAAAGCCATTGTTTCTCAAAAATTATCAACAAATACTTTTTATGCTGGAAATACTTGAGGATTGGACTCTTTGATTGATCCTTGTAGATATGGACGACATAAAAGTTTTCTCCAAGAATCAGGGTGCACAAGAAGCTGATGATTTGAGCCATTGGGATATCAGCTTTTGGAGTGAGAGGCTTCGAGAGTCAAAATTTGACATCAATGAGGTTGGCTTTGTGTGTGTGTGTGTGTATTTATGCACACGTGAATTTGCTTTTCTAATCACTTGCAGTTTTGAAATTATAAGTCAATTTGGCTTCCATTATCCAAACTGTAAGTAAATAGTTGTGTTCTATTTCTTGGATTTTGCAATTATGCCTTTTGTTTCAGTTTGAATGGAGACTAGACTCTTTATTTGTGTTATGTCTGTGATGTTGGATGACAAATCTAAGAGGGGGACTTGTGGTTGGGAAACAAAGAAGAACAAAACAAAGGATAGGATGTAGGAATCACCACCTAGAATTTTTGTTGAAATCAACACCACACCATGAAAATAGAAAAATAGAACCTAGGGTTCGCCACCAAGTTACAAGTAGGAGATAAAAGATAGGAATCTAGAATAGGGGTGGCAAAATCTGATACAATCCGCGAACATGACACGGCACGAAGTTAACAGGTTATGGGTTGAGGCCTAATGGGTTTGTGTCATATTCGGGTTGACACAACTGATCTGTTCAATAAACATGCCGTGTTCATGTCCAATCCACGGAACCGCTTAACATGTCTGACCCGTTTAATTAAATGTTATTTGACCAATATACCCTTCAAAACCCTTGGTATATAAACTTATTAATTATTGTGGTATATTTTGTTTGACATATTGTGATTGATTATTTATAATATTGAGATATTCTGTAATTTTGAATGATTATTTGTGATGTTTGGAGTTTTATATTAAAAACCTATTTGTTTGGTTTTTCATAGTTCAAATCAATTGGGTTAATACTAAAATTTGTATTTGTATTTGTATTTTTTTTTTTTCTTTTGCTTTGATAAAATTTGATAAACAGGTCGACACAACTGATCCATTTAATAAATAGGTCGTGTTAGGGATGAAGAATTCTGACCTATTTAATAATTAATAAACGTGTCGAGATACTGTTGACCCACATAGTCGATTACTCATGAGTCAACTTAACACAAACCTGACATGCGAACACGAATTGCCACCCCTACCTAGGAATCACCACTTAGACTTGCTTAGAGTCACCATTAAGCACTAGAGTAAAATTCCAAAATGATAAAAGTATGCCTAAAATACACCTAAAACCTTTAAAATGATCAAAATACCTCTTAAAACCTTGAAAATGATAGAAATACTACTAATAATCTCCAAAATAATTTACTACCTATCAAATATGGTTTTTAAACCCGGACCGGACAATACAAAACCGCGAACCTCTCAGTTTTGCGGTTGTTTTAGCTTCAAGAACCGTTCTAGGGGAAAAAAAACAGGGACCCGTGCGAACCGTGGTCAGACCGTACGGTTCTGAGAACCGTGACTGGTTTTTGAGGTTCGGACGGTTCCCTTTTTCCGGCAAAGTTTTGGCCAATACTTCAGCAATTCTTTGGGTTTTTTCAGATCTGGAACCAAATGAAAGGGAGAAAAATAAAAATAAAAATAAAAAACAGAGAAGAAGAAGAGGAAGCAGAGGAAGAAGAAGACAACAAAGACGAAGGAAAAAAGGAATAATGAAGAAATCAACCCTCACAGCAAGCAGCCTTCACCATGTGAACCCAAGCATATGACTAACCCAAGCATCTTACTCCTCTTCTTTGTTTCGTCCTGACCTCCAGATGCGAACTTCTCTTTTGCTTTTGTTTTTTTTTTTTTTTTTGGCTTTCTTTTGTACCTGATATAAGTATTCAAGCCATCTCAATACTACAAGAGCCGGTGCTTTCTTTTGTACTGACTTTCAGTTTTATGAACCCAAGCATGTGACTATATTGGAAATGACAAAAGGATGGTGGAAAATTGAATTTTGGGAGTTTGAGAGTGTCAGAATCTTTACAACCACACACCATATAGTCAAGTAAAGTACGTAAGCTTGAATAGGCTTTGAAGATGATTGACAGCTTGTTTCTGTCAACCACTCTTTTTAAAATTTCATTGGGCTCTTTATTGAATCAATTTTGTAAAGCTTTTAAGTCTTTATCCGGCCACTCCCCTAGCTTTTGTTTTTTTTTTTTTTTTAATTTTCATGAAGAGTTGAATATTCAAATGGGCTTGGGAATAAAACAATTGATTGAATGATCTAATGGGCCTGACCATAACTTGAGATAATTTAGACATAAACTCTTATAAAAAGATTTTAAAAAAGTAAAATATTGAGTTTTATCAAACAATATTTATGTTTGCTTAAGATTTCATATTTTTTATTTGCCTTATGAAAGTTGTGATATAAAAAAGACATTTGAAAATTAAATTTTTATATTTATTTAGACTATTTTAGTTCATTTTTCTACTTATATTAATTTAATATATTAATTCATATTTTAAATAATTATTAAATTAATTATGACGCCATCACGGTTCGACTCCGGTTCAATCTCGATTCGACCTCAAAAACCTTGAACCTCTCCCTTTTACGGTTCAATGAACGGTCCGGGTCTGAAAACCTTGCTATCAAAAACAAAATCCAAAATAATAAAAAGACTCTCAAAACCTCCAAAATACCCTCTTTCTTATGGCAGCGACAGAAGCACTGACTCTATAAGTGAGCATCTTGGGTGTGAAGGCACGGCATCGGCAGTGGTAGTGTGATTCTATCCGTTCTAGTCTAGGTCTACCGGTGGGTCTACTTTTCTTTTTAAGAAAACAAAGAAGCGAGCTTTAAGACGTTCTTTGATCCTTGTTGTACAAGAATGGCCGTTTTCACAAAATAGGCAAGCCATAGTTAGTCCCAACTGCACATTTGAATGTGGTGGGCAAGGCTGAGGACGTAGGAGATTTAGATGATTTACCAAACAACAAATCTAATTATTAAAAAGAAGATCTAATTATTAAAAAGGCTCCACCAAATCCTATAACTTTCAAAACTACTGAAATCCTCTCAAAACCTCTAAAATGGCTGAAATACCCAAAATCCTATAAAATGACCAAAGTACCTTGGAAACCTCTAAATTGACATAAATACTCCTAAAACTTCCAAAATGATCGAAATATCCTAAAAACCTCTCTCAAATCTACAAAATGACCAAAATAAACTTAAAACATCCAAAATAGTCAAAATGCCTTCAAAACCTCCAGTATGACTGAAATAATCCCCCTCCCAAAACCTCCATTATGACAAATCTACCTACTTAAAACCATCAACATGATGAGAATACCTAAGTTATCAGTGGTGGGTGGTTGCTCTGATACCATGTTATTTTTTGGGAAGTTTGTAGGGTTAAAATTAAATTAGCCTAACACAATACATATTATTTATATACTTTTAAAAAATACATATTATTTATATAATGTGAAGTGATTTAAATGTAACTTGATCCAGCAATATGTATTGTACTTAATGAGTTATACTTTAAATGTTGCCAAATTCTTACTTTCTTTTTACTTTACTTGGAGAAACTTCAGTGTTTCCTGTATTTCTTTTCTACAGGAAGAGCTACGACCATTTTTCTCCTTGCCAAAGGTTATGGATGGCCTTTTTGACCTTGCAAAGACATTGTTTGGAATTGATATTGAGCAAGCTGATGGTTTAGCTCCGGTATTATATTTTAATTACATCATACTTAGGAAAAAAGGTTGTTATACTATTTTTTGCTTTTTATTAATATATGGTTGTTATTTTCAGGTTTGGAACAATGATGTTAGATTCTACCGTGTCAAAGATTCTTCAGGTAATCCTATTGCATACTTCTATTTTGATCCATATACTCGGTCATCTGAGAAAAAAGGAGGTGCATGGATGGATGAGGTTGTTGGTCGAAGTCGTGTGTTGTCACGTGATGGTTCCTCTGCAAGGTTGCCAGTTGCTCACATGGTGTGCAATCAAACACCACCAGTGGGGAGCAAACCAAGCCTAATGACATTCCGTGAGGTAAGTAAAGTCAATCACTTTGGATTTAGCTTATTTTTTATAAATTCTAGTTCCTAAGATAAAAATATTAGAAAAATAAAGGACGATTGCTAGTGGTTCTAAGTTTTAAATATTATTTGTTGTCAGATTTATTAATGATTTTTTTGCAGGTTGAGACTGTCTTCCATGAATTTGGTCATGCACTTCAGCATATGTTGACCAAGCAAGATGAGGGTCTAGTTTCAGGTATTCGGGGAATAGAGTGGGATGCTGTTGAATTACCTTCTCAGTTCATGGAAAACTGGTGTTACCACAGGTAATTTTGTCTTTGTAGATACTTAGAGGCTATTTGGATGCAAAAATTTCATTATTCAATTTCGGTCACTCAATTTTCATCACTTATCACTCATCACTCTAAATACCACACCTATTTGGCACCATCACTCAATATTTTTCACACTATTTGTGGGTCCCATACCTGTCATTTAGTCAAAGAAAAACTGTTTTGCGGGCCCCACCATTTTTTCTGTTCTCATTTCCCCTCCTTCACCCCTGTTACTTTCCCAAAACACAGACCCGAACCCAGCTTCAACCACAATAACAAAAACAGCAACAGCAACAACAACAACAGCAACAGCAACAACAACAACAACAACAGCAACAACAACAACAACAAAATGCGGCCAATTAGACGGCTAATTCCACCTCCACCTCAGTCGGCTACGATGGGACGACGACAACGACAAGCCGATACAGAATTGATACGGCGACGGTCGAGGTCGCCATCTTGGAGTCGCGGATTGGGTTCTCTGGTTGAGAACCTTGATTGGGTTCGCAGACTGGGTTCGCGGATTGGGTTCCTCAGTTTTTTTGAAACCCATTTGTGTGGGTATTTTGAAACCCCAAATCCAAACTTCAGTTTCCATCCTTACCCAGTCATGGAGTGCAGCTTCAGACCAAAAAATTATGTGATGAAGAACAAAAAAAAAAAAAAAAAAAAAAAAAAAAAGAAACCCAGAAACCTGAACCCAGTGAAAGAAGAAGGAAAAAAAAAGGAAGAACTGAAGACCCCACCCAATGAAAGAAGAAGAAGAAAAAAAATAATAATGGAAACCCAGTGAAAAGGAAAGAAAAAAAGAAAAAAAGAAGAACCCAAGCCCAGAAACCAAACCCAAAAACTAATGTGAAAAGAAAAAAGAAAAGAAAAGAAGAAAAAAAAAAAGAACCAAACCCAGAAAGTGAAAAGAGAAGAAAAGAAGAAAAAAAGAAAAGAAGAATAGAAAAGAAAAGAAGAAAAAAAAAAAAGAACCAAACCCAGAAAGTGAAAAGAAAAGAAAAGAAGAAAAAGAAGAAGAAGAGGAGCAGGTGTGTGTGTCCCAGACCCGTGAAAGACAAAAAGAAAAGGAAAAAAAAAAGAGAAAAGAAGATAAAGAGGAAGCAAAAGTCTGATGGTGGGACTAGGTGTGTAATGTTATTTACAAGTATGCTATTGAAAACTGAAAACAGCCAAAAGTTTTCAGTTTCCACGACTCATAACTCAAAAAGTAGAGAATTGAGTAATGAAAACAGAGTTATAGAAACAGAGTTATCGTTTGCCAAACAACTTTTTTACTATAGGTCCCACTATTTTTGAGAATTGAGTTATAGAAACAGAGAATTGAGTCATAAAAACTAGTGAACCAAACAGCCCCTTAGCTTTGGGGCATTAGATTTGCATGAACTTTTCATTTGTGCACTGTGAATAGGAACTCTGACCCATAACGAGACAACTCCTTTCCTATATTATACTTAATTAAGCAATCAGGTTGAATACTAGCTTTTACGGGTGCTTGACATGCAAACTGCGAGTACTTGGTAAATGAAAATGACCTCACCTTTTTAACCATTACATATAATATTAATTTATCTAGATGTTAATATTTAATGACCGAAATGTAGACACTTTTTTTTTTTTTCCTTATTAATATAGTACTATTATGTGACAATATACAGGTTATTAGCATCTCATTGCTTTATTCTTATGTCATCATCTAATTTTTTCTAATGACTTTTTTAGGGATACTTTGATGAGCATTGCAAAGCATTATGAGACCGGGGAGAGTCTCCCTGAAGAAGTATATTTGAAGCTCCTTGCAGCTAGGACTTTTCGGGCAGGCTCACTAAGTCTTCGCCAGGTTTGTGCATTTGGTTGGTGTTATTTTTTCTTCCCTGTTATCTTTTTCCATTTATTTGTCATGTATCCTTTGGTAATCTGATGTGATTTTAGTATTGGGTCTTCATTTCAACTCATGTTCCATATTAAACGGCATGTGATGTTCCAGTATTGGCTTTTGTATACAGAAGAGCATTGTCTATCAGCTTGACTATAGGGAAAAAAAGTTTTCCCTTTTCACCGCAATTAATCTATCTTTTTATTTTTTATATTGGGTAATAATTGAATATAAAAGCTAGCCATAGGGTGGATATTAACATTGATTCCATGTTGGTGTTTTTATAAGGGAAGCCAAATATTTTTATGTTTTGATGGGTCTGGTAGTGTTTTAAGATGCTCTATTGTTGTGATAACCTCCTGTCCTTGATTGGAAGATGTAAATGGATGTAATGAGTTCTGAATCCATCATCTGACCCTTCGCCCCATTCTTATGGGGTATGTATGATTTGAGCCAGCGGATATTGGCAATCACCTCCTTTTTTCCCCCTCTGAATATTTTTAACTAAGAGACTGAAGGGAAAGAAGACCTGCCTAGGATAGCTTCCTGGTCTTTTGCTTTTGCATTGAAAATGGCGGGCTTTATGAAAAACGAACTACTAAGTCCAAAACCATAGACCATAGATCCATAGCAAAAGGACAATGAAGGAATAGATGGTTAACCGATTCACCATTTCTCTTACATATGTAGCACCAATCCAAAATTCACACCTTCCTTTTCCGTAAATTATCAATCGTCAAGCATTTTCCTAAGACAGCAATCCAAACAAAGAAAGCTACTCTAGAAGGAATCTTTTGCTTCCAAATACTTTTCCAAGGAAAACCAAAGAAAGTGTTGGCAAGTAAAATTTTATAATAATCTCTAACCCTGAAGCCCTTATCTTTGCTAGGTATCCAACACATTTTATCCTCACCAAGCCCCCTTAAAGGAGAACCATATATGGTTTCCAAGAAGTCTAACATAGCCTCTAGATCCCGCTCATGCACCCCCCCTAAAGAATCTCACATCCCAAAAGAGGACAACATTGGCGGACTTCATAAGCTCAGCCACACTGGCATCCTTATTCCTGCAAAATCTGAACAAGTCAGGATATCTAACAGCAAGAGAAGTCTCTCCACACCACTGGTCTTGCCAAAACTTCACTCTAGACCTATCACCAATATCATACAGAATATGGCATGAGAAAGGAGGCCATCCCTAACTGATATTTTTCCATAAACCAACACCATAAGGGCCAAACACAAATCTGGTACACCAGCCCCCCACACACATCCATACTTCATCTCTATCACTTGTCTCCAAAGGGCATCTTTCTCAATCCCAAATCTCCAAAGCCACTTCTCAAGGAAAGCTTCATTGACAAGTATTATCTTCCTTATCCCTAAGCCACCAGAAGAAATAGGAGCACAAACAGTAGCCCATTTAACCAAATAAATTTTAGGATCATTTCCAAAACTGCCCCATAAGAAATTCCACTGGAGCCTCTAAAATGCAGTTAGCCACACTAGCAGGTATAGGAAATAATGATAAAAAATAAGTGGGTAAATTAGAAAGGGTGCTTTTGATTAGGGTGACTCTACCTCCCTTGGATAAATATAAGCGCTTCCAACCCGCCAATCTCCTCTCCATTTTCTCCAGAATTGGATTCCATACAGTCTTATCCTTAAATTTAGCACCCAAAGGAAGACCCAGATATTTCATTGGGAGAGAACCTTGCTTGCAGCCAAGAACGACCAGGAAAAGATCAAAATTATGGACTACCCCAACCAGAACCAATTCAGACTTGCCCAGGTTAATCTTTAGACCCGACACCGCCTCAAACCAGATAAGAATCATACGAGGAATCAAAATCTGTTCTAAATCAGCATCGCAAAAAATTAGTGTGTCATCCGCAAAAAGGAGATGAGACACCGCCATGGCCCATGGATCTTCCCTCCAAGTTCCCCACACTAAATCCTGACATGTGCCCTTCATGAACAGCTTATGATAAGGTGGGTGTGTGTATTTTTTATTTATTTATTTTTATTTTATACAAGTAAGAGAATTATATATTGGAATGAAGGATTGCTTAAAGGTGTGAGCATCCTTAAAAAATTACAACTGGGCACTCATTAGGTCCAAAAAGGTGGGGGTGTGCATGTGTTGGGTTTTGGGTATTTTTCAACCCAACCTGAAGTCCTCAGGTTGAGAAATCTCCAACCCAACTTATGTTGGCTCTAAAATCCAACCCAATTCAACCATTAGGGATCAGTTTGGGGCAATATTGTTAGGCCTCTTAAAATTTTTAAGAAATTGGGTTTTCACCTACCTATTTAAACCTATAATTCAATACATGATTATAATTACACAATTGGGTCTAATATACCAAATTCATTAAAACTAAGTCCCAAAATCTAAAATAAATCAAATTAACAAATTCAAGATACATATATATTTTAAAACTATCAATAACTAGATTGGGTCAAGTTACTCGGGTTAAAAATTTTGTCAACTTGAGCCCAACCAAACCCAAGCTTAAAAGAAAATCCTAGAACCCAACCCATTAGCCCATAAAAACCAACCCAAGGCATCGGTTTATACTGGGTTAGGTTGGGTTCATCTAGTTGGTGTGTTAAATGCGTACCCTTATGACAAGGTTTGGTGCTGGAATGGGCATTTGAAAGTGGTGATCTCATGTTAATGGGGAACATAATTGGAAGCCCCCTTTAAAGACTTATAAGAGGCGGGGGAAGGTTGGTTTGAGTACTCAAGCATTAATTTGCGATGTTTCACATGATAGAAAGCTCTCTTGGGACCTTTCTTAGCAATTCACTGTTTTTACACCAAACAACAATAAACTCCATTTAAATCCTTTTTTTTTTTTTTTTTTACTTAACCTTATTTGAACCTCCAAAGGTCATATCCTATTCAAGTACCCCACAATCTCATCAAGATTCCTAATTTAGTTTTGAATTTCTAAAAATCCTACATTATGTCATCAAGAAATTTTCTCTTTGATATTAATACATCCAATGGCAGGGAGGTCAATGATGTTGTAGCTAATGAGGAAGATTGATTTTTTTTTTGGAGAAAGACTCCAAACATGTCTGATGTGGGAAGTCAGAAAGCACATTTATGATAATCTTTATGAGTTATTTTAAAGATGTTCATATTTAATGTGGATCTTTTGTATGGGTGGAAATATTTAAAGTTGGACACGAATCCCTTATTTATTTATTTATTTTGCAATATTTTTGTTTCCCATAATTTCAACTTTGAACAAGAATTAGATTGCTGTTTCTTTTGATATGTTTTGATTTTAATGTTACATTTTTCTCATGGAAGTCGTAATTATAGAATTGCATTCCTCATTATGTGATTATGTTTTGATGAGTGAAGGTTGTGATTCTGTGGGAAGTAATAAATTAAAATTTCTATAATGTTCATATACATGACTGACTTCTATTTTCTTTGCATTTATTATAATTTTGCAGATCAGATTTGCCAGTGTTGATTTGGAGCTTCATACAAAGTATGTTCCTGGTGGGTCAGAATCCATCTATGATGTTGATCGAAGGGTTTCTGAAAAGACGCAAGTGATCCCGCCACTACCAGAAGACCGGTTTCTTTGTAGTTTCAGCCATATATTTGCAGGTTTGCTCTCCCTCTCAAATTTACTGTCTCAACATCATTTTTACTTCTTTAACTGTAACCTAAACTTGTGATATTTTCTTTTATATAAACTCTTTGTGAATATTAGGTGGATATGCGGCTGGATACTATAGTTACAAGGTATTATCTATTCCTGTAATATTCATAATTATCTTTTTCATTCATATGGTGTGATTCTATCATGAACACTGGGCATGCTTTGTACAGTTGCATGTTAACTCCTTTGTTTATTCCTCCCTTTGAGTTTATTCTGATACCATATTTTTGCATTTGGCAGTGGGCTGAGGTGTTGTCGGCAGATGCATTCTCTGCTTTTGAGGATGCTGGACTGGACGACAACAAAGTAAGTCCAAAAGAGCTGTATGAAAAGATAGGCCTTTATAGTCTTGCAACTTACCTTGATTTTTTTATCTATTCCAATTTCATTTTCATACAGATTATAATTTCTAAATTAGAGCATATCATCTTCATGTTGCACCAGGTTGATCTCTTTATTTATAGTTTCTTGTTTGAATGATGGTGCATTGGGGCACCTCGTTGAAGACTCAGAGTATCCATTGCATTTTTGGGTTCACAAATTTTGTCAATTATTGTGGATCATCTCCAAATTTAGTCAAGTTATGTAATAAAGAAATATGAAAATTTGATAATTAGCAATTATTTCTAGATTGTAGACTATGTTGATAGGGAGGCCATAACCATGGCATTTGGGCATCCAGATAGAACTTGAGACAAACATCCCAAATTGAAGTGTCGTTTTGGGGTCATTAGCCTTAAGTTTGCATACAAATGTTCATATTGACCTTTTAGCCCTAGCACCACATATAATTCTTGAGACGAAACACTTTTATAGGTTTGCTTTCAATAATTAGTAGTCAGAACTCTGTGGCATTTTATAATGGGAGTGATTTTTATGTTTTGCAATAGGCTGTGAAAGAAACAGGGCATAGGTTTCGAGAAACAATTCTTGCTCTTGGAGGTGGCAAAGCACCAGAAGAGGTTAGAAAAAAACTTATTTTCATTGCTTTTCTAATTGAATAAGCATTGGATGGCTTTAATCTTAATTCATTGCTTTGTAGTTTATTGACTGATCTTGTGGAGTCTACTCTGCGAGATTTCTCCTTCGATTTTCATAATAATTTATGTTGTTGCATCCAGGTATTTGTGGAATTCCGTGGTAGAGAACCTTCACCAGAGGCACTGCTCAGGCACAATGGGCTATTAGCCATCCCGGCCACAGCCTCTGCATAAGTCGTAACATTAATTGTCACAAAGAACATGCATACTTGTTTATTTGGTTTTTGATGTTATTTTACATCTTGGCTGAAATTAATCAACCTAACCGCTCTGCACCAAAATGAAAGATCCTAGAATAAATTTATGTCATGGTTTCTCAAATGGGTGAAATTAATGGTACAAGTACGTTTGAATGGGACCTTTTCCTCTGGCTCTTACCATCATAACATTTACCGAGGTGTTATTTTCTTGTTCGGATAGTTGACTTTTTGGTTAGATGGAAATAAATTTGTTTTTCAATCAGAATTGCCAAACTAAAAAATCCATGAGGAGTGCATTAGGAAGCTATTGAATTCCACTTTCTTTCCTCCTCACGTACCTCTCCATGAGCTCATGCTGATATTTTTCAAAAAAGGTTCAAACCACATGTAGCAAATGGATCATCCTTTTGGAATTTGTGACTAGAGATAGAGGCCTCATTTGGAATGTAGAGGGTGCTTGGGTCCAGGGTTTTTTTAGAGCGGTATTGTGACCAGTGTAGATGCAGAATATTGATTGATTGATCATAGCTTGTGGGGGAAATAGATGCCAAGAAAGTTGCAAACCCTGTTTCTAGCAACTATACCTCTATTTGACTGGTATAACATATTGTGGTGGAATGCAGCACTATTCTCCAACTTTCCTCAAGCTATAGGGAAACTAACAGAGCAACGGATGCTCTTGCTAAACGGGATTTGTAACAAGCAGGACATTTTGTAATCCATCATAAGCCCACCAATGGATTTATCTTTTATTGTGAAATTTACTACCCGCTTAGTTTAGGAATTTTGAAGTTTTATATGAAAAAAAATTTTGGCCTAAAAAGAAGAGAATAATATACGTAAAATGAGAAAGAAAATGGAACAATAGAATAAGGATATTGTCAACAGTCAACATCCCCCCTCCCCGCCCTAAAAAAAGGGATGGATGTATGTTAGATTGCTTAAGTTTTGATTTTTGAGTGTCTTTAAAGGAGCTCTAGTATGCTATTGCAATTTTCATTATAAAAAAAAGTATGCTATTGCAACTACTCAAGGCATGCTTTATACATTGTAACTATGATTACATAAGATTACACAAGAAAGCACTAACAAAGCTCCTACTATTCATCTATTAGGTGACTATATGTAATAGAACCCTTGAATTTGTAATTTATAATGGGGGTCTGAAAACTGGTCTGGTCGACCTAACGCTGGTGTAGGTCGAAGGCGGGTCTTTGCCCCCATTAGTTGACGGCTCGATTGGCAGGTTTGAGCATGAAAATTTGATTTTCAATCAACCCGACCTTTTATACACTAGAAAATCGTCATTCTCTGTCGAGACAAGTGGTTTGGCGGTCTTTTTTGTCCAATTTGTCAAGATCTAGCGAAATCTCTTCAAGATCATTCGAGATCCAGTCAGAT
This sequence comes from Quercus glauca, assembly GCA_023736055.1. Taxonomy (NCBI): domain Eukaryota; kingdom Viridiplantae; phylum Streptophyta; class Magnoliopsida; order Fagales; family Fagaceae; genus Quercus; species Quercus glauca. Next base: position 36,812,615 of record CM043320.1, read on the forward strand.
CTCACCAAATCTAGGCCAAATCCAACGGAATTTAGCAAGATCTGGTGGAGTTTTGCCCAACTCAACTTTGACCGGTACTCGATGAGGCCCGACCACCTAAACCGACTCCTTTTACCTGTGGGCTGTGGCGGGTCCAGATATAGGGACCGAAAGTGATTAGGTAGATTCTAGGTTAGACACAAACTCGACTCGGACTGACTCGTGGACATCACTAATTTATAATTTGGTATAAGATGATAAGATAGTAGACTGAAATAATATTTTAGTCAAATTTCATAAATTACTCATATTTATTAAATTATATTTATACTATTAATAAGTCTAACTTAGCATCCTATTACATATATAAATCTAATAAGTTTATAATTAATATTATGTCTTTTGTTCAAAACTATTATCTCCATAAATATTATAGAAGAAAAATATTGATAGTCTTTCTTTTTTATGAATATTAAAGTCTAAGTTTACTAGCTTGACTATGACAAATTTAGACTTAAAAAAACATTTTCCATATTGTTATGTTTTTTGATAAATTGTTAGAACAAAAAAAAAAGTCATTAAAATCAACACAATTATCCAAATTTAAATTTAAACAAAAAAGAAATTTTTAGATGCCAATTACTAGAGAAAAAGAGGGGAAGTACTTGTGGATGTGAATGAGACCAAAAGAATTACTTATAATCTATTAATATATAAAAGCCAGAAGCTTAATATTTATTATTGTTACGCTCCTATTAAATCACATAATCATAGCATTTTAGTGCACTAGGTCCATTTCGGTGCACTTATTTAAAAATGAAAAAATAAAAGCAAAAAAAAAGCCAAATTTGAATTAAGAGTAATTATATTAAATCCGATTTATTAAAATATATAGATCTTAAACTTGTTTTTAAAAATAGTAAAATTGACTGTAACTATTAATTTGTAAAAGAGTTAAAAATCCTTGTAATTCAATGACATAGCTTTCATTTCTTTATGTTTTGATTCTTTTCAACAATATATATATATATATATATTTAAGTATAGTACTTATGTACTGTTTTTTAGATTTTTTTTTTAAAATTTAATCATGTAACTTTTTTTTTCATAAAATAGAAATATATTTTTAGTTAAATATAGCCACATAATTAAATCTTAAGGAAAAAAAAAAATACTTAAACACTGTACCTAATTTTCTCCTTGAATTTATATATATAAAAAAAAATGTTACGAAGAAAACAAAAGTTAAAAGGGAGTTTTGGGCCTAAAAAAAAAAGAAAAAAAAGAAAAGGGAAGTAACGGTAATTATGACTACTTGACTTGAAAGTAGAAATATTAGAGATGAAGTTTATTTTAAGTAAAAACAAGTCAAACTAAAACTTCAACATTTTTCACTTTTCACAATCAGAAACATACCATACCAATACCAATACCATAAACCAACAAGATCACCCCAGCTGTTGAATTTGGTTGTGTAGACTGTACCCATTACTAACCAACTACCTCAGCCTTGATTGATTAGATCTCTGAAAGTCTGACCCCAAAAACCCATAAATTCATAATCATATTCATATCAACAGAGGCAGCACCTGAAACTGAAAAAATGGCAAGAGCAGGAGGGATAACAAATGCAGTGAACGTTGGTATAGCCGTGCAAGCTGATTGGGAAAACCGTGAATTCATCTCTCACATTTCTCTCAATGTTCGCCGCCTCTTCGATTTCCTTGTCCAATTCGGTACCACTCTCTTTTCCTTACTGAACTGCCTTCTTTTTTTTGGTAATGTTTTCATTGTTTTAGCTGAATTTGCTGATCTGGGGTTTGTTTGAATTCATTCAATACTACCTTCTTTGATTGCATCAATGAAATAATGCCAAAAAACCCATTTTGTTTCTAATTCTATCTGAGCTTTCTGGGTCTAGTTTTTTCCGAAATTTCCACATGGTTGTTGCAACATAAAGAGTTAGTTTTTTTGGGTTTTGGTGGTGGTGTCACATTTTTCACTTATATTGTGCTTCTAATTCTATCTAAAGCTTTCTGGGTCTAGTTAATTTTTTTTTTCCTGGAATTCCTACATGGTTAGTTACAACACAAAGTATCAATTTTTGGGTTTTGGTGGTGGTGTTATATTTTTCATTTATATTGTGCTTCTAATTCTATCTAAGCTTTCTGAGTCTAGTTTTTCCCGGAAATCCTACATGGTTGTTGCAACATAAAGTATCAGTTTTTGGGTTTTGGTGGTGGTGGTATATTTTTCACTTATATTGTGCTTCTTTTTTACTCATTTCAGAGGCTACAACGAAGAGCAAATTGGCGTCATTGAATGAGAAGCTCGATACGCTGGAGCGTCGTCTAGAACTCCTTGAAGTCCAAGTGGGAACAGCATCAGCCAACCCGTCTCTTTTTGCTACATGATAATGTTATTGTTGTCCTTCTTGTTGTGATACGGCTTCTCTGTAAGCACACTCTTCTCTTGTCTGTATTGTGAATGTGAACAGATTTCTTGGCTTGTAATGTTGTATGAAACTCTAATGTATTAGTATGTTCTCTTGCTTATATCGTGGATTTGTTTGAGGCAGTAGAAATTTTGTGATTGTGATTTAGCTTCTTTGTGCACATTACATGCTTTTGTTGGAATATTCACGTTTGAGTGGAGTGGTAAGTTAAGCAGTGAACTCTCACATTGGATTATGATGACAAGAGTGAGTGATTAATGTAACATGATTGGGCCTAAGCCCATAGGCTTAAGATTCTTTAGACAGTGAATGCTATGTTCAACTTTTTTCAACTTTAGAATCTATCGATGGTGCAGATTTATCTGGCTGAGGTCACTAATTAAGGAAATTCAATATCATGTGGATGGTTTTTAATAGCTAACTAGGTGTATACTGTATATACCTGTGACAATGAGCTCTACTTCAAATGGCACCTCATTCCCTTGCAACAATATGGCAGAGTGTGAAGTTGTAGATTCAAGGTTCATTGTGTGTGTGACTTACCAATTTAAAAAAGAAATATGGCATTGTTTGTAATTGAGTTTAGCAAAATCAGTATTCATACTGGTTTCGCAAATATTTAAGACTAGTCTATGGTTATTCATGCATCACTCTGTCTACACCATGTTCTTTTTGGTCTTCTTGTCCTTGTAACTCTTTTATAATGAGCCATATTACTCTTGCAATTAAATTGAGAGGCCCCAATTCTTGACCAGAGTGGACACCACTTGCCTCTGCCCTTCCATCCATTGGATAGATAGGGGAAGGGGGAGGGGGAGGGGCTGAGTCCTTTGGGTTTTTAGTTGAACAATGGTGTCAACCTTCATTGCTTATAATTCGCTCCTTTTGCGTGTAATTTTTGCCACCTTTATGGGACTCATAACTTAATCTTCTATTGTCTATTGCCTAACCTCAACCATCTAACTTGTCATCTAAAGTGGATTCATAATATCAGCATATTGTTTGCCGCTTTCAGTTCTTTAATCATTTAGTTTCTAGAAGTATTGGGATTTTCTTGTATGAATAGCTACAGCCCTTTTTTTTTTTGAGACTCAGCTACAGCTAATAACATATAACATCTTTTCATCCACTTGGACTTGGTTTTGAGGTTCCTTTGGTTATATGGCGACAAGTTTCTCTTTTTGTGGGTAGGTAGAAGCAACACGTTTCACATAGGCAGACTGTTGATTAATCCAATTCATCTAATTATCATTTACCAACAACCATCATGATAGCCAACTGCTGAAAGGTCTATTTTTTCTGCATCATTTTTGTAAGCAGAGGCATCTGTTAAAGGGCTAAAACTCTTCCTACACAAAAACATTCTGGTTAATGGTCATGGGCTGGCTAATGCAAATTGTAATTTAAGTTGTCTAAATTTCAGGGGTTACTTTTAACTTTTAAGAGGTATTCTTATTTACAGAGCAGATGATACTTACTCCATTAACCAGCCCAGTAAATAGTTGTGGATGACCTTTACTGAATCTGATCACTCATTTGTCTTGAAGAGTTCTTCCTATGCATGTATATGCACATGTAGTTTCCTTCATAAATCAAATTGTCTTGTTCATAAAAAGTTGATTGAGTTTCGTCACCAGCAATATCTTATTTATAAAAAAATGTTGTAATATTGGTGGGCCCTCATTAATTTAACAATTCTTAAGCTCAACGAGATGCCTAACTAGGCTGTTGTTGTATGAATAGTTTGGCATCTGACTCCCAAGACTAGCAATGCATTTAATTTTGGTAAATTATCTTGACTAAGTTAAAGCACTGCCTCGAGTTTGTTTTTTCATGTGGGTAACAGTGGAAGGCAAGATTTTGACAACCGATGATCTACAAAGATGGGGTATTGTCATTCCATGGTGTAGTTTGTGCAGGACATATGGGGAGTCCATTGATCATCTATTTCTACATTGTTGGGTGGCTAGGGAGTGATGGGGTTTTCTGAGCCTTTTAGGGGTAGAATCGGTGATGCCTCAAAGAGTGGGCGAGTTGTTATGCTGGAATGGCCTTACAGTCAAGGGCATGCTGCTGGTGTAGAGTTCAGTTCTCTCGTGCTAAATGTGGATCATTTGGAGAGAAAGGAATTTGCATGTTTTTGAAGATAAAGAATCTTTGGTTCTCCTTCTCAAGTCGCAGTTACTAGGCACTATTTTCTCTAGGCATAAGGCTCGTTCCATCTCCCCTGAGCCTAATTTTGATCTTCTGTCCATGCCAGATAGCTTTCCTGTATGCTGATGCTCTTTTTCTTTTGTGTCTGTACTGTTATGTAGTATATTTCCTGTATACTGCATTTTTTTTTTTCATCTTTTAATAATTCTTACATTCTTACTGATAAAAAAATATATATATATATATTGATTAAGTAGTTCTAATGGAAAAATAATGCAATGGAATGCCCATACTATATTCCTCAGTTGTATTTTGGCATATTTTGAATTCTTTGATATTTTAATTTATAGAAAATTGAAAAAGCAACCAAATGCCAAATTTGAAGAGAGTATTGTGGGATTATCCCCATTTTCTCTACTATCATTTAGCATATGACATGACTAGAATGATTCATTATTCACATATCAATATCTGTCGAAAATGGGTAAAAGAAAAAAGAAAGTTCCATCTTTCACATATTGATGAAACATCTCACATTAACCCATTTTACTATCTTGGCTGCGGAGGGGACGGGGCTTGTGTCATAATGGGCGACGTTTCTGTTGGAGTTGAAATGGGTGGTATGAGGATCCTTTTATCTAAGACGAGAGAGAAGCGATTAGAGTTGGATGTCGTCAGACTGTCTATGGATTTCGTGTATTCAGATGCATTGTTTATTTGTTTCCTATAATCAAAGCATCCTCCGGCTTGCGAACTATGTCAATCATGCATGGTCGATAAGCAGCATAGGATTCAATACATGATAATGCCACCTCCATTACTCTCCACATTGCCTCTGCATGGTACCCACCCTTAATGCCAGGATCCACGATTTCATCAATCCTTGACTCTCTAAAATAGGACTTTGCCTGCATGCAAAGTGTTCCACTGTCAGAGTTAGTCCTCAATTAATTGGTCAACCAGCCCTCTAGGATATTTTGGATCTCTAGGGACAGATGTGAAGTAGAAATTCCATGTAGGTTGTAATCTTTAGGCATCATGCAGTGTGAAAGAGTAGTGTAATTGTGTAACACTATAGGTCATTGATTCATATATGTGACTTCTAAAAGGGCAATTTTATAGTCATCAAATTATCAGAAGCTAGAAAACATGAAATTGGACTGTACCCATTCAACAAGGCTCCATTCATTTCGTGGCCTCTGTATGTTGAGCGGCTCTCGGCCACTTACAATTTCAAGTAGAACCACACCAAAGCTGAAGACATCACTCTTTGCTGATAGTTGCTGTGTTGTATAGTACCTGAATGATAGATTCAAAACATAAGGAAGGCCACATTAAAATTTCCATGACTATAGTTACTCTCTTTGATAAAAACACCAACTTCAAGGTGAAATGGAACAATGTTGGATGCTTGGGCAGTTAAGATCTACTTAAATTCCAGAAAACCTAGGTATGCATATATTCATGAAGAAGATTAAATTATTGATGATCATTGATTAAGTGAAACAAAATCTGTTGCTCATAGAGACAGAAGTAAGCAAGGTTTGAATGTTTTATATAGAAACAATTCTAAGAAAAACATTCAGACTTACTCGGGATCTAGGTAACCAGCTGTCCCCCTCACTTCCAGAGATGCATTACTGTCCCCTTCCTGAGGAGCATATTTTGAAAAACCAAAGTCTGCAACCTTTGCACACATGCTATGATCCAAAAGTATATTGCTTGATTTCACATCCCTATGTATTATGCTACGTCCAGGAAATGTGTGAGGATAGGTCAAACCTGAATAATGAAAATACTCATTCAAACATGCTACATGCTAGTGGGGGGAAAAAGGGAAAGAAAATAAAAACAGTCAAATAAACCAAAACAACCAAAGGAAAGCCAATCAAGTGAAGAAATTTTGGGAAGCAACGACATTGGAAATTCCATTTTCATCCATATACACCAAGTCCAGAAAAAGTAAATTAGTTCACAAATCCTATCGTGATTCACAATAGGTCATTCCCATCTTTGTTCTCTATTGTATCTTTTAATCCATCCAATGCAACCAATTAATAAACAATGCTTTGGAAATGCCTCTAACATCAAAATGCCATATGTAGCCCACCCATGAACCATAACTGTTATTGAATCATTGCTCAATTTTCACGATAATTCTTTCAATCAGCTCAGTCAATAAGACTGGACAAAGTTGCCCTACCTTTTTTTTCTTTTTTGACAAATATGTCACTGTATTGGTTTACTCTGAAGCTGTGTTCACTTGTCATCATGTCATGGTTTTATCATCTTTTTATCAAAAGTAACTGTAGAATACTTAATTGGGGTACCCCTTCTCCATCATTTCCTTTCCTCTAGTAGGTATAGCACAGTAGAGTATCTCATAAAAAGTACTACTTGCTAGAAATTTCATCATGTAGCAACATCAAGTACTTAAGATATTGTGGCATATAGCATATTAATCAAGTTTTCCTTAGTTTCTCTGTGCTTTAAGATTTCCTTTACAGCTTCTTTTTACTTGTGAATTAGAGCAATAAAATAATAAAACTGAAAACCCATTATACTTGCCTCTAGAAGCACCAAGAGAATAGAAAGTCTGGTTGGCCAGTCCAGAATTTTTCTTTTTGCTGGCTCCCCTGGGGACAAACTGGTGATTAGACATTGTTGAATATCAATTGATATCAGTCAGAATAATCAAGGCTGTAATAAGTACCATAGAGGCGATCTTGTAGAGAGCCATTAGACATGAAAGGATAAACAAGAATTTGTTGGTCCTTTTCAAACCAATAACCCAGAAGAGGCACTAGGTTCTCATGCCGAATCTCTGAAAGCAGGTTTAGCTGTCATACATCATTAGAGTTGTCAGTGGACACATTTTTAAAGCAAGTCATACTGTTTAAGTTGAATACTTTGCACTTAATGCAGAAAATTATTCAATCCTGTTTAACTTTAAAGATATAGAAAGTTATGATACAACTTTCTAATACATAAAATAGACTATTACCTCATTCTCAAATTCCCGAGTACCCTGAGTGGACATGGCTGACCGAACCTTCACTGCCACCTCATGGCCATCAAGTATAGTGCCGCGGTAAACAGACCCAAATCCTCCTTCACCTATCAATGTTTTGAACTTCTTGGTGATGGTCTCTATGTACTCCAGGGTAAACGGCTCAATAGATATCGACTTTATACTCATATCATCTTTGCTGGGCAGGAAAATAACTACGTCTGCATATTTTGGGAGAATTTGTTGAGATGAACACAATTGACAAAGCTAAATATACAGCTGAAATTGGCCTCAAGTAGTTATGTAATCACCTGATTGACACTATCGATTGTTCATACTATCGAGTGAATAATGAAAACATAGTAAAATAGCGGTTATTGTGCACCACCAGGAAGACAATTTCCTTCCATATGGATTCATCATATATATGGAGGATATAATAAATATATTGTTTTCTAGTCATCCCCTTGGGGTTTAGATGATGTTTCTTAATTCTCATCTGTGCTGATGCCTTCATACTAAGAGGATAAGATTTCATTTATGTATTTAGAGGATAAGATCTTCATTTGTGCTTTAGATCTTCTTTCGTGCTTTTATCAGTTTATGTATATTCTCCCAACAAGATTTCAGAGATCAATGGATAGTCATGGGTGGAGAATAGATTAGTGGGCTTACTCTCAACAATTTGGCATCGTTTCCCATCAAATCTTCCTTGAGGCCTCATCTTTCTTCTATAAACACAAACCAAAATGATTCCGACCACAACAGTAAGTAGGAAGGATCCACATGCAACAGTGCCAATGAGAATTGCTGATATATTTTTTCCAGTATCACATTTTCCGTCGCTGAAAAATAGATTCCAAATTTCAGATTTCCCATTCTTCTACACATCCATTTTTTCATTTTATAGATAATAGAATTCATACTCTGTATTAAGTGTTGAGCTTTTGAAGCTATGCCCTTTGTCTAATTGGGAATTGCATCCAAAAAATCTGGAGCAAGCACATAATTACTGAATCAATGGAAGTATGTTTCATAAACAGTAATCAGTTTAAAATTTAAAAGACATATACTAGATTATATATGGCACAATAATACATTCAAAAGAAAACTTACAGGAATTTCAAATATGGCAGTGAGGTAAGAGATTATGGAATCCGCCCCACAAGATCATTGTTGCTCATATCCCTGATAATTATTGTAAATCAATGAATGAGTGAAACATGATATTTCTGATGTGCAATACTTCAATTAAGGAAGTTACTGATGGTACTAATTAGAATCTAAGTGAAGGAAGAAATGAAAAGAGATCTGTAGAACATCTTAAAAAATTGAGCTTGTAGTCTCAAAGTAAGAGTTCAAGTCAAGGGATAGCACATCCACATTGCACTCATTTTGGAAATGAATAGTAAATTTTGACAGACCCTCAGGATATGAATCAGAGGATTAACCACTATACTTTTAGATAATAAAGCAAGAGGATAACTGTCTAAATGTAATGATTGTATAGAGCAATAACATTTTTTGTTTTGTGTTTTTTGTTTTTTTTTTATAGGGAAATGAGATGATTTCATTGATCTGAAATTGGAATACAACAGAGCTAAAAACAGAATTACATTAAGTCATCGTTTAGAATATGCTGAATAAAAGGAGGAGAGACCCCCTTCCATGTGTGGGACTGGCCCGACAGTTTTGCTACTTCGAGCTAACTCATGGGCAGCTCTGTTGCCCTCCCTTTTCAGATGCTTAAAGGAGCTCCAATTGAAGACATGAGCCGAGGACCTGATACATTTTTTGTTTGTCTGTAGACTTTGGCATATGTCAATGTGATATGATATTGCTATCTATAAACTCTCTACTGGAAATTTTACGAGCACACTGGGTAATGTTGTCAGGCAAGTCTTAAATAGAAAACATATGGGTAAGAGCACCAAACAGAGGTTTTTTTTTTTAAAGAAGAAGCTTCTTAAATGATACGTCTGCAACAAAATTTCCTAAATATTTTTATAATAAAAAGATTGTGTTAGCCCATCATAAGTATTTAAAAAAAAAAAAAAAAACTAAAATATATTTCACTTACCCTCGTTACGACGCTATTTATTTTTTGTATAAGATCGCCCACTACATATGCGCGTTTGGGTATAGATAAAAAATGAAAATTGTTTCACTATTCAGCTTATTTTTGTTACTATTTATGAGTCTTACTGTAATTTTTTATATTATTCATGAGCCTCACTGTACTATTTCAACTAACTTTTACATTTATCTACCGTACTTTTAGTAATAATTTTTCAGTTTCAACAAAATAAGTGGTATTCAAACACACATCAAAACAATTTTGATATACCCTTGGATCCATTTTTTTTTTTTTTTAAGCCTTGAACTCTCTCTTATTATTGTATTCTAATAATGATATTTTGATTAATTTTTTTTTCCAATTTAGCTATTTGTTTGGCTCAACCCCATGTAGAAATATGGTTTTGAATCCTAGACTATTTAATGATCATTAAAAATAGAAATTCAAAGTTTTTAAGGTCAGACAAAAATCGAACCGAAGTAGAAACATGATAATGTCATAATTAATTTTATAATTATTTAAAATATAAATAAATATATTAAATTAGTAAAAATTAAAAATTGACTAAAATAATCCAAATTAATATAGAGTTCTTTCTTTCAAATGTATTTTTTATATCATAACTTTTATAATATAAATAAAAAATATGAAACCTAAGCAAACATAATAAACAAAACATATAACAATATCATAGTTGATTTACAAATTATAAAAAAGAAAATTATTAGTTTACATTGTACTATTCATATTTATATTATAAACTACATATATATGTGTATAATATTATACATTTTTATGCAAATATATATAATATTGTATACTTTATACAAACGTGGATCACATTACTATTGCAATATAAACCAATAATTATTCGGCCAATGAAACATAATTGATTTATCAAAACTACTGTTGAAGTAAACAAATAATAAACTACCAGTATCAAATTTAAATCTGACATAAAATATTACTAAAATATTAACAAATATTACTAGATAAACTGATATCTTTAAGTAAATTTTTATTCTAAAAAAAATATAAATAAATAAACAAAACTTTTGTATTCTAAACGACGACGAACTGAGACATTTCTTCTACATTGTTGAAAGTTTCAGTATGAACTACGAAGAACATTTGGTAATTGTTATCTACAAGCTTCATAGCTAGTCCAAGCAAAGCAGCTGTACTGTACATCAACCATGAGCATGAGCAACTTTCTGGGATTGGAGCTTTCACTCGCACCCAAACCCTCTTTCTTCAACAACACCCACATCATAAATTCCTTCCCTTTCACTGAATTCCTATCCCCAACTCCAACCTCTCTTTTCCCACACTCCAAACACACCTCTAACTCCAACTCCAGCTACAAAAGGAGAAGTATTACAACTCACAGCTTCAAATTCCACACTGCCCATTTCAACTCCACAAGCACAACCAGTGAGTTTTTTACTTTCTTTATTTATTTGCTGTGCGTTTTTGCTCTCACTTTCTTTCTTTTTTAATTTCTGAGAATTGGGTTTACTTTTCTTTGTCAATTTTATGGCTTTCTTGTAAACAAAAACAAAATAATGCGTAAAAAATCAATGATTGACTACTTAGTACTTTCCAATGTTCTATGGGCAACTGAAGAAAGGTTAAAGACCAATGTTAGTGTTTTGTGTATAAGGGGTTTTATGGGTGGTTCATATTTGCTATTTGTAGTTCATTTTTTTTGGGTCTCTCATAGAAAAAGCCAAAAAAAAAAAAAATGATGTTCAGGTGTTCAAGCCAGTGATATAGCCACTGCTCAAGTGGAAGAGCAGGTAGAGGTTGAGGTTGCTGAGGGTTATACTTTAACTCAATTCATTGATAAGATTATTGAGGTCTTTCTGAAGGAGAAGCCACAATCAAAGGAATGGAGGAAGTATATGGTGTTCAGGGAGGAGTGGCAAAAGTATAGGGAAACCTTCTACAATCGGTGTCGTTCACGGGCAGATGCAGAAGGCGACCCTACTATGAAGCAAAAATTGATTTCACTAGGAAGAAAAGTGAAGAAGGTAGAACAATGTCTTTGTCTTTCATATATTGCAATCATGCTTTGTTTTTGTTGCTCAAAGAAGTTTAGGAAAAGCAAAAAAAGAAGAGATTTTTCAACCAGATTTTAAAGGTTAATTTAGTTTCTATATATATATATATATATATATATAAAATTGAGGAATTTTATCCAATTTGACCAGGTAGTGGGACACAAGCAATTAAATTTCAGGTTTAAGCCTTTACTTTTTTTAATTTTGCTACCTTTCTCAACAAACAAACAAACGGTTGTTCAATTGAATATACATATATTTGTTTAGTTTTAGAGGTATCTTCCTGTTCTGTTTCATCAGGGGTAAGCATTGCAGATTGATGATGAAATGGAAGGTCATAGTGAACTTCTGAAGGAGATCCAAGACAGCCCAACCGACATTAATGCCATTGTTGCACAGCGGCGCAAAGACTTCACAGGGGAATTTTTTCGCTACCTCACTCTACTGTCAGAGACTTATGACAGTTTGGAGGACCGTGATGGTAACTTTTAATATTTGGATGAATTTATTGCAATTAATGGCTAGTTGGCTCAATTGCATATCATATGACTTGTGAGTAAGCCTCCACTTGAATCAAACAGTAGGAGGTTTATAGAAGCTGACGCAAAGTCCAGTATGAATTACCCTGAGGTTACAAGAGTGAAAATGAGCAATAATTAACTGAGATTTTGATTTGTATGCATTTGGATTAGCTTTTTTGCCGAAATTTTATTTCTTTTTTTATTTAAAGTTAGCAAGAGTACAGTTGTACCTAAAAAATGTGAGTTTTTAAAAAACTATACATAAGCAAGTGAAAATGCTAATCCAAAATCACCTTCATCTGGCCTAAAATAAGTCTGTATTGATTGTTCGCAACATTTTAACCTGATAAAATAAAAAGAAGGTTGATTTGTGTATAGCTTGGTCTCGTCTCTCTTATAACATTGCTCCATTTTTACTTTTTTTTTTTTTTTGGACAGCCATGGCAAGACTGGGGGCCAGATGCTTGTCTGCTGTCAGTGCTTATGATAATACACTGGATTATGTGGATACATTAGAGGTTGCTCAGGCCAAATTTGATGATATCCTTGACTCTCCTTCAGTGGATGCGGCATGTGAGAAGATTAAAAGCCTTGCCAAAGCAAAGGAACTAGATTCCTCATTGATCTTGTTGATAAACAGTGCTTGGGCTTCTGCAAAAGAATCCACAACTATGAAAGATGAGGTATGGATCAATGGATGGCAACCTTTTATTGAGGATATTCCCCTTGATGGAAGAGGGGTCACTTCCTAACTTGCTAATGCATCATAAAATGCACAAGTAAGGTGGACGAGACCTTAATAGTCACAAATTAAACCTTGTTCTAAAATATATATTCCGTATAATTTTAGTATAATGCTACATTTGTGACTACAGCTGTGATGGTATTTAAAGTATGTCTCAACTTTAAGAGTATGTTTTGTTAAATGGATTATACACCAAGAAGAAGGACTAAAAACTGTAGATTTCCTTAAAAAAATGCATTAGATTGCATGGGATTGCCCTCTATGCATATGAGCAACAACTTGCTGAACATAATGTTATTTTCTTTAGGTAGTAAAGTAGTCTAACCCTCCGTTTCAATGTCATTGTATGGCAAAAATATTTAAACTTATTTAGACTGATCGTGTAGATTATTCCTGAATAGAGTAGAGCCCTTCAAAGGTTGGTTTATGTTTCATAGACTAACCAAATTCCTTGTTTTGCATTGCCATTATTTGCAGACACTGGAATAATTTCATTTCATGGTGCAACATATGTCCTTGAAAACAGATAAACTTGCAGTTATCATGTGACAGATATCTATGCACAATTCACAGGCTTAGTTACCATGAATAAAGACTATAACAGCATCAATCACATGGTTCGATGGTTGAGATTCATTACTAGAGTTGTTAATTCTCCCATGAAAACATCTACCCCACAAAACCTGACTCTTGAAATCAAGCTTTGATTTGTATAATTTCTTTCATTGCAATGGTTTTAAATGCCTTTATTTGCCGAAGTTTTCCTTGTTTTGTATTGTTTAATCTTAGAAGTGTAACTGCAGGTCAAAGATATAATGTATCGTTTATATAAGGCAACAAAGAGCAGTCTTAGGAGCATTGCGCCTAAAGAAATAAAGCTACTTAAGCATTTGCTGAACATCACTGATCCTGAAGAGCGATTCTCGGCATTGGCAACTGCTTTCTCTCCGGGTGATGAACATGAAGCCAAGGACCCTACTGCTCTTTACACGTAAGAGAGCTTCTTGCTTCTTTAGGTTACCGAAGTACCCTTATGTTAGTATCTGGGAATCTGCTTCTGTTCAGAGTATGACATGTTTGGATTTATCATGTTTTGTTGTTGTTAAGCAGTACTCCCAATGAGCTGCACAAATGGATTAAGATAATGCTTGATGCTTACAATCTCAGCAAGGAAGACACTGACATTAGAGAAGTCAAACACTTGACTCAGCCTGTGGTTATACAGAGGTTGTTCATCCTCAAGGAAACTATAGAAGAAGAATACTTGGAATCTAGCAGGTTTCAAGACTCTAAAACAGAAGGGACAACTAAATCAGAGGAGTTGTGAGGTGCTGCTCTTTTTGATCCACAGCTCTACTGTTAGCTATCACATTCATTCTACAAATGAAATTGCAAGTTTGCTATGAAGCTTTGAGTTGTAAACCTTCAATGTTGTGTGAAAGTTTCTCTCTTTTTCTTAGACTTTTCTAAACTGAGAGAAAAATGGGAGTAAGGGAGAAGTGGAAGCTGGAGCCGGAGGGGATGTTGGGAGCTGATGTGTTGTGGTACGCTTAATTGAGGATTCTTCATCTACGTCAATATAATATCTAGAAGTTAAAATGTAGTATTTTTTGTTGTTATGCTTTTGTTGAGTCATATCAGCGTAGTATTTCGATCTACTTCAGTTCATTCAGTCTATTCTCCACTTAGATCCGTTTCAAGTAAATAACTAAGTGTCCATTTGGAACAGCTTATTTAGTTGAAATTGAAAATTTTTGCTGTAAGTATAAAAAAAAAAAGTTACAAAATAAGCTAAATAGTATAATAGGGCTTATGAATAATATTAAAAAGTGTAGTGAAACTTATGAATAGTATTAAAAAGTATAGTAAGACCCATAAATAGTAGCAAAAATAAGCTGCAAATTTCAACTTATCTCAAACACACACTAAATGAGTTAATTTAATTATTTTTTCCAACTCTATTGGTATATGAAGTTATTGAAGCATATTTTAAATAAATATTAGTCAAACAGTAAGATGTTTAAAATAATGCATCTCGTGAATATGTTTCATTAAAAATTTTAATACTAAAAATAACATTGAAATGATATTGTTTACTTACTAAAAAAATTTAAAAAGTTACATAATTGGTTAGTTTCATATCAAAAATATAATATAAAAAATTCCTAATTACTTCCTCCGTCTCAATTTGTTGGTTCTGTTTCAAATATCCAACTTTTTAAGGGAATTTTATTTATTATCTTGCATGTTGTATAAAAATGTATAAGTTTTCAAAACTACCATTAAATAAATTTATCAAAAATGGCTTTAGAAATAAAGTAAGAGCATAATAGGAACATTAGTAAATTAATGGTTTTTAATTTTAGAAACAGAACGATATTTTGGGACATTCCAAAATGAAATAGAGGACAAACAAATTGAGGTGAAATGAGTATTTTTTTTTTAGTGATACAGTAATTAATACAAATTTTACTACATATAAGTCATATAAATCTATACTATCTATGTAATATTTAAAAGCCGAAGTATAACATTTTGAGCCACGTCAATGGTCCATTTTGGCCCACTCTCTAGCCCACTTTGGTCTCATTTAGTCTACTTCAATCTCATTTGGTCCATTTCAATCCACTTTAAAATAATTGGGCCTTAAATTGATTCATTTTTGTAGGTTGCAGTTTCAATTTTAGGTTCAATTTTTTTTTTTTTTTAAATAAAAATTTTGAGTTGAAAAGTATGAAATTTTATTCTATTTGAGACAAACTTTTAGTTTTTGGCTAAAAAATACAAATGAAATAGGTATTATAAATTAGAGATATAAATCCTAAAAAAACAATAAAAATGATAAATATTAAAAAGATTATCATAATATTCAACTTTCAATAATATAGACATACATATATTTGAAAAAAAATGTTATAATTCTAAGCTTATATAATAATTTAAACTTTTTTTTTAGAAAATATAATAATTTAAATTTAATGTAACATATTACATGTTTCATGGAATGAGTGTATATATATATATATATATTTTTTTTTTAATATCCTTGGATATTTTCAAACTAATCAACTGATTATGGTATATTTTTAAAAAGAGCAAGACTTAGGTAAGTACTTAGGTGCTGTTCCTTGGGTTTTCTTCTTAAAATTCTGCCACGTGGATTTTTTCTCATGGGATAAAAGTGTATTTTTTAGTTAAGTAGCCACATGGCTGAATCTTAAGAGAGGAACCTAAGGAACAACACTTAAGGTACTGTACCTAAGTTTTGTCCTTTTAAAAAAAGTCATTTTAATAATATTTTGACATTTATATAAAACAATATTATAGCTATATAATTTAAATCTTTTTATTAAATTAAAATTTTCACATTCACACACACACACACACAAAAAAGAGAGAGAGAGAGAGAGAGAGAGAGAGAGAGAGTTGAGTTCAAATTACACCTAATGTAAATTTAAGTTATATTGCACCACTCAATATTTCTTTATTGGATGCAAATTTTAACAAATCCACCATTGGATAATCTTTTTTTACTCTACATGCTTGCATAAGTTCAAGATGATCTGAGATCAATAACTATGTCATTGATCTTGTATTTAAATTTTAAGTTTTTGCATTTAAAATTGTGCATAAAATATGAGTTTCTAGATAAAATGGTAAATGACTTAATTGACACGAAACTTGGTGTACATGTTAATAACATAGTAAGCATAAAATTCAATGCTTGGATTTTTTAAGGATTAATCTAATAAAAAATTATTATGTAGTGTAACATTAATAAAAGTTACACTAGGTGTAATTCGATATATATATATATATATGTTGTTGTTGATTGCAAAAATACATTATATGTTCTATTATATAAAACTTATAAAAATAGAAAATAATTTTAACACACACATGCACTATTTAATCTACAAAATTTACATTATATTCTTATAAAATAATTATACAATTTCCCACACATCTAGTGGATTTCTAGTTTAATTTAATTTTAAACACCAGCCAAGCTTGATCTTATCAACAAACTAGATCACATTTTCATGTTTAGTTCATCTTATTGCCAAACAAATTCAAGCTTATTCATGAGCTACTTGTCGAGGGTTCTTTTTACATTTCTTGTACCTTAGACACGCATTTTAATGTTATTAGACAACGCTTAGTCTAGGCTTTTTCTAAGAAAGGAGTTGGGCCTGACGCTTCGCGGAATGGGGTCCAAAGTACCATTCTACTGCTGCCAGTTTGTGCACAAACGTTGAGTCCAAGTCCAAGGGAAGATGTTGCAAATTGGACTTAATCTATTGGTACCCAAAACTATGTAGCATAATGTAATTAGTTAGTGACAAGATTAGATAAAGTGGAAGGCCACTTGTTCTTAATCTACTGGTGCACTAGAAAGTTTGTTAGATCAGAGTAATTGGCTCTAAGTTTGTTAGAGTTTGTCAGTCTATTCATATTGTAAAAATAGCATGAATTCATTGTAATCTTTATCACAGTTTATAATAAAATTCCCTAAATCTCTCTAGAATTGCTTTTTCTCTTCAGTATTAACACATAATAGGCTGTTGCTACTACTTGGGAGTACCCAAAATATTGTTTTGTTCCTGTTGATCCAAGTAGATAACATTGTAACTGGGTTATCACCTGTCTTTTCCAGCTTGTTAGCCATTTAAACAGTCAACGGCTATTGGTAATTTGATCTTTTCCGGCTTTTTAGCCATTCTAAAATTAGTCCTGTTCCAGACCCTAGAAAGCATGGGTGCGGCTCCAAGGCCGCCGCACCTACACCAGACACTCGGCGACACACCGATTCGCGTTCTTTTTTTTTCCCCCCGATTTGCGCCAATTCGGGCCAATTCATGCCAATTTAGGTCGAGTCGCACTGGTTTGGGCAGATTCAGGCCGAGTCGCGCCAAATCAGCGCCGATTCAAGCCGAGTCGCACTGATTAAGGTCGAAATTGGCCGAGAAACTAGCTGAAATACATGTTAAAAAAATAAAATAAAATAAAAAATTGAGTTGATTTCTTATTTAGTTATTAACTTATTATATATTTATCAAATTATTCGTACATTAAACAACTTAAATTGAAATTACTAAATTATTTGTAGTTATTATTGCTCTTAAATTGGTATATATTTATACCATTATATGAAAATATATTTAATAATTTGTAAATAAAAATATATTTAATAATTTATTAGTAAATGTATCCTGCCGCACCCGCACTTGCATCCAAACCCAAATCTGCACTCATGCTTCATAGTCCAGACCTCTTGTCAATTCACTCACATTCCACACTAAATGATAATAATTGCAATTATTGAAATCAATCAGCTAGAAAGTGAATCATCCAGACTATCATTAATTTTATTTAACTGAAAGTATGGGAAAAAGACAACACAAAACAACTTGGTAGCTATGGACTCAATGCCTTAGTCTAGAATCCATAATGCAAAAAAGAATTTGCCACTTGCAAGTATTAGTCCAGAATCCATAATGCGAAAAAGAAAGTTTGATCATCAACATCCAAAGGTAGTACAATAGAATTTGATAGGATGGAAAGAATGTGCAACACTTGGTAGCCATGGACTCAATGCCTTAGTGGTGCTCGTGCTTCACCTCAAAAAGCCTATCAGGACCTAGATCCCAAAAAAGAGACACCAAATAAATTTGTTTGACATATGTATAATAAAATACAAAGATATCTGAAAGTATCATCAAAAGAATATGTTTAAAGGATTGATAAGAAGGAAAAAAATAAATCTATAGTCATGCTTCATTTGATCAGCTTAACCCACCTCATCCCCTTATTTTACTCCAAGAAAGAAAAGTTGTGGAAGACTATTTGCATAAGTTATGAAATGGTTTCAACAAACCATGTTGCAACAGTTGTAACCCATGCTACTTCAACACCTCAAATTAAAAAGACAGCCAAACAAGTACTTACACAATGAATCTCAAAACAACAAAGCCCTAAAGTCAACCAAATGGAGGCAGCTGACAGATCTAATATAATTAAATCAAATGCAGCAACATACAAGGTAGGATCAAAATCAGAAATAATTCATGGAAACCAAAGAGTAACTAGACCACAGTATCATATTTTATAGCTCTTGAACAACAAATGGAGATATTACCATGCAATGAGAACAAGTAAACAAACTGATAAAAAGTTGGCTACACTTCCTAACTAGGAGGAAACAAATAAGTAGTTCTAGCCAGACTGAAATGAGGAATAGGACCAATGAAAACTCAAAGACACAAGTCCTAAACTGAGTCAATAACATACACAACCAACCTAAATATATATTAAAACACTAGAAACTTCACTACAGCATGCCAACAAAACAGAGTTGAACTTCAATAACCAATACTATGAACACACAGTGTCAACAAACAAGCTAACCAAACCCCAACAAAACTATTGCATATTAAATCAAAGTTAAAATGGGATTAATGGGTTATAGTATGAGCAAAATGTTTAACCCTATTATACTCAAACCTAACAAAAGCTTTCCAAGATAAAACCCTAACCTTATTCCTAAATTTCTTTAGGGGGAATTACACAAGAAAATTTTCCTAGGCAATCCCATTAAGGTGAAACTATTTATGAAAATAAGCTATATTTGGAATTTATGCATGACACAAGTTGCTTATTGCATACAGCCAAGAAATGATCAAGCCTATGTACCTGACCAATAACAGCCATGGATTTGCTGCAATGGTTACCCTGGTCGCGATGACAGCATCCATCCTTCCCTTTATCTCTGCCAAATCAACATTAATATTGTTGATTCCTCTATTAACAATGACCACATTACGATTAATCTGTTCAACTTTCTGCTCCAGGCTTCCCAACCTTTTGGAAATGTGATAGGTAGAAAGTCCAAAAGCTAAAATCTAGGTTTTATGCTGAATGTAACCCTTATATTTGGACTACCACAATGCAAAACGAGCAGCTTGAAAGAAAAGACCAGCAACATGCCTATATAGAAAAAAACAACAAAAATAATTCTAAGACTTGTCAAATTGGAATTAGAATCTTCCTCCTCTCTCTCTTCTCTTCAGTTCTCTCACCAGAGCTCTCTAAATAAAGGAAATGGAGCTTCATGTCAAACACCAGCAAAAAGAAATAGAAATTACCTAATGAGACTGGATTTTGGAATCAGTCAATCAATATATATATATATATATATATATAAAAGCAAAGACCTCATGTTTAAGAGTATGAGGTTATGCCATATGGCGCATTCCTTGAAGTTTTCTTCATTTAGTTTTCTACTTCAACAAAATTTGCATTTATATTAAAGTATTAGTTCATTGAATTAGCCAATAGAGTAAATACATATATTAATTATCTATTGTTGTGCATTAATTATTTATATTAAATGAATTTATATGATTATTTTTATAAACTCTATATAGAAAATAATTTTTAGTTGGAATAATAATAATAAATTTAGAATATGACATTCTTATTCATGTTTAGTTGTTTTGACAACAATTGTCACAAAAGCCATAAAAAAATTAAATATTTGTGAATTCACTAAAATTAATCTTAATCCTTTAAATTTCCTAACTCCTTTGTGTGTGCGCCCGTGTATGTGTTTTTGTGGAACTAACACTATAATATGTATTTATGTAATTAGAAAGATTACTAATATAATAAATATATTTATTTTGTTATATTAATTATTTTAAGCATAATGAAATTTTAATACCATTTTTCTAAGATTTATATGAGAAACGATTGTTTTTTTTTTTATGTGAGAAACAATTGATTTGAAATATGGCATTTTTACTCAAATTTAGTTGTTTTAGCAACAATTGAAACCATGTCCAACAAAAAGGGGAAAAGAATTTTAGTAACACACAATCAAGAATGTAAAAAAAAAAAAATAATAATAATTGCAAGATATATGCATTTTTTAGTAGGCATAAAACATGCCTATCTATATTAGTTACTATATCATGCAATTTTCAATTTGTAAACACATATATATAGTATGATCAAATCATTATACTACTCTTAGTGTATTCCTATTTTGTCCATATATAAAATAACTAAAGATTACAATTTTTTACAATGAAATTTATTGAAACATCTTTTTTATACATCAATAGTTGGGGGTGGGGATCTGAATCTTGAATGTTTTTATTGGAAATTGAGGTGCCAATCAGTTGAGTTACAAAATTTTTGGCAAAACTTATCAAAATATTGGAGAAAACTAACAATAAGTTGCACTGCCGGTAACTCAACTAGTGTTACTAATTGGAGGAGTACTTTTTGGGAGGCCTCCACAAACAATTGAGCCGTTTCCTCCGGTTTTCTTACGCTTAAAAATGCCAGTAAAAGCCCTCCTCACCAATCAAGCGAACAATCGAGCAGACATCTAGTAGAAATTGAAATGCTATCAAAATGATCAATAAAAGTCAAAAAGAAGTTTAAGAGTTCTCAATTTAAACAAAATTATTCAGGTAAAATTGAAATACTATCAAAATATTAATACAAGTCAAAAAGAAAATTTGAGAGAGAATCTGAGAGAAAGAGAAAAAGAGTGAGAGAGAACTTGAGACTGAGACGAATTCTTCTGTGATAGATAAAATTGCAAAGCTATCAAAATGATTAATACAAGTCAGAAAGAAAGATTAAGAGAGAATTTGAGAGAGAGAGAGAGAACCTGATACTAAGACAAATTCTTAAGTGATAGGTAAAATTGTAAAGCTATAAAAATGAATAATACAAGTCAGAAAGAAAATTTAAGAGAGAATCTGAGAGAAAGAGAGAAAAAAAAGAGTGAGAGAGAGAACATGAGAGCTAGAGAGAACCTGAGACTAAGACTGAGACAGAGGAGCTTGCTTGAGACACCCCGAAGTGGTTTTGAGGTTGTCCTGAATTTTTCAAATTTAAATATTTTGGCTTGGCGCTAAAATGTGAGAGTCGGTTAGATTTTTTTTTTTAATTAGAAATTTCATTTTTAATAATAATAGTATTCGAAACAAAACAATTACAGTGCTATTTAAATTAAAATTCCTTTTCTCTAGCTCTTTATATCCTTTAGTTCCTTCCAATTAATTTATATAAAATTCAAATCCGAAAAGTGAAGTGAAATAGAAATAGTATAAAAGTAATATATAGATAGAATTAGTATAAAAGTAATATATATATATATATATATTAGAAATGGGATTCAAATGGTTGAATCATGAGTAGAAGGTTGACATGTGCCGAAACAAACGACAATTCTTTTACCACCTGAGGCCTTAATTTGCCTACTAAAATATCGCCCGTTTCAACCCATGACCCTAGCATCACAATTCCATTTTTGTTGGTGCTTGAAACAATTTTCTCTTCTTCATATTACTTCCTGCCCTTACTCTTCAGTTTTCTGTTAAGGTCTATCCTCTACTCAAATTGGAACAGTGATTGATTTCTAGGTTCATTAAAAAAATTGTGAGTATAATTAATTTAAATAACAGATTTCTAAAAACAAAACAAAAACAATAATTGATTTTTTCCATTTATATAAACAATAGTATAATTATGTGATTTAAATATTTTTTATTAAATTATGTTTTTCATATATAAATATATATATATATATATATAACACTATGTATTGTTGTTGAATACAAAGTGCATTATATATTCTATTACATAAAACTTATAAAAATAGAAAATACTTTTAAGTAACACATGTAGTATTTAACCTACAAATTTTATATTATATTTTTATAAAATAATTATATTAAATTTTCCTATGAATTGCATAAGTCAAAATGTCCATCCTTATTTTGTAATCAAGGTGCCTACAACCACACCCAAATCCACAATTAGTTTCACAACTTGCTTAGGTGTTAGATTTTAGTACTTACATAGGACCAGTGTGGGTATTTGATGAAAAGAAAAAATAGGTACACCAATCACAGTTCACAAGGTGATACTTAAAAATGTTGTGGATTTAGGTGTGGAGTTGGGTGTGTCTCTAGAATTTACTTTTGCAATATTTCCTTTAGTACTTGTTTGGGTACTGATGAAACCAAACGCGTCTACGTCTGTGTTTCCTTCTTTTTTTATCTTTTTTTTTTTAGCATTTTGTGGCTGTGGTGGGAGTTCCACCCACGGCACTATTTACACATTTAAAAATTATTTTACTACAGAGTTTTCAGTTTTTAATTTTCAGCAAAATAAGCGGGATCCAAACGGACCCTTAGTCTCCAAAGTTTCAATTACTACGTTTTATACCAGAAAAAACTGTATTTTTGATCAATTTGGTTACTAAATTGATATAGCACTTAACTCTAGGGCTTATAGCTCTACTTCATAAAACCATGCCAAATGGGCATTACATCTTACAATGTGACATGCAGATTCGGCAGACGCAATAAGTTTATAGCAACCTTCACTAATAAAATTATCGCCAAAGCATAGCTATTGTAATCAGTGCATTAGACTCAATGAACATTCGGTCAATAATATAAGAAGCAGGGTCCAGTAAGAAAAGTAACAGCAGATCCCAAGCCGAATTTAGGTACCTATAGTACAAGATCTTACGAACCTACATTACCTACCAACAGTCCAGTCTCACCAAAATAGCATGAGTACTTTATATTGTCTTTGTGAAGATAATAGCACGAGCCACTTTCTAGAAGCAACAAAAATGAAGTTGAAATTTATCTACTAGATAATACAGGGAAAATTTAAGATTGCATTCACAATTGACAATCTTCTCAGTAAAGTCTACCGTAAATTAAGTACAGAATCGCTGAAAAAGGACATTGGAAACTCATGAAAAAAAAAAAAAAACTAAAACTGTATTATCTTATATCATGTGATTTGATTTAAGAACTTCTATTTGTTGACCTTTTCATATTCATCTTCTCAGGCCTTTAGACTTGCTGTCTAATCTTTGCAACAGCCTTATTTGCTGCATCAATCTTTGCCTTGATCTTATCGATATTTTCATTGCAGATTGCTTTCCTCAAATCTGCCATGGCAGCCTCTATATCTTTTGCAACCTTAGTACGAATCATGTCCCGGTACTCACCCAAGATTTTTAATGTCAATCAAAGTTTTTCTATCCTGATATCTTTGAGCATGCATTTTAGCCTCTCTAATGTATCTGCATAGTCATCATAAGCACTGACAGCAGACAAGCATCAAAGTTGGGCTGTCTTGGATCTCCTTCAGAGTTCACTATGACCTTCCATCTCATCATCAATCTGCAATGCTTACCCCTGATGAAATAGAACAGGAAAATACCTTTAAACCCAAACATGTATCTGTATATTCAATTGAACAATTGTTTGTTAAGAAACGTAGCGAAATTAACAAAATTAGAGACTTAAAACGTGAAATTTAATTCCTTGTGTCCACTAATTGGTAAATTTGGTAAAACTCCTCGCATTTTTTTTTTATAGAAACTAAACTAACCTATAAAATCAGGTTGAAAATATCTTATTTCTTTGCTTTTCCTACAAAAACAAAGCATAATTGCAAATATATGAAAGATAAAGCCATTGCTCTACCTTATTCAGTTTTCTTCTCAGGGAAATCAATTGCTGCTTCATGGTAGGATCGCCTTCTGCTGCTCGGCATCTGCCCGCAAACAGCGTTGATTATAGAAGCTTTCCCTATACTTTTTCCACTCCTCCCTAGACACCAAATACTTCCTCTATTCATTTGTCTGTGGCTTCCTATTCACAAAGACCTCAATAATCTTATCAATGAATTGATTTATAGTGTAACCCTCTTCAACCTCAACCTCTACTTGCTCTTCCACTTGAGCTGTGGCTATGTTACTTGCTTGAATGCATGAACATCATTTTTTTTCCTTTTTGCTTTTTCTTAGAGACCCACAAAAATAAACTACAAATAGCAATTAAGAACCACACATAAAACCCAATATACCAAAAACACTAACAAACTCTTAACCTTTCTTTAGTTGTCCATAAAACCTTGGAAAGCAATATGTAGCAGTAGTAGTCAATCATTGATTTTTATGCATTATTAAGTTCGGTCAGTAAATTAGACACAAATGTGTATCACAAACGTATACATCTAGCGAAAATTGTAAATGCATTGACAAAGAAAATTTTAAGATATAAACGTTAAAACTCCAAAGGGAAAGGGTAATTTTCCTGCAAAACATAGGAACATTGCCTGCACTAAAAGGACAAACCAGACATGCACACAAACAGTGTAAGTTCAACATAACAAATTTCCAGTTTAATATATTGCCCTGATTTCCACATAATTTCAAAAATGTACAGTTTCCAACACTATCAGTGTTTGTTTGGTATAGCTTATTTTTCAGCTTTTTGAAAATGAAGTTGTTTGAAAGAGTTGTACTTCAAAAAATAATTTACTACACTGATAAAACTGTGATTCGGCCAAAATGTCCATACTCATTTTGTAATACTTCCTTTGGTTTGGCCGGTTACAGTTTAGTCTCCGAAGTTTCAATTATCATGTTTATACCCTGAACATTTAAATTTTTGATCAATTTGGTTACTAAATTGATATAAAACTCCATGGCTTAAAGCACCACTTCAGACAAGCATGCCAAATGGCCACTAAATCTTACAATGTAGCATGCAGATTAGGAGATATAAAAAGATTCTAGTAACCTTCACTAATAACATTATCGCCAAAACATAATTGTTGCAACCAAACCAATGCATTAGACCCAATGAAACATTCTGTCAACAATATAAGAAGCAGGGTCCAGTAACAAAGTAACAGCAGATCCCAAGCCAAATTTAGGCACTATAGTATAAGATCTTCTGAACCTATGTTACCATTAGTCCAGTTTTGCCAAGATAGCATGAGTACTTCCTATTGTATTTGTGAAAATAATAGCAGAAGCCACTTCAAGATGCAGCAAAAATGAATTCAAAATTGATTCTAATGGATTCAATTTTAATGCAGGGCCAATTTAAGATTGCATTCACAAATGACAATCTTCTCAATAAATTCTCATGTAAAGTCTGCCCTAAATTAACTACAGAACCACTGAAAAAGGATTTTGGAAACTCATGAAAAAAATAATTGTATTATCTTATATCATGTGATCTGATTTTAAGAACTTCTATTTGTTGACCTCTTCATATTCTTCTTCTGGGGGCTGCTCATCACCCTGATATCCTCCAGAGGATGATCTTCCTGAGCCTTTAGACATGTGCTCTCCAATCTTTGTAACAGCTTTATTTGCAGCATCAACCTTTACCTTGATCTCATCGATATTTTCATTGGACATTGCTTTCCTCAGATCCACAACGGCAGCCTCTATTTCTGATGTAACCTCAGTAGGAATCTTGTCCCTGTACTCACCCAAGCTTTTTTCGATGCCGTATATGGTTGTGTCAGCGCTATTTTTAATATCAATCAAAGTTTTTCTATCCTGATCTCTTTGAGCATGCATCTCAGCCTCCCTGACCATCTTTTCAATCTCAACCTCAGAGAGCCCTCCAGAGGATCGGATTGTAATCTGCTGTTCTTTACCTATTGACTTATCCTTAGCAGAAACCGTAACAATTCCATTTGCATCAATATCAAACATCACCTCAATTTGTGGCATGCCTCTAGGCGCAGGAGGAAGACCAACTAGCTCAAACTCACCCAAAAGCTTGTTGTCAGCTGCCATTTCACGCTCACCTTGGAGAACTTTGATTCCTACCTGAGTTTGGTTGTCTGCAGCGGTAGAGAAGACCTGAGACACAAATGCATGAAAATCAAAATTTAAACCTTATCTTCATACCGCTAGGCGCAACACAGTGTTCAAGTACACTAGCAAAAACAAACACTTAAAGAAAATAAGAATTAAAAACAAAACTTTGATAAGATAACCTCCTTTTCTTAGAATCCAGTCTCCTATAAATGGCATTAGCATGCCCTGCCAAAGGTTGGGTTAATCTATGCATTCTAAATACAACTGTCTATCTACTGATTTTACAACATATGAGTACATACATAGTCTTCTCATCAAGCAGACAGGTCAAATAATTATGTTATAGTATTAACTTTTTAATTTAAGTCTACTACTTCTCAGTTCTCACCCTGATCCTAGTTTTCTGGAATTTGCATTTTAGTAGATAAACTGACCTGTGACTTCTTGGTAGGGATGGTCGTGTTCCTGTTGATCAACCTGGTGAAGATGCCTCCAAGAGTTTCAATGCCAAGTGATAAAGGAGTCACATCCAACAGAAGCAACTCCTTAACATCTCCACGAAGGATACCACCTTGAATTGCAGCTCCCATAGCAACTGCCTCATCAGGATTTACTCCTTTGCTTGGGGTCTTCCCAAAGATTTGTGTAACTATCTCTTGTACCTTGGGAACACGGGTCATCCCTCCCACAAGAAGAACTTCATTCACATCCTTGACTGATATCCCAGCATCCTTTACACAGTTGTTGCATGGATTTTTGGTCCTCTCAATCAAGTGATCCACCAAAGTCTCAAACTTTGATCTGGTCAGTGTGATATTAAAATGTTTAGCACCAGAAGCGTCAGCAGTAATAAATGGAAGGTTGATATCAGTCTGACTTGTAGATGAGAGTTCTATCTTAGCTTTTTCAGCTGCTTCCCGAAGCCTCTGCAGTGCCATCTTGTCCTTTGAAAGATCAATCTCGTCAGTTCTCTTAAATTCATTCACCAAGAATTCTAGAAGTGCGTTGTCAAAGTCCTCCCCTCCCAAAAAAGTATCTCCATTTGTAGCTTTGACCTGTTAAAAAGACTGTTAGCTGACTCATTTACGATGAAGAAACAACATAGCAAAAATTGAGTGATGCATACCTCAAAGACACCATTTGATATTTCCAGGATTGAAACATCAAAAGTTCCACCTCCAAGATCAAAAACAGCTACAAGGCCTTCTTTGTTGTTTAGCCCATAAGACAGTGCAGCAGCAGTTGGTTCATTAATGATTCTTTGAACGTCTAGACCAGCAATTCGTCCAGCATCCTTTGTTGCTTGCCTCTGCGCATCATTAAAATAAGCTGGAACAGTGATCACAGCTTTAGAAACTGTTTTACCAAGGTATGCCTCAGCAGTTTCTTTCATCTTGGTAAGAACAAATGCCCCAATCTGCTCTGGAGAGTACTGCTTTCCATTGGCTTCAAGCCAAGCATCTCCAGCAGGACCTCTAACAATCTTATAAGGCACCATCTTCATTTCTTTTTGTATTTGAGGATCATCAAATCGTCTCCCTATGAGACGTTTGGTACCAGAAAATGTGTTGGATGGGTTGGTCACACCCTGACGTTTGGCTGGGGTTCCCACAATCAGCTCCCCTTTCTTGTCAAAGGCAACCACTGATGGTGTGGTTCGAGCACCTTCAGCGTTCTCAATAACTTTGGGATTCTGCAGAAAATATCAGTGAAATAGCCAAAGAAAATTAACAATAAGGAAGGAAATTAATTTTTTTACAGAACCAAAAAAGTTAAAATGAAGATGAACAAACCTTTCCCTCCATAACTGAAACACATGAATTGGTGGTACCCAAGTCAATACCAATAACATCACTGCCAATGGGCCTAGAGCTGTGTATGGTTTAAAATAAAATAAATAAAATCATCAAAGAAGCTTGCATTGGAAACATACAATCAACTGCTGAAAGAAAAGATATACCTAAAGGGTCTTGCCAAGGATGCCCATTTGTTAACAAAAGGAGAGGTAGCAAATGATGTCTTCGCATTGCCACCTATGAACTGTGGGAGTAACAAGGCGCAAAAAGATTTTTATGATCAAAATAGTCTCATGCATTAGACTTCGCAAAACATGGATTAATAAAAATAACATTAGGATATGTAAAACCTTACACATATTTGAGAAAAAAATAAAACTCAATTGAATAATGTAACTATGAAGAATGCATTTGTTAACTAAAAAAGAAAATAAATAACAGATTCCAAAATTAAAACATCATCAACAACAAGAAAAAATAACAAGAAATCAACTACAATGACTAATCCGATTACCATCTATCATCGAATAGATTTCAAGATAGGAACTTTTTAGTTTTCTTCGTTTTCCCAGCAAAAAAAAAGCAGAGGATTTCCATTCTGTAACAACGACAAAAGGGGGAAAAAAAAGAATAAAGGAAGAGAACCTACGGATCTGCAAGCTGCTAAAGAAGAAGTTCGAAGCTTCTGATGCTTTAGAGACCGAAGAAGCACAGAAGTGGCCATAACTGAACAAATGGTTGACTAGAATGTGGGGTTTAAGAATCGGGTTTTAGAGCATGAGAAAGAGAGAGAATCGTATGGTGCTTTTGCAAAGGGTTTTAAAGACAAGGCATGAAAGTTTTCTTGGGCAACACGAATAACAGAAGTACACAGGAGTGAGGCAAAAGTTATTACCATATAAAAATGATGAGAATATTGACCACAATTATTTTTTTTAACCTTAACTGGGGCTATTGAATTTATGGGTGTAATTTGAGCACAATTATCACTTGAAAATTATTTTATGCAATAAATTAGCTGTTAAATTGTGAATCATATTGTATATTATATCATATATTATCTTATATTGTAAGATACATAAACATTTAATAAAATTTATATAATATTTTTTTATTATATATATATATATAAACACATATATAAAGGGTATATTCATTAGAAATTTTGAATATATTCAACTAATAACTAATTTATTAACCACTTATGTAATAATATTTAACAAGCTAACTAAATCTAAACACATATATAAATGGTATATTCATAAGAAATTTTAAATATATTCAACTAATGACAAATTTATTAATCATTTATGTAATAATATTTAACAAGCTAACTAAATAAATCAAACTAGCATGTGTTTACAACATACACATTCAAATTAATTAAACTCGTTTATCAAAAAAATAAAAATAAAAATACTTAAACTCAAAAGTACTATGCCTTTGTGTTAGAACTCATTTCTCTTTTTTTTTCTCCCTTGTGTGTGTATGTTTGTTTCTCAAAAAAAAAAAGTGATAATACATTACAATCACCCATAATAATAATTTCTTTTCATCATATTTATCATCTTGTCTAATCAACTTCATCTCAAGTCGATGTTATCATCATGTTTATCATTTTGCAAGCTTATCTATTCATTGAAATTTTCTTCTTCATCATCAATATTTAATATCACTTCTTGTTCTTTTATTTTAATAATTTTTAAAAAATATCTCTTCTTGGCATTCTAATTTCTTAGACTTATAAGAAAAATAAAAAAAATAAAAAAATAATTATATTCTCAATTAATAATTTATTCATAGTATAGAAAATAAATTTGTAAATATGAAAGTGAAGTATAAATGTGTATCCCAAATTTTGTAGGAGAAAGAGGGAAAAAAAAAACTTATGGACATGTTATTTTATTAGGCTAAATTAAGTAACCTAATAATTCTATGTTAAAAACAAGTCTAATAACTTGTTAGATTCAAATAAAAGTACAATTAAAAAAAATAAAATAAAATAAAAAATAAAAACTCATTTTAAGCATATGTCTATGTATCGTACGATGCATAAAATTTTACACGATACACACACTATATCGTACGATTCATGAGCACTTCTGATACACCCTTATGATACGTAACTTTTTACACATGATATGATACATATCGCATATCATACGATACTGATAACTATTTAGGTATCAATTGGAATTTGGACAGATAATTGGCTCAATGAACTGAACACCTTCAAAGTCTTATCTCAACCAAATACACTGCTAACACAAGAAAAGGTTAATGCTCTCATTGATCCTCTAACATGTGAATGGCGGGCTAAGCTAGTGAAGCAAATTTTTATTCCAATCGATGCTTAAGCTATTCTTAAATTACACTTCAGTGCTCACTTGCCAGTGGATATATTATTATATTGAGCTACAAGGTTAATGTGGATGGGGCAGTTTTTGCTTAGTCTCGATAAGCGAGTGTAGGTGTGGTTGAGATCATGAGGGTAGAGTTACGACTACTTTAAGTAGAAGATTTCATCAACCATTGGGGCCGTTGGAGATTGAAGTGAAAGCCATGGAGGTATGAGTGTCTTTTGCTTGGGATGTTGGTCTAAAAGATGTGGTCTTTGAATGTGATTCTAAGATAGTAGCTGATACTCTTTTGGGATAATACACACCACCTGTGGTTGTCTTAAACATTCTAGCTAGGGTAGCTCTAAAGCTTCTAGATTTTCGATCAATAAAAGTCTCTCATGTAAAGCGTCAAGGCAACATACCAGCTCATATTTTGGTGAAATATGTGAATGATATAGATAATAGTGATAATTATGTAATGTGAATAGAGGAAAATTCGTCACTGATTGAGTCAGCTATTATTCATGATGTACTAAATTTATCTTCGTCTTAATAAAGTTACAAGGTGAATGTGGATGGGAAGATTTTTGCTTAGTCTCGACAAGCGAGTGTAGGTGTGGTAATTTGAGATCATGAGGGCGGAGTTACGGCTTATTTAAGTAGAAGATTTCATCAATCGTTGGAGCCGCTGGAGATTGAAGCAAAAGCCATGGAGGTATGAGTGTCTTTTGCTTGGAATGTTGGTCTAAAAGATGTGGTCTTTGAATGTGATTCTAAGATAGTAGCCGATACTCTTTTTGGATAATACACACCACCTATGATTGTCTTCAACATTCTAGCTAGGGTAGCTCTGAAGCTCCTAAATTTCCGATCAATAAAAGTCTCCTATGTAAAGCGTCAAGGCAACATACCAGCTCATATTTTGGTATAATATGTGAATGATATAGATAATAGTGATAATTATGTAATGTGAATAGAGGAAATTCCACCACTGATTGAGTCAGCTATTATTTGTGATGTACTGAATTTATCTTTGTCTTAATAAAGTTACAAGTTTTTCATATATATATATATATATATAACTAAAAAGTATTAGGTATCATGGACATTTATGTATTTTAAATATAAATGTACTTTGAAGGTCTATTGGAGGTGTAATAGAATATGAAATCGCAGTATCTTTTTTTAGTGGTTCTTGAGAACCTTGAGGTAAAGATTTTTTATTTTTAGACTTCGAAATTTGTGTATTGTTATTTGTAGAAAAAGAAAAGGAAAAATATGCCCTTTGCAGGCTTATGATTGTGTTAAAAAAAAAATTGGGGGTTTTTTTTTTTTTTTTTTTAATTCCAAATTAAAATACTAACAATCAATCAAATTATAAAAATTTACAATAACATAGAGGATGAAATTCATGCCCTACAAAAAAGCTAAATAGCCACTTTAATGCAAATCTAAAACCCAAAACATCCACATACACATACATACATACACACACATATATATATACAATTAATAGCCTAAAACAAAAGTTTAGAGAAATTATGTCATGTATATTACTTCCTAACTTACAACACAATTCCTAAATCATGTAGGATGGTAAACACGACTTGCTTGTAGAATTTATTGGAGCACGATATAATTTTGTATTTATTAATACTCATGGATTGTTGATTTATCTTAAACGAATTACAATTTGCATTTAACATATGCTTGAATTTTCCAAGATTAATTATTATTTGTAATATTTCTTTCACTATAAAATTAAATCCCGCACAAGGCAAGTTTAACACCAGTTAAACTCCCTCAAGTCAAACTTAGGCAAATCTATCGGGAAGCCAATAAAAATGTAGACATGTTAGCCAAAAGAGGATGCCTTTTTTGGATACAAGATAAAATTTCTACTCTAGCCTAATCTAAGTATATATGTTTGTGAAACTCCCCCCTGAAAACTTGAACCTTGGCCCTTGCTCCCTACACTCCACAAGCACTTGTACTTGTAGAGTGACCATCGCACTAAGGGTATGCGATGGTAAAAGAGGATGTCTTTAACATGAAGATTTTGTTGTTTTTGATGCCAATAAATATGGAAACTTCTCTTTTGTTAAGCTTTGATGTTTATGGCTTGTACGGTAATAGAATGTCTACCTCTCTTGTGTCTTTTGGATGGGTTTTTTTTTTTTTTTTAATCTCCTTATTACGAACAAATAAGAATTATTAAAAATAAAGTAGAGAAAGTAAAAAGTAAAAATGTGAGAATCGAGAAAGCAAGTAAGCTTATTTATTTATTTATGTATTTCTGTCTAAGGAATGCAAGCTTCAATCAAGCTTGAGAGGAGAGCATCTATAAATTAATTAATTATTTATCTATTTTTTGAAAAAAAAAACACACACACACACAAGGGAGAAGGAAAATAGTTATAACACAAACTCAAATCATGAATTCTTCTCAAAAGCCATGGTAACTTTTAAGAGAAAGTGGGGCAAGTTATGCTACACATAACACACTTTTTTAAGCAACGTGGGATAATTATCACTTTTTTTTAGAAACAAACACACACACACTTAAGGGAGAGGGCAAAAAGGTTTTAACTAGGGCTGTCCACGGGTCGAGTTTGTGCCCAACCCAGAACCGACCCAACGGAATCAGGTTTTGGAAAAATTCACCCATCGCCGACCGTCAAAGCAAACGGGTCGGGCGGATTAGACTTCAACAGGTGGCGAACAAGTCGGTCGGCATCAAAGATCGAAGAAAATGACGAAAAAACGGCGAGGAACTGCGAGAAAAGTTGAGAAAAACCCAGATCCGGCGAAAATCTCATCAGAATCTAGGAGATTTCGCCAAATCCGGTGGTAATCTCATTGGATTCAATGAGATTTAGCTAGATTCGGTCAAAATCTCGTCGGATCTATGTGAAATAGTGCCTGCATCCGGGTTTTTTAGCCAAGATCTGGGTTTTTTTATCATCGGAATCTGGGTTTTTTATCGCCGGAATTTGGAATTTTCTTGCTAGAATCTGGGTTTCACACCGAAATATAGGTTTTCGCTGAATTATGGGTTTTTTGCTAGTCGGTGTGGGTTTTTGAGGGAGAGAAACCAAAACCGACCCGCCGGAGTCAGTTTCTAGTGGAGAAAATCCGCCGCCGTATGCTGGAGTAGGTCAGGTCGACCGATTTCAGATCGGTTTCGGTCAGGTCTCCGGGTGGGTCGGGTCACCGGATATGTTTGGACAGCCCTAGTTTTAACACAAAGGCATAAATTAATTTAATTTTTATTAATTTCTCGTTCTCTCAAAAATAGTTTACATTATTCAAATTATTTTCAAACCAATTGTATGGTATATTAAAAAAATCATATAGAGATAAAGAAGCTAAAACACAAAGATATGGACAGTCTGAAAGATATACTTTAGTGAAAGAGTTACACCAAGATGAAATTAATGAAAGAGTTAGAGCATTCACATAACTTCGTGTATAATAGAAAGATGTATAGAATTTATATAGTTTTGCTTAAAAATGACCCACATCAGTTTGTGTATAATTGTGTAAATTTACAAAGTTTGCTACAGTAGTCTTGTAAATTTATACTAACATTATTCATTTGTATTTCGTTGTTTATTATTTCTTTACATGTAAAGGAAGAAAATAAATGGTGGTTGTTGTGTGAGAAGAAAGAGAAACGATTTTAAAAAAAACGATATTTTAATAAAATGTTGTGTAAAATAATAATTTGATATGAGGTATTTTGAAAAATAAGTATGTAAAAAAAAAAAAGTAAATTTTTATACTAAAACAAACAAATATATATATATATATATATTATACAAAAATTGATGGGAATGGTCTAACATCGATATCAAATTAGCGAAAGAGTTACATATATTCAACCAAAACAAAGGGCATTACTAAAGTATACCTTAAGTCATACATAAAGAATTATTAAAGAAAATTTCTTTTATAAAAAAATGATTAATTTATTTGACTTTTTTTTTTCGAATCCCTTTATTTTGTCTTGTCTATTTTATTTTTATTCTTAAATATGCAATCCAATTTTGTTGAGTAGCCTAACGATTCTTTCTTTTTCTTTTTTCTTTTTTCTTTCTTTTAGAAATCTATATCTTTTTTTAATTATATATGTACTAATTTTATTCTTTGTTTTTTAATTTAATTTTTTAATTTATGTGTGTATATATATATATATATATATATTCGATAACAAGTCTATATTTTTTAGTTAGAAATCTATGAAATTTTTTTTAAAAATTTATTTTAAAAATATATGCCATTTTTTTTGTATTATATTTGTACTAATTCTACTCTTTTTTTTAATTTGCTTTTTTCAATTTGTATTATATTTTTACTAACTATATATATATATATATATTTAATGAGAACAAGTTTATATTTTTTATGTTTTTATTATTTTAGAAATCTAAACCTTTTTTTGTATTATATTTGTACTAATTCTATTCTTTTTTTTTTAATTTTCTTTTTTTAATTTGTATTATATTTTTACTCTCTCTCTCTCTCTATATATATATATATCTTAATGACAACAAGTCTATATTTTTTATGCTTTTTTTTTCTTTAATTTATTTTTGAGATCTGCCCTTTTTTTATATTATATTTGTACTAATTCTATTCTTTTTTTTAATTTGCTTTTTTAATTTGTTTTTTATTTTTTATTATATTTTTACTCTCTCTCTCTCTCTCTCTCTCTCTCTCTCTCTCTCTCTCTATATATATATATATATATATTGATAACAAGTCTATATTTTTTAGTTAGAAATCTATGTTTTTTGTTTTTGTTTTTTTTTTTTTAATTATTTTAGAAATCTATACCTCTTTTTTTTGTATTATATTTGTACTACTTCTATTCTTTGTTTTTTTAATTTTCCTTTTATCTCAAAAAAAAAAAAAAAGAATTGCCTTTTTTTACTTGTATTATATTTTTACTAATTCTATACTTTTTAGTTAGAAATCTGTGCTTTTGTTTTTTGTTTTTTTAGAAACCTATACTTCTTTTTTGGTATTATATTTAAACTAATTATATGTTTTTTATTCCATAATCAGTTAATTAATGTGTACATATCCAAGAATATTAATAAAAAAAAATGTACATCCCCATTCCATGGAACACATGTAACATGTTAAATTATTATATAACTTTAGAATTGTATCATTTGTTTTTCTTTAAAAATATAAGTATAATGTCTATATTAGAGAAACTTGAAAATTAAGTTAAATTAACCTATACCTCTTTGTTTGTATTTTTTTTTACCCCAAAACTAAAGAGTTTGGATCAAATAGAATAAAATTTCATACTTTTCAACCCAAAAGTTAAGAATAAATATATAAATTTTGAGCCCGAAACTAAAAAGGAAACCTACAAAAAAATCAATTTAAGGCTCAATTAGTCCAAAATAGACCGAATGGACCAATGAGGACTGAAATAGACCGATTGGACCGAATGAAACCAAAGTAAACCAAATGGACCAAAGTGGACCGAATAAAATTTGTGATGCGAAACTAACTAATCATGTCACTTTGTAAATTTTTTTAGATAGTAAACGATATCATCTAAATGTTCTTTTACTATTAAAAATTTAAATGAAAACATTCATAAGATGTATTATATTATGTAAAAGATTGTGTCGTTTGATTAGCATTAATTTAAAAAATGCTTAAATAACTTCATGTACTAATAGATTTGGACAAAATAATTAAATTTATTTATTTAGTTATTTACTAATAGATTTTACAATTGAAATGGATTGAAGTGGATGTAGTAACAATAAAAATTACACTGTAGGGATGATGACCCAAAATTGTATATTGGGCCTTGGGCCTTATCCGAGAACGTTGGCATGTCTGAGGAGGGACAGCTATCTGAGGAACACCAGTTTAAGAAGGAGTGAAAAGCCATTCGAGGAGAAATTCTTCCTCAGCCATGACAAATATAACTCAGGTATGAGTTCCAACGATGAAATTGACCTTCATCAAGGCTACAATGTTAGTAGCTTACCTCATGAACACACAAGAAGGAAGGGAATCCAAAAATATCCAAAGAAAAGTTGTTACCTCTGCATTGAATGCTCCGCAGCTATTTTTCTGACCGCATTTATGTGGAGAAGACCCCTAAACAGTGTTTTCTTGGCTACCGCAACTCACAGAGGGCCAGAAGGGGTGTTTGATAGGACAGGCACTCAAGTGCGGGCTTACCTGATCGACAAATGTAGGATCAAGATGGTCTGAAGGATGCTATATAACGTGAGAGATCCTCCATGAGAAAGGGATCGAAAAAAGAGGAGAAAGAATACTGTAGCAATCAGAGTTGCACTTATAGTCAACGCCAATGATTCACACCAAGGGTGGTCTCCTCGGACAACACATTCACCTAACCTTGCATGATTTTCTCTTGCACGACTGTCTTACAAACCCATCCTAGCCGTTGTAATACTAACTAAGGCCTAGTTCTTCAACCCACTCTTTACAAATTTATTGTATTGAGCTCACTAACCCACAATCCCATACTCATTGGGCTTGGACCGCAAAACATGACTCTACATACACTTAAACTTTTAGATTTATATATAGAGAGAGAGAGAGAGAGAGAGAGAGAGAGAGAGAGATTTTCCTCAACCAAAAAAAAAAATATATATATATATATATTATCACTCAACAATTAATTATTTCTTAATAATTATTAGAGTTGAAATTTAGAGCTAGTATGGTAAGTTAAAGCTCCAATTGGTAAATTAAAGCTCCGATTGGTAACGGTGTTTAAATAATGAAAATTGTTATTTAAACACAATAACACATATTTCTTCATATTTTTTCACTCATACGTATTTTCACAAAACTTAAGCAATGTTATTAGAAATCTCTTACTAGCCCTAAACCACTACCATCCCTTTTTTTTTCCTCCCCTCCATCAGCATACTGTAAATTGAAAATACATAGATCTATTTGAATTCGACCTAAAATTCAGTTTCTTTTTTTTTTGGGGGAGGGGGGGGGGGGGGTTTAAGTGAAATTATGAAAGATAAATGGAAGAGTTTAAGTGAGCTCGATATAGTTACCGGACTTGACATGGGGTGGCATTCCGAGCTACGATTAGAGCATCCGTATCAGATGTGCCAAATGCCAAATATTTGGCACATTTGGCACACCAAACACTAAAAACACCCTTTTATCAGATGTGTTAAATATTCCAAATTTTTGCAACGTGCTACAGTACCATCACAATTTTGGCACCGTACGGACAAATGTGGCATAATATATATTATTATTTTATTCCGTTTTCTCTCTCCTCATCACAGATATTACTCTCTCTCTGTCTTCTCTCTCATCTCTATCTTCACTCTTCGTCTTCCACAGCACGCCGATCACCAATGGCCACCACTCAACGCCGCCGATCACACCACAGACCACCACTCGACGCCGCCGACCATCTACCTTCCCTATTCTGCTTTGGTTTCTTTTTTTTTTTTTTTCTTTTTTCCGTTCACTTTTTTTGGCTGTGGTTTGATGGGTGGGTTCGGATGGGCAGATCGATGGTGGGTGGGTTCGAGTTGTGGGTTATGGCAGTGGGTGGGTTGAGTTTCATGGGTTGTGGGTTATGGCGGTGGGTGGGTTGAGATGGGTAGATCGGTGGGTGGGTTAAGATGGTGATGGGCGAATCAGTGGTGATGGGCGAATCGGCTGGTGGTGGGCGAATTGGTGATGGCGAATCGGTGGTGGTGCCGATCTCTGTTCTGATCTGCTCTGATCTCGATGGTAGTTTTTTTTTTTTTTTTCCAGGTGATTGTGCCCGCAACAATTTTTCTGGTTGTGGTTGTAGTTGTTGTTGTGGTGGTGGTTGATGATGACGATGATGATGGGGAGGAATTTAATATATTATTTTAATGTGTAAGAAATATTATTTTAATGTATAAAATTGAAGTATAAAACATCTAATAAATGAGATGTTGTAAAATAATATGGTAAAATAATAAAATAGAATTTTAATGTGACAAAATAGTATAATTTTTGCTACATTTAATGCGAATGCTCTTATTGGTACTACGCAACTCTTATTTGTACTAGCTGTATTTGTACTACTGCTACTACCCAAAAAAAAGTACAAACCAAGGACAAACAAACAAATCACTGTTTCGTACAAGGAAAAGAAACACCAAAGTCGCAAAAGCTGGTGTCATGTATGTGTGGACTGTGGAGGCTAGTCCATCTTTTCGGTCCAAAGTTGTTCACCATTTTCAGTGTCCTGTTCTGTTTCTATATTTCTTTCTTTTTTGTATCCGAATTTCTATATTTCATATGTGGAATCAGTGGGTCACTGTCTGTTGTCGTGTATTGTGCCATGTTATTGCCCACCTTAAGTTACACCTAACAACTAGCAAAAATTATTGATAAAAACCAAATTTCCATTGAAGTTAAGAATATGTTTTGTCCGTGCTTCTTCGAAAATGGAGGGCAAAACCAAAAAGATCAAATGTATGATGTAGTAATTTCCAAGGAAATGTAATATTGCACGCAATAGATGAGGTTCATCCGTTGATGTAGATTATATTTTTGTTTTTTGGTCTGACTTTTCATATTTGATATTTTCAAAGAAGAGCCAGAGAAATATCTGTGTCCGACTCTTCTCATCCCTTAATAAATAAATAAAAAAAGATTTATTTGGGGGGGAAAATGAAGAAGAGAGAACTATGAGAATAATGACATAAATGTACACGCAGGACCATAACTTTGAAAACTAATTCTTTTTTTTTTTTTTTTTTTTTTGAGAAACTTTGAAAACTAATTCAGATTTTGAATCCCCCTCAAAAAAAAAAAAATTCAGATTTTGAAAATTAACTTCTAACATTATATCCAGAGCCAGATAAATTTACATGCATTTTTTTGTCAGTATAACAAGTGACATTAGAAGAATTTTTTTTTTTTAGAATGCTAAGTATGTACATACACACACAGATGAGAAGAAAAAGCCTTAATAACATTAGAAGAATTAAATTCTTATCATTGTTTTAAATTTATGAATTTCTCGAAACTATAGATGGACACTCAATTTCCGACCACGTTGAATTGTCAACTTATGAATTATGATAAGTTGACAATTAATAGTAACATTTATATATAGATTATAGATAAGTACATAAATAGATTCAGATTAGAGTGAGGATAATTTGGTCACTTAAAAAAAAAAAATTGTGCTGTACCACGGACCACTATAAATATCTAATCCAAACCGGGCAAATATTTGACCAAAGTTCTCAGAGCAAAGCAAAGCAAAGAAGGTGTTAGTAATTTAATTCTGCTTAAATTATTTGAAACTCTTACTTTTTAATTCAATAATTACGTGTTAGTTCATTTTAATATTTACGGAGATATAGCTCTGTTTGGTTGCCGAGAAAATTTGACCAAAGAAACAGCGTGTAAGGTTTACTCCTCGGTGAATTTTCGTTGTTGTTTCCAATCACGCGGAAATAAAATAATAAGACCTTTTTCAAACCTGAATTTTTTTTTTCATTTTGATTCTGAATTTTTGTTTCTCGACGACGAAACAGTTGGGTAAGAGTTTTATTAACTTTCTCTTTCAAATTATATAACTTTGATGCTCTTGATGCTGATTCTTTTATATCTGGTATCGTGTTTTTACATATGATTTGGATCTTTAACTACAAGTCCCAATTTGTGAGTTTGTGACTTTGATTGCTCTTTGCAAGTACTTCTCTTTGCTTTAATTTCTCAGATCATTAGCCGTTGTTCTGTGAATGATTAATGTTTGGCCGATTGAAAAGAATATAGTTGAATATGAACATTGATACCCAATTTGAAGCTAAACAAGAGTTTAA